>JAJHZJ010000022.1:5968805-6310571 GCA_023548195.1 Bettongia penicillata ogilbyi
TTAAATGCATCTTTTCATAATGCAAGAAAACGTTAATAAAGAATTGTGAAATCAAAGATTGAAAATTAATTAGAAATTAAACAAGCTAACCCTAAATAATGAGTGAATAAAAAAAGAAACCGAAGGAACAATGAGTAATTTCAGTAAAGAAAATGACAACAGTGAGAAAACATACCAAAATTTATGTGATGCAGCCGAAGCAGTACTTAAGGAAAATTTATATTTCTAAATGCTTATGTCAGCAAAAGACAGAAAGAACATAAAAAAAACAGAAATAAAATTAGAAAGAGAACACATTAAAAATCTCTAATTAACCATCAGATCGAAAATTCCAAAATTCAAAGGAGAGATTAATAAAATAGAAAGTAAGAAAACTAATGAGTTAATAAATAAAATTAGAATCTGGTTTTATGAAAAAAACCAATAAAGCAGACAAATCATTGGTTAATTGATAAAGTATAAAAAAAGTGTGAGCTCACAATGAATGAAAAAGAAATGAAAGTGATTACAAGGAGCTATTTTGCTTAATTATGTCCCAATAAATCTGACAATCTAAGTGAAATGCATGAGTACAAAAATATGACTTGTCCACATTGAGAGAAGAGAAATTAGAATATTTAAATAGCACCACCTTAGAAAATGAAATTGACCAAGCCATCAATGAGGTAGGAAAAACCCCCAAGATCAGAAGGATTCACAAGTGAATTCTACCAAGCATTTAAAGAATAATTAATTCTAACTATATAAGCTGCTTGCAAAAATAGGGAAATGAATCCTACCAAATTCCTTTTCATTTATTTATTTAATTATTTGTTAATGTTTATTTATTTGTTTTTAGCTTTCAACATTCATTTCCACAAAATTTTGAGTTCCAAATTTTCTCCTGATCTCTCCCCTCTCCCCCACCCCAAAACACTGAGCATTCTGATTGCCCCTTCCACCAATCTGCCCTCCTTTCTAACACACCTCCCTTCCCTTATCCCCATCTTCTCTCTTGTCTTGTAGGGCAAGATAAATGTCTATATCCTATTACTTGTATTTCTTATTTCACAGTTACTTGTAAAAACAATTCTCAACATTTGTTCCTAAAACTTTGAGTTCCAACTTCTCTTCCTCCCTCCCTCCCCCCCCCATCCTCATTGAGAAGGCAAGCAATTCAATATAGGCTATATATATGTGGTTTTTCAAATGACTTCCGTAATAGTCATGTTGTATAAGGCTAGCTATATTTCCCTACGTCCTATCCTGCCCCCCATTTCTTCAATTGTTTCTTTTAACCTTTTAGCCTTGTCCCTCCCTGTGAGTGTTTACTTCTAATTGCTTTCTCCTCCAATTTGCCCTCCCTTCCATCATCTCCCACCCTACTTATTTCCTTCTCCCCTACTTTCCTACAGTGTAAAATAGGTTTTCATGACAAAATGAGTGTGTGTTATTCCTTCCTTGAGCCAAATATGATGAGAGTAAGCTTCACTTTTTAATTCTCACCTCTCCTCTTTTTCCTTCCATTGAAAAAGCTTTCTCTTGCTTCTTTTATGAGAAATAATTTGCCCCATTCTATTTCTCCCTTTCTCTTCCCAATATATTCCTCTGTCACTCTTTAATTGTGTTTTTTAAAATATGATCCCTTCCTATTCAATTCACCCTGTGTGCTCTGTTTATATATATATATATATATATATATGTATATATATATATATACATATATATATATATACATATATATGTATATACACACACACATGTATATACACATATACATAAATACATATATATATACACACATACATAAATATATACGCGTGTGTATGTGTGAATAATCCTTCCAAGTACTCAAATACTGAGAAAAATTTCAAGAGTTACAAATATTATCTTTCCATGTAGGAATGTAAACAGTTCAACTTTAGTAAGTACCTTATGATTTTTCTTTCCTGTTTACCTTTTCATGCTTCTCCTGATTCTTGTGTTTGAAAGTCAAATTTTCTATTTAGCTCTGGTCTTTTCATCAAGAATACTAGAAAGTCCTCTATTTCATTGAATGACCATTTTTCCCCTCTGAAGGATTATGCTCAGTTTTTCTGGATAAGTGATTTTTGGTTTTAATCCTAGTTCTTTTGACTTCTGGAGCATCATGTTCTGTGCCCTTCGATCCCTTAGTGTAGAAAATGCTAGATATTGTGTTATCCTGCTTGTATTTCTATAATACTTGAATTGTTTCTTTCTAGCTGCTTGCAATATTTTCTCCTTGACCTGGGAACTCTGGAATTTGACTACAATATTCTTAGGAATTTCTCTTTTTGGACCTCTTTCAGGAGGTGATCAGTGGATTCTTTCAACATTTATTTTACCTTCTGGTTCTAGAATATCAGGGTAGTTTTCCTTGATAATTTCATGCAAGATGATGTCTAGGCTCTTTTTCTGATCATGGCTTTCAGGTAGTCCCATAATTTTTAAATTGTCTCTCCTGGATCTATTCCTAGGTCAGTTGTTTTTCCAATGAGATATTTCACATTGCCTTCTATTTTTTCATTCTTTTGGTTTTGTTTTGTGATTTCTTGGTTTCTCATAAAGTCATTAGCTTCCACTTGATCCATTCTAATTTTTAAAGAACTATTTTCTTCAGTGAACTTTTGAACCTTCTTTTCCATTTGGCTAATTCTGCTTTCTAAAGCATTCTTCCCCTCAGTGGCTTTTTGGACCTCTTTTGCCAATTAAGTTAGCCTATTTTTAAAGGTGTTATTTTCTTCAGCATTTTTTAGGTCTCCTTTAGTAAGGGTCTCACTTTTCATGATTTTCTTGCATTTCTCTCATGTCTCTTCCCAATTTTTCCACCACTTCTCTTACTTGATTTTCAAAATCTTTTTTGAGCTCTTCCATGGCCTGAGACCATTACATATATATTTTACTCTGATGGTAAGTATCTTTCTTCCTCATCTGAAAGGATGAAAGGAAGTATCTATTCACCAAGAAAGTAACCTTCCATAGTCTTACTTTTTCCCCATTTTTGGGAATTTTTCCAGCCAGTTATTTGACTTTTGAGTCCTTTGTCAAGAGGACAGTGTACTCTGGGGACATGTACATTCTCACCAAATTCCTTTTTATGACACGAATATGGTGCTGACACAAGCCAGGAAGAAGAAAAATAAAAAAGAAAATTTTAGATGAATTCCCCTAATTAATGTTGGTGCAAGGAATTTAAATAAAATAGTGGTAAGGATATTATAGCAATATGTCACAAAGATTGTGCCCAATCACCAGGTGGTTTTTATACCAGGAAGGAAGGTCTTGTTCAATGTTAGGAAAAATGGCAACATAATTGACCATATCAGTACCAAACCCTACAAAAATCGTATGATGGTCTCAACAGATGCAGATAAAAAACTTTTGATGAAATCCAATATTTATTGCTATTAGAAACTGTAGAAATTATGGGAATAAATGGAGATTTCCTTAAAATGATAAGCAGTATTTATTCCAAATGAATTGCAAGTAGTATCTGTAAAGAGGATAAGCTAGAAGCCTTCCCAATAAAATTAGGAGTAAAGAATAGATGTCAGTTATCACCACTGTTATTCACTGCTAGCTATAGAAATAAGAGAAGAAAAAGTAATTAAAGGAATTAGAACTGGCAATGAGGAAGCAAAACATTAGAAAAACTAGTTAAAATAATGAGCAACTTTAGCAAAGTCGTAGAATATAAAATAAGCCCACCTAATTATCAGCATATTTATATATTACCAAACAACCCCAGCAGCAAAAGGCAGAGAGATTTCATTTAAAATAACTGTAGAAAATATAAAATACTTGTGCACCTACTGCCATGAGGAATTATATGAACATAATAACAAAACCCTAAACAGAAATAAAATCAGATTTAAACAGTTGAAAAATATTAATTACTCATAAGCAGGTTGAGTCATTATAACAAAAATGGTAATTCTACGTAAATTGATATACTAATTCAGTGTCATACCAACCAAACTATCAAAAATATTCTATAAGAGCTAGAAAAAGAAATAAAAATTAATCTGAAAGAAGGAAAGGTCAAGCACATCAAGGGAATTAATGAAAAAAAGTGAAAGAAAGTGACCTAACCATATCAGATCTCAAACTGTATTATAAAATAGTAATGATCAAAGCAATCTGGTAAAGGCCAAGAAATAGAGTGGTGAATAAGTTTAATAGATTAGGAACACAATATATAATAGGAAATGAGTATAGCAATCTTGTGTTTAATAAATACAAAATACAAGAGTTTTGGGACAAGAACTCACTTTTTGACAAAAATTGCTGGGAAAACTGCCAATAAGGTTTGGCAGAAACTAAGTATAGACAAACATTTCACACCATATACCAAGAAAAGGTCAAAATGGGTACATGATTTAGTCATAATGTGTGATATCATAAACAAATTGGGATGCATGCAATAGTGTATCAGATCTGTGGATGAGGTAATGATTTATTACCAAACAAGAGTTAGAAAGCATTATGGGATGTATGATATATAATTTTGATTATATCAGATCCACGAGGCTTTGACCAAACAACAGCAATGCTGAAAAATTAGAAGGAAAGTAGAAAACACGGGGTGGTGGTGGTGAAATTTGCATCAAGGTTTTCTGAAAAAGCCTCATCTCTCAAACATATAGACAACTGAGTCAAATTTATAAGAATACAAATCATCCCATAATTGATAAGTGGTCAAAGGATATGAACAGCAGTTTTCAGACAAAGAAATCAAAGCCATCTATAGGCACAGGGAAAAAAGTTCTAAATCAAGACTGATTAGAGAAATGCAAATTAAAAAACTCTGAAGTACCACCTCATACACATCAGATTGGTTAATATGTCAGAAAATGAAAACGACAAATGTTGGAGGAGATGTAGGAAAATTGGGACACTAATGCACTGTTGGTGGAGTTATGAACTGATCCAACCATTCTAGAGAGTAATTTGGAACTATTCCCAAAGGGTTACAAAACTGCATACCCTTTGATGCAGCAATACATGCATTAGATCTGTTTCCCAAAGAAATATAATATAAAAAGGAAAAGGACTCCAATATACAAAAAATTTTATAGCACCTTTCTTGTGATGGCAAAGAATTAGAAAATGAGGGGATATTTGTCAACTGGGGAATGACTGAACAAGTTTTAGTATATGATTGTGATGGAATGCTGTTGTGATATAAGAAATGATGAGAAGGATGCTTTCAGATAAACCTGGAAAGAGTTACCTGAACTGATGAAAAATTAAGGGAGAACAATCAGTAGAACCTTGTATGTTGTAACAGCAATATAATACAATGACTTAGCTATTCCCAGCAATACAAAACTCCAAGACAATTCTGAAGGACCTATGATAGAAATGATATCCATCTCTAGAAAAAAAACTGGTGGAATCTGAATGCAGATTGAAGTATGCTGTTATTTTACTTTATTTTTCTTGGATTTTTTGTCTTTATTTTCTTTCATTGCATGACTAATATGGAAATATGTTTTGCATGACTGCACATGTACAACATTTATCAAATTGTTGCCTTCTCAATTATGGAGGAGGGGAATTACAGTGGGAGACAATTTTGGACTTGAAATTTTTTAAAAAGCCCAAAGGTAAAATTTTTTTTACATGTAAATTGGGAAAATGAAATATTAAAATTCAAAAAAGAAATTATCTTTTGATTTTTGATTGGTACATTACTTGATTATTTAAGTTAATTTAAATGATTTGATCATTTATATTATAGTGGTATAAATTAACCAGGAAAAATAAATTTCCCTTCAATTATTAAAAAAGGAGTATTTATTAGACTAAATTGAAAAAGAAAATTGTAATACACAATAAAAGAGGTATTAGATAGATATGAATGAAGTTTATATGAAACCCAAGAGATGAAAGGTGGTTACTGACAAGGGCTGTTACAGTTAAACAAGATTATTGTTCAGGAAGCAGTTTTTGAATTTGGGCTTTAAAGAAGAGCAAGACTTTAATAGGACTCAACAGAGGAGAGAGGATACGCCAGACACACTGAACTCTGTAAGCAAAAGTGGAACATTTGGCCTTGGAGCGCTATTCAGTTTATCTGTAGTATACATTGTCTGGAGGGGGTAAGTGTGAGATCAGGCTAAGAAGGTAGGTTGGATTCATACTATGATAAACTTTGATTTCCAGGCTAAGATACATGGGTTTACTCTGTAGGTAATTTGGAATTACTGAATGTAAGTTGCTTTTTAGGGCTGGGACAGTTGTGGTTTTGGCTCTGTCTCTTTGGGGCCTATCACCATGTCTCCCATATCACTGGCACTTAATACTAAATAATTTATTAATAGACATTTATTAAGTGCCTACTCTATGTCAGGCACTGTGATGCTGAGGATACAAAAAAACAGAAAGCAAAAATAGTTCCTACTTTCAACAAGTTTTGTTCTAATGGAGATCCCATATGCCTAAATCAGTACACAAATGATAGAGTCAATACAGAGGAAATGGAAGGTAATCTTAAAGGAAAAGATATTAGGGTGGGGGAAGGAGGAACTCCAAAAAAGTCTTCCTGGAGAAGGTGGGATTTGAACTTAAAGGAAGCCAAAGATGTTGTGGAAGAAGAATGACAAGATTTGGTGACTTATTGGATATGTGCAATGAGAGAGCAGAGTTGAGATTGGCAGCAAGGTTATGCATCATTTTCATGGTTCCCTTAATAGAATGCATTTAAGGAAGATTTTGTTATCCTTTTAGAGTTTAGTTTCTCAGAATGCATGACCATTGGAATGTCTGGTTTCCAGGTGTTTGATAATAACTCCCAGAATAGTCTCAAGGATCCTAGATAGTAGTTCTTAGAATAGTCCTACTGAGACTGAGCCTTGAGATATGAGTGACATAATTGATATTTACTATGCATGTGCCAAATGATGATATTGCTAAAGTTAGCCTGTGAGCTTAATGTTGGCAAGATGTTTTCTTTGTCTGATTACCCTACAAAAGCAAGATGGCACTGGTCAGCGAGATGGGGAAAGACCATGAGAAATCTGTTGGAGAAAACCACAGGAAATCCATAGAGTAATCTGTGCATGCTTCAACTGTCCCACATTGAGGCTTGAGGGGATTTTGGGGGGCCCACAAGTATCTAAACTGACCCCATCAAAACATGGGGCTAGTTGCCCCTTTTCTTGCCATCCCCTGTCAGAAGAGTGGTTAGGGGAATGCTGTGGAAACTGATTTTCCCAGCAACCATTTGAGAAGGCTAGACTAGAATAAAACTGGTTATTAACCGCTCTGAAGCTGTCTGCCTGACTGGCCAGATCAATAGTGAACCTGTTAGAGTTTGGAGACAGAAAACGTCAGTGCCTCTTGTGTGTTATCAGTAAAACAGAAATAAGAAAGTTCAGAAGTGGGAGGGTTTAGGGGGAAAATTAGTTTTGTCTCAGTGATATTGAGCAACAGTCCTAAAACGTCTAATGAGCAGTTAGTGATGTGGGATTGGAGCTCAGAAAAGCGCCTAGAGCTGGATATATTGATCCAGTGATAAAAATCCACGGGAGCTGATAAGGTTTCCAAATGAGAGAGCACAGAAAGGCAAACAAGAGCAAAGAACACCAGTCCCTTGGGGGACACTAGCAGTCTTCATAAAAATGGCCAACAAAGTAGACTGAGAAGTAATAGTGATGCAGATAGGAGGAGAAACAGTTTGTAAGAACAAAGAGCATTTTAAATAATGAAAACATAGCCTCCCATAGAAGTCTGCCCCCTCCTTGCCACCCTGTCAACCTATCCCCCAATCCATGAAAGGAATGGTTTGAATGGTCCAACTTTCGGACTAAAAAGGTGAGACTGCAGTGGATTAGGGTGTATGCTAATCTTGGGACGTTGCCTGCTGGTTCATTTCTTAGACGGAAGACACATTAATGTGAATTGCAGCTACATACTGATTACTACAAACAGCCAGTCTCCTGAAGTGATCACATGCATTCAAATTCTCCTTATTTTAAATTATAATTTTGTAAAATATGGTCATTGGCTCCAATCCCATGGAAATTTGCAGCACAAGTTAGAATGCCTATATTGTAGGAATACTGTATAGAATGCCTATAAATGCTTCAGAGGGATTCACTATTTCCACTAACTAGGACCTAGCCATGATGAACAAAAGGCCCTGAGTGATTACTGTATATTGACAGTTAAGAATTAAAACAGAAATTCAGGCCAGGAATAAGTTCATGACCATATAAGTTCATGTAGATAAGGGTTTCAGTGGAGGCTGGCCAAGAACATGAAAAACAGGTCCAAGGGCATCCACAGGGTGATCCAAGTTCTCTCCTCGTCCCCCACTGTCTTTTCTCTGTGCCTTCAATTTGTTACAATGCTAGCAACAACAACAAAATCCCAAAGCACAGATCACAGGGCAGAGGTAAGAAACAACCACTGGGTACATATCTCAGAAGTCCTCAAAGCTAGGAAACCTCAAAAATATATGTCAGAGATGGGGCTACTCCTGTACAAAAGGGAAAAGGCAGGAAGTCATCCTGGGGGCAGCCACACCACCACCCAATCTGGATGCCAATTTAGAGTAGCATAGCTCCCCACTACAGCCCTTTTGGGGCCTCACACAGCTAAACAGACCATTCTTTAATCATATTTGGATACACCAAGTTCTGATTTTATCCTTTTCCCTTCTCAAGTGGGGATATAGAATTACTACATAATCACTCATTCAGAGAGACCTTTGCTGCCAAAATGTAGAAATCAAAGTCGATGGGAGAAACTGATCATTTCCTCCTCATTTTCAAATGCCTTGAACTTACTCAGACATCCTTTGTAAACAACTACAGAGGGCAGCCTTAATTCACCCCCACCTCATTAAGACTTTGGCCAGCTGGTAAGCCCCTCTGACCATGCACAGGGTCATTTCTGTTTGGTAGGGTCTTAACCAAAAGCACAAAATACTTGGGATGGTTTGGGACAAGTATGGCTTGTTTTCTGACACCTGGAAAGTCCCAATACTTTGCAAATTGCCTCCAGGTAAGTCTGCTTATCACCCCCTGTGATAAGTAGCACCACTCTGAGCCTTCTGTAATTTTGTAGATGGTCTTTGAGTCACTACAGACAGAACATTCATAACCGGCCAACCTGCTACTGAACCTCTCTAAACCTAGCTCATCTGGTTTTCAGATAGCAGTAGATGCATGCTCACCATTTTTTTCCAGCTTGATAGGAGCTGCTAAAATTTTTAAAAATTTAAAATTTTATTTTTTATATTTTAGGAGTCTGAAGTCATTTACAGGTCCTGGGTGGGGGCGGGGATGGAGCAGGTCTTCTTTGTGGCTCTTTTACTTTTTATCCTTAGTGTTTCTGTGATTTCTTTCTATTCCACTATCAATCAATCCCTGCCAATTCTTTTCTCTTCACTTGTTAGAAGATCCTTGAAGCCAAAGTTTAATTCAGTATCCTTGTGTTGGAGGATACGTGGAGTTGGTGTTCTGTGTCCCTGCCCAGAGTAGCCTCTGGGCTAGGGCAACAAGACCGAGTTCATCTGTTTTCAACAAACCCATTATTTCCAGAGACTCTCGCAGGTTTTTCCTCTATTGAATTTCTACCTCTGCTCTTCTTCTTTCCTGCCTGGGACTGGGAAAAATCAACTTCTGCCAATTCTTGAGATGTAAAGGATGGTATTAGAAAATTGTTTCAGGGACCCCAGGACTTAATAGCAATGTTTACTATCAGCGTAGCTTCCACCTCCTACAGTCTCCGCAGTCAGGAACACCATCCAGTGAGCAGAAAAGAGGGCACAACAAAAAAAAAATGTTATTTCTAATGCTGTTATCTTGAAGTATCTCTATGAGAGAGGTTATGCAAGAGTATCTCTATTTTACAAATAAGACAACTGAGGCTCAAGGTGAAGTGACTTTTCCAACTGTCACAGCTAGTAAGCGGAAGTGCCAGGACTCCATCACATAACAGGTCAATACATTCTGGAATAAATGAAACAAATATTTGCAAAGTTCAAGTGTTGCCACAAACTAGGAACTATTGCACCATGATATCTGGCCTCAAAATATGCATTACTCAATACACCTGAATGAAAGGTGCTGTCAAAATTCATCAGTAGAAACCAATCCCAGAATAAAATCCCCTTATCTTGAAGAGGAACTTCGGAATATTCTGTGGCTTCAGCTGGAGGAAGTTCCTAAAGACAGACAGAGGAACTAGACCTAGAGGGAGTTTCCTCCTTTCTGCCTCTGTCTCTCCACACAAACAGAATGACAAGGAAAAAAAATCACAAATCATTATTCCAGGGATCACAAGTTGCTCCAGGTCTATTGTCCCATGATTTGGGGCCTAGAATTGACAGGTGCCAGCTTATATGCCCCAAGGCTTTTATATCTTATAAGAAAGAGGTGGGATTGAGGAGTCAATGATAAAACTGGTATTTTGAAGGAAGCTGGAAATACTGTCTTATTATTTTAATTATGATGTAAAAAGGTGAATAAGTATTTTGAAAAGTGTCTTTTTAAATCTGCTACATGTGGTTAGTATTATTTTAACTGATCGAGAATAGTCAACAACAAAGTTCACCTCATTTATTCATTTGTTATTCAGTTGTTTCAGTTTTGCTTCACTCTTCATGACCTTGTTTGATATTTTCTTAGCAAAGATACTCAAGTGGTTTACCCTGCCCTCCTCTACCTCATTTTACAGAGGTGGACACTGAGGCAAATAGCATTAAGTGACTTGCCCAAGGTCACACAGCTAGTAAGTGTCTAAGACCAGATTTGAATTCAAGTCTTCCTGAGTCCAGGTCCAGATCTCTGTCCATTGCATCACCCAGCTGCCACTTGAATCTTTCAGATTTTTAAATTGATATTGTTTGTTTTCATAATGCATCCACCTCAAAATTTATCCTTCCCTGCTACGTTGTCCAGCAATTCATCTTCATTTTTAAAAAGTTTTATTAATTTTGAACTTAAATATAAAAAGATTAAAAAGAACATTTAAATATTTCAATGTGCACACCACAACATAAGAAGAGGATTAATATAAAATCATAAATTTCCATTTCACACTATGTACTTTAAAAAATGATAATACTGCATTTTCATGCTGGTGTTTTCATGATTTCTCCTAACTTTTCTTTTCCTCTCTGCTCTTCACTTTTAATTTTTTTACTTCCTCCCCACCCTACCCTAGAGAAGGTTACCATTAGAAATGAATATGTATACATGTATATACACACATATATATGTACTACACTATTTGCAGAACCATAAAGTACATACTTCTATTTATCAGTTCTTTTTCTGTAGGTTTGTAGAATCTTCATTCATAGGTCCTTTATAATTGATTTGGAATTGTTCTTTAAATATTAGGTTTCATTCTTTTCTCTCTCCCTTCCTTCCTCTTTCCTTCCTTCCTTCCTTCCTTCCTTCCTTCCTTCCTTCCTTCCTTCCTTCCTTCCTTCCTTCCTTCCTTCCTTCCTTCCTTCCTTCTTTCCTTCCTTCCTTCTTTCCCTTCTTCCTTCCTCTCTCCATTATGTATTATAATCATTGTGTACACTGTTTTCCTCATTTGCTTGTTTATTCTGCATCAATTGGTATAAATGTTTCCATACTTCTTGGACAAGTATTCACAGACTTCTCCTTTTGACCTCCCAAGTTTTCTTGTGCCGGAAAAAGTCTCACCTCAACTTTTTGTTGACTTTATCACTCTAGAATTCAATTTGGTGCATTATTTTAAAGTTGTTTGAAGAGAAATGTGGAAATGTTCATCTGGAATGTTCCCTCTACTCCACCTTACCTTTGTAACTTCCCTCATATACACCTCCCTTTTCTCCTCTGACACTGCCACCACTCTAAGTCAGGTCCTCAGCACTTCATATCTGGAAAATTTTATACAGGTTGCTGTTGAGTCTGCTTGACTCAACTCTCTCCCCATCCTCCCCCAACATTCTCCACCCAGTCATTAAAATGATTTTCCTCTAATGTTGGTGTGATCAGGTTTCTCTCTCTCTCTCTCTCTCTCTCTCTCTCTCTCTCTCTCTCTCTCTCACACACACACACATACACACACACACACACACACCACTCAATAATCTCCAGTGGCTTTCTGTGGCCTCTAGGATCAAATATGGAATGCTCTGCTGATCAAAGTTCATCATAGCTTAGCCCCTCTTCCTCCCTAACACATACTCTTTGATATAACAACACTGGGCTCTTGGCTGTTCCACAAAGATGACACTCCATCTATTAGCTTTAGGCATTTTCTGTGGCTCTCCTATATTGCTGGAATGTTCTCCTTCCCCTTCTCCACCTATTAGCTTTTTTTGACTTCCTTTAGGTCCTAGTTAACATTCTATCTTCTACAAGAAGTTATTCCAAGCTTCTCTTAATTCTAGTGCCTTCCCTCTGATAATTCTTTCACATTTGTCTCATATGTAGCTTTTGTGTGTGTGTGTGTGTGTGTGTGTGTGTGTGTGTGTGTGTAAAAGCTCTTCCATGGAAGGTGGGGACTGTCTTTTATCTCCTTTTCTATCTTCAGAATTTAGCACAGTACCTGGCACATAGCAGATGCTTAAGAAATGTTTATTGATGGATCAATTAAGTGTATACATGGGAGTGAAAAGTGAGAAAATTGGAAATGTAGGAAGAGTTTAGGTAGTGATGGACCTTAAAAATCGAAAAGAGGAGGTGGAGCCAAGAAGGTAGAGTAAAGCAGAGACTCTTCTGAGTTCTCCACCAAACCCCTTCAAATACCTTTAAAAATGACTCTAAACAAATTCTACAGCAGCAGAACCTTTCAAAAGATGGAATTAAATAACTACTCAGCTTGAGATAACCTGGAAGGTCAAGAGGAAAATTGTTACATCAGGGTAAGAGAGGACCCCAGTCCAGCCCAAGTTGAGCCAGCAAAGCCCTTGCCTCAGCAAACCAGGAACTGGCCTTGGGAGTGCCTGATTCAGCAGCAGCAACAGCAGCAGCCTCAACAGCTGCTTCTGCTTCTTCTAGGGCTCTCAGCCCACAGATAGTAAGGGGGTCAAACAATTGGTCAGAAATTACAGGGGTCTTTTTGCAAACACTGAAGCAAGACTGTTGCTTTGCCCACACTCAGAAGTGGGTCTTGGTCTTCAGTGGCAGTCCCAAGGTGAAGAGAATAACTAGCATAAAGAGCTTGTGGCCATAATGGAGAAGAGACCCTTCTCATACTTCTAGGGAAGAAAAGAGTGCTTCTGTTTTTTCACAAAGCAGGGCACAGGCCAGGAGAATAAAAAGCACCTTTCCTTAGATCATAACACTTTGGAAGAACTGAAAACTTACAGGTCCCTAGAAGTATCTCTGAAAACACCTGTAGAAAGCCCCTGAAACTTGAGACAGTGTGTCTTCCACCCTGGAAGTCTTTAACAAAGGCTAAAAAGCCAACTAGTAAGCTGGAAAAATGAGCAAAGGATGGAAAAAAGAACTTCTGATTATTGAAAATTACTATGGTGACAAGGAAGTTCAACACACACAGAAGATAGCAAAGTCAAAGCTCGTACATTCAATGCCTTCATTAGAAGTGTGAATTGGTCTCAAGACATGGAAGAGTTCAAAAGGGATTTATAAATCAAGTAAAATAGGTAGGGAAAAAATTTGGAAGAGAAATGAGAGTGATGAAGAAAATCTTGAAAAACTAGTTAACAGCTTGGTAAGGAAGACACAAAAAATACTGAAAAAAATAACACCTTAAAAAACAGACTAATCCAAATGGTAAAAGAGGACCCAAATGTCAATGAGGAAAATGCCTTAAAAAACAGAATTGGCCAAATGGAAAATGAAGTCTAAAAGCTTACTGAACAAAATAATTCCTTAAAAATTAGAATGGAGCAAATAGAAGTTAATGACTTTATGAGAAATCAATAAACAATAAAAAAAAGTCTAAAAATGAAAAAATAGAAGATGGGTGAAATATCTCATTGGGAAAACAATTGACCTGCAAAATAGATCCAGGAGAGATAAAAAGTTACTGAGTTACCTGAAAGCCATGATCAAAAAAGAGCCTAGACATCTTCTTTCGAGAAATTATCAAGGAAAAGAGTCCTGGAATTCTTAAACAAGAGGGTAAAATAGAAATGGAAAGAATCCATTGATCACCTCCTGAAAGAGTACCCAAAATGAAAAGTTCCACCAATATTATAGCTAAATCCCAGAGTTCCCAGGTAAAGAAAAAATATTGCAATCAGAAAGAAACAGTTCAAGTATCATGGAACCACAGTCAGGATAACATAAAATTTAGCAACTTTTACATAAAAGAATCAGAGGGTTTGGAATATTATTTTCTGGAGGGGACAGTAGCTAGGGTTACAATCAAGAATCACCTACCCAGCAAAACTGAGTGTAATCCTTTAGGGGAATAAGTGGATATTCAATGAGATAGAGGGGTTTCAAGCATTCTTGATGAAAAGACCAGAGCTGAATAGAAAATGTGACTTTCAAATACAAGATTCAATAGTAGCATAAAAAGGTAAACAGGAAAGGTAATTCCTAAGGGACTTAACATATTTTTTACATTCCTACATGGCGAAGATGATATTTGTAATTCATAAGATCTTTCTCATTACTAGGGTAATTAGAAGGAATATATATATATATATAGACAGAGGGTCAGAGGGTACAGGTCTAAGTTTGAATATGATGGAATGCTATCCAAAAAATAAAATCAAGGGGCAAGAGAGGAATATATTGGAAGAAAAAGGAAGGGAGATATAGAATGGGGTAAATTATCCCACATTAAAGAGGCAAGGCAAAAAGAGCTTTTGCAATGGAGGGGAAGAGAGGGAAGTAAGGGAGAATGAGTGAATCTTACTGTCATCAGAATTGACAAAGTGGGAATAATATATATACTCAATTGAGTATGGAAATCTATCTTTCCCTACAGGAAAGCAGCAAGGGAAGGGGATAAAAGAAGAGATGGTGATAGAAGGGAGGTCAGATTGGAGGAAGGGGTAGCCAGAAACAAAACACTTTTGAGGAGGGACAGAGTGAAAGGAGAGAGAGAGAGAGAGAGGAAGAATAGAATAAACAGGTGTGGGGGAATGCAGTGTAGGGAAATACAGTTAGCAATAGTAAATGTGAAAAATATTTGAAGCAAATTTCATTGATAAAGGACTCATTTCTCAAACAAAGAGAGAACTCAGTAAAATTCACAAAAATAAGAGTCTTTCCCCAATTGATATATTATTATTTTTTTATTCTTTTGCTTTCATTTTTTATTTATTTATTTAACTTTTTACATTCATTTTCACAAAATTTTGGGTTCCAAATTTTTCTTCCCCTTTTAACCCCTCCCCCCCACCCCAATACCCTAAGCAATCTAATTTTCCCTATCTCCAATCTGCCCTCTCTTCTGTCATCCCTCCCTTCTCTTGTCTCCATCTTCTCTTTTCTCCTGTAGGGCCAGATGACTTTCTATTCCTCATTAGCTGTATGTCTTCTTTCCTAGTAGCAACAACAATACTAAACAGTTGTTCCTAAAACTTTGAGTTCCAAATTCTCCCCATCCCTCCCTCCCCACCCATTCCCTTTGGGAAGGCAGGCAATTCAATATAGGCCATATCTGTGTAGTTTTACAAATGACTTCCCTGATAGTTGTGTTGTGTAAGACTAACTGAATTACCATCCCTCCTAACCTGCCCCTCATTGTTTCTCTTCTGTCTTTTGATCCTGTCCCTCCCCAAGTGTTGACTTCAAATTGCTCCCTCCTCCCCTTGCCCTCCCCTCCATCGTCCCCCCCTTGCTTATCTCCTTCTCCCCCACTTTCTTATACTGTAAGATAGGTTTTCATACCAAAATGAGTGTGCATTTCATTCCTTCCCCTAGTCAAATGTGATGAGGGCAAACTTCCTGCCTTTTTTTTTCTCAGCTCTCCTCTTTTTCCCTCCACTAAAAAGTCTCCTAGTTGCCTCTTAAATGACATATAGTTACCCCCTTCCATTTCACCCTCTTTCCTCCCACTACATTTCTCTCTCACCATTTACCTTAATTTCTTTTAAGATATGGTCCCATCCTATTCAGTTCAATCTGTGCTCTCTGTCTCTGTATGTGTGTGCATGTGTGCATGTGTGTGCACGCGCATGTGTGTACATGTGTGTGTATGGACTCACTTACTACCCAGATACTGAAAAGTTTTAAGAGTTACAAATATTGTCTTTCCCTGTATGAATGTAAACAGTTCACTTCTGGTAAGTCCCTTAAGACTTCTCTTTGCTGTTTACTTTTTCATGCTTCTTCTCATTCTTGTGTCTGAAAGTCAAATTTTCTTTTCAGCTCTGGTCTTTTCATCAAGAATGTTTGAAAGTCCTCTGTTTCATTGAAAGACCATATTTTCCCCTGAAGTATTATACTCAGTTTAGCTGGGTAGGTGATTCTTGGTTTGAGTCCTAGTTCCTTTGCCTTCTGGAATATCCTATTCCACGCCCTTCGATCCCTTAATGTAGAAGCTGCTAGATCTTGAGTTATCCTGATTTTATTTCCACAGTACTGGAATTGTTTCTTTCTAGCTGCTTGCAAGATTTTCTCCTTGAGCTGGGAGTTCTGGAATTTGGCCACAATGTTCCTAGGAGTTTCTCTTTTTGGATCTCTTTCAGGTGGTGATCGATGGATTCTTTCAATACTTATTTTGTCCTCTGGTTCTAGAATGTCAGGGCAGTTTTCCTTGATAATTTCATGGAAGATGATGTCTAGGCTCTTTTTTTGATCATGACTTTCAGGTAGTTCCATAATTTTTAAATTGTCTCTCCTGGATCTATTCTCCAGGTCAATTGTTTTTCCCATGAGATATTTCACATTCTCTTCCATTTTTTCATTCTTTTGGGTTTGTTTGGTGATTTCTTGGTTTCTCGTAAAGTCATTAGACTCCATCTGTTCCATTCTAATTTTGAGAGAACTATTATCTTCAGTGAGCTTTTGAACCTCTTTTTCCATTTGGCTCATTCTGCTTTTGAAAGCATTCTTCTCCTCATTGGCTCTTTGAACCTCTTTTGCCAATTGAGTGAGCCTATTTTTCAAGGTATTGACCTGTTTTTCATACTTTTCTTGCATCTCTCTCATTTCTCTTCCCAGTTTTTCTTCTACCTGTCTAACTTGCTTTTCAAAATCCTTTTTGAGCTCTTCCAAGGCCTGAGCCCACCCGACATCCCCCTGGGATGTCTGCAGTACTGAGGCCCCACCCTCCACGTCTTTCCCTGATGGCAAGAATATGTCCTCGTCATCAGATCCAAATGTCGGGATCATTTGCATTTGTTGGAAGAAACTCTCTATAGTCTTATTTTTCTTCCCTTTTCTAGGCATTTTTCCCAGCCAGTTACTTGACTTCTGAGATTCCTGTCCACCCCCGCCTAGATCCGCCCAGCTAGTGCTTGGGGTCTGAGATTCAAATGTGCTTTTCCATGCCACCCAGCTGCTAATCAATGTGACCTTTAGTTCTGGTGCTGGGGTGGGGGCAGGGCTGCCTCCCAGGCTCAGTTCCCTCAGGGGCTTTATGCAGAGGCCTTCAGTAATAGAGCGGGGTGGGGCAGGGCCGTCTCCCAGGCTCAACTCCCTCAGGTTGTTTATGCAGAGATCTTCAGTAATGAAGATCCTGCCTGCTGCTGGGGGCGTCCAGGGCCGTGGCCGCATAGCTGCTGCCTCCGCTGCTGCCCACGCCTTTGCCTCTGCCGCTTCCTACCCCCATCTCTGTCGCCGCCGCTTCCTCCCGAGGGGGCCCGAATCACAGAGACACCCCGCTGCTCCCCTCTTCCAGCCCAGGCGTCTCTCCCACTGACCTGCAGCCTCTGTGGGCGGAGGACCCTCCCGGCCACCGGAGCTTCTGTTCCTGAAGCCTGCTCGAGTCAGCTTCTCTGGGGCCGCAGCCAGGGCAGCGCTGGGGTGGTGTCTGCTTTCCGGGGAGCGATGGACCCTGGGGACGGCTCTCCAGGGCTCTCTGGAACGGAAATCTCTTCCACTCCGTTTCTGTACACCTTTCAGTCGTCCAGAAGTTATGGGGGTCTCTTTTTACATTAATTCTATGGGCTGTGGTTTTGGAGCTCGTAAACGTGCGTCCTTCTACTCCTCCATCTTGGCTCTGCCCCCCCCCCCCCAATTGATATATTATCTAATAAGTTTTCAGCTGAAGTAATCAAAGCAATTTATAGCTATTCTAACTCACTATTGATTGGGGAAATGTAAATTAAGAAAATTCTGAGGTACTACCTCATTCCTATCAGATTGTCTAATGGGACAGAAGAGGTAAATGACAAAGGTTGGAGGGAATGTGGGAAAATAAGACATTATTGCACTGTTGGAGGAGCTGTGAACTGATTCAACTATTCTATAGAGTAATTTTGAACTATGCCCAAAAGGCTATAAAACCATGCATAACCTGTGACCTATCAATGCAGTGACTAGGTCTGTTTCCCAAAAAAGATAAAAAACAAAAGGAAAAGGACACGTATGTATAAAAATATTTTTAGCAGCTCTTTTCAGGATAAAGAGTTAAAAATTGAGGGGATGTCCATCAATTGTAAAATGACTGAACATATGGTATGTGATTATGTTGGAATACAATTGTACTATAAGAAATAATGAGTAAGATGCTCTCAGGAAAACCTGGAAAGTCTTGCATGAACTGATGTGATGTGAATTGTATTATGTATGAAGTAACAACAATATTGTAAGATGATCAGCTTTGAATGACTTTGTTATTCTCAGCAATACAGCGATCCAAGACAATTTTGAAGGACTTATAATGAAAAACGCTATCCAACCCCAGAGAAAGAACTGTTCGACATAGATTGAAGCATACTTTTTTTTCTACTTTATTTTTCTTGGGTATTTTTCTTGTCTTTGTTTTCTTCCACAATATGACTATTATGGAAATGCTTTCTCTGACTACACATGTATAACCTATTCGGAATAGCTTACCTTTTCAATAGGGGGTTGGTGGAGAAGGAAAAAGAGAGAGAATTTGGAACTCAAAGTTTAAAAAATGTTAAAAATTGTTTTTATTGTAACTTAGGGAACACAGAATATGAAATAAAAGAATTATAGAAAAAATTTAAAAAATGCAAGAAGAATTTCCATCTTCTGTTATACCCAGTTGGACTTTTGTATATTTAGCTTATTATGTTCTCAAATCCAACAGCTCTAAATGCAAATTCATTTGGTGTCAGAAATGCATTTTATTTTATTATATATATGTTAATTTTATTTATTTTTAGTGTTCTACAATCACTACCATATAACTTAGATTTTGTACCCCTTCCTCTCCTCCACCTCCTCCCTCTCTCCCTGATACAGCATACAATTCTATAAAGGATCTACACATACATTCCTATTAAATACATTTTCACTATAGTCATGCTATGTAGAAGAACCAAAATGAATGGGAGAAACTATATATAACAAACTAAAACATAACACACACACACAAATAAAATAACTCTCACACACTGTGGTCGTTGCTGTGCACAAAGTTCTCCCGGTTCTGCTCCTTTTGCTCAGCATCAGATCATATAAATCTTTCCAGGCCTCTCTGAAGTTGGCCTGTTCACCATTTCTGATAGCACAATAGTATTCCATTACATTCTCCACTTACTTAGATCTGATTTTATTTGTGTGAAAAGTGTCTTGTGATTGTGTTCATATAGTCCCTGGGTTTGTTTAGGCAGGTAAACTCCCAAATGTTTCATAGAGTTTACCCTAGATTTAAATGAGATTTCTCTTTCTATCTCTTGCTGTTGGACTTTGTTACTAATATATAGGAATGCAGAAAATTTTTGCAGGTTTATTTTGTAACCTGCAACTTTGCCAAAGCTGTCTGTTATTTCAAGTAGATTTTACTTGAATCTCTGGGATTTTCTAAGTATATCATCATATCATCTGCAAAGAGTGATAACTTAGTTTCTTCTTTGCCTATTCTTATTCCTTCAATTTATTTATCTTGTCTAATTGCTACAGCTAACATTTCTAGTACCATATTGAATAATAGTGGTAATAATGGACATCCGTGTTTCACCCCTGATCTTATTGGAAATGAATCTAGCTTATGTCCATTGCATATAATGCTTGCTGAAGGTTTTAGGTAGATACTGCTTATTATTTTATGAAAAATTCTCTTTATTCCTATGTTCTCCAGTGTTTTTAATAGGAATGGGTGTTGTATTTTGTCAAAAGCTTTTTCTGCATCTATTCAGATAATCATGTTGTTTCTGTTAGTTTTGTTGTTGATATGATCAATAATGCTAATAGTTTTCTTAATATTGAAACAGCCCTGCATTCCTGGTATGAATCCTACCTGATCAGAACGTATTATTCTCATGATATGATGCTGTATTCATTTTGCTAAAATCTTATTTAAAATTTTGCATCAATATTCGTTAGAGAAATTGGTCTATAATTTTTTTTCTCTGTTTTGTCTCTTCCTAGTTTAGGTATCAAAACAATATTTGTATCATAAAAAGAATTTGGGAGGATTCCTCCTTTCCAATTTTCAAAACTAGTTTATGCAGTGTTTGATAGAATTCATTTGTAAATCCATCAGGCCCTGGAGATTTTATCCTAGGGAGTTCATTGATGGCTTGTTCAATTTCTTTTTCTGAGATGGGGTTGTTTAAGTATTCAACTTCCTCTTCTGTTAATCTGGGGAATTTGTATTTTTTAAAATACTCATCTATCTCATTTAGATTGTTGAATTTATGGGCACAAAGTTGGGCAAAGTAATTTCTAATTATTGTTTTAATTTCCTTCTCATTGGAGGTGAGTTCACCCCTTTCATTTTTGATATTAGTAATTTGATTTGCTTCTTTCTTTTTTTAAATCAAATTGACCAAAGGTTTATCAATTTTATCATTTTTTTCATAAAGCTGACTATTAGTTTTATTTATTAATTCAATAGTTTTCTTAATTTCAATTTCGTTAATCTCCCCTTTGGTTTTCAGTATTTCTAATATGGTATTTAGTTGGGGATTTTCAATTTTTTTTTCTAGCTTTTTTAGCTACATGCCCAAGTCATTGATCTCCTCTTTCTCTATTTAATTTATGTAGGCATTGAAAGATATAAAACTTCCCCTAAGAACTGCTTCTGCAGTATCCCATAAGATTTGGTAGGTTGGTAGGTTCTCATTATTGTCATTCTCTTGAATGAAGTTGTTGATTGTTTCTATGATTTATTAAACAATCTACTTCTTCTTTAGGATTAGATTATTTAGTTTCCAATTGATTTTTGGTTTATCTTTCCATGGCCTTTTAGTACATATAATTTTTATTGCATTATGGTCTGAGAAGGATGCATTGGCTATCTCTGCTTTTTTGTACTGGATTGTGAGGTTTTTATGTCTTAGTACATGATCAATTTTTGTATATATGCATGAACCACTGAGAAAAAGGTATATTCCTTTCTATTCCCATTCAATTTTCTCCAGAGATCTATCATATCTACCTTATCCAGAGTTTTATTTACCTCCTTAACCTCTTTCTTGTTTATTCTGAGGTTAGATTTAAAAGTTCAGAGAGGGGGAGGTTGAGGTCCCCACTAGTATAGTTTTGGTGTCTATTCCTTCCTTCAACTCACCCAACCTCTCCTCTAAGTATCTGGATGCTATACCACTTGTAGTATAAATGTTTAGCAATGATATTGCTTCATTATCTATGGTGCCTTTTACCAGGATATAGTTTCCTCCCTTATCTCTTTTGATTAGATCTATTTCTGCTTTTACTTTATCTGAGATTAGGATTGCTACCCCTGCTTTTCTTACAACAGCTGAAGCACAATATATTCTCCTCCAACCTTTTAACCTTTACCCTGCGTGTATCCCCCCATTTCTGGTAAACAACATATTGTTGGATTATGGTTTTTAATCCATTCTGCTCTCTGTCTTCATTTTATGGGAGAGTTCATTCCATTCACCTTCACAGTTATGATTACAATCTGTGTATTTCCCTCCATCTTTTTTCCCCACCATTTTTGCTTTTAGTTCTCCCATCTCCTTTCCCCTCCTCAATAGTTTTCACTTGTCACCACCACCTCCTACACCCTTCCCTTCCTTCTTTTAGCCCCCTTCCCTTTTACTCCTCTTTACCCTTACTGCTTCTTCCTTCCCTTTTAGCTTCCCATCCCCTTTTTTCACCCTACCCCTCCTACTGCCTATAGAACTAATTAGAATTATATACTTAATTAAGTTTATTTTTCCTTTCTTGAACCAAATCAGAAGAGAGTACCTCTCAAACAATGCTCATCTCCTTCCCCTCTTTCCCTCTACTATAATGTCGTATTTCTTCCTGTGATGCAATTTACCATTTTCTGCTTCCTCCTTTTCACACCTCCTGTTACAATCCCTTTGAATGCTTAAATCATATTTTTATCATCACATCATTTAATTTATACCCATTCCCTCTGTGTATATCCTTTTATATTTCATAATAGATACACAATTCTCAAGATTAACAGGTATCATCTTCCCTTATAGGGAGGTAAACAATTTGCCCAAAATGAGTAACAAGTTTTTTTTCCCCCCTGTTTACCTTTTGATGCCTCTCTTGAGACCTGCATTTGAAGATCAAATTTTCTATTAAATTCTGGCCTTTTTTTTCAGCAATGTCTGGAAATAACTTACTTCGTTGAATGACCATCTCCTTGCCTGAGATGTTATGCTAAACTTTGCTAGGTAGTTTATACTTGATTGTCGTCCCAGCTCCTTTGCCTTATGGAATATCAAATTTCAGTTCTTTCAGTCTTTTAATGTAGAAACTGCAAGGTCCTGTGTGATCCTGACTATAGGTGCTCAATATTTGAATGGTTTCTTTCTTGTTGCCTGTAGTATTTTCTCCTTCACTTGATAGTTCTGGAATTTGGCAACAGTATTTCCTGGGGTTTTGAGTTTGGATCCCTTTCAGGAGGTGAACAAGTGGATTCTCTCAATGACTATTTTGCTCTCTGAATCTAGCACTTCTGGGCAGTTTTCCTTGATGATTTCCAGGAAGATATTGTCCAGACTCTTTTTTTCATTGTGGCTTTCTGGCAGGCCAATAATTCTTAAATTTTCTCTCCTGGATTTATTTTCCAGGTCAGTTGTTTTTTCAGTTAGATATTTTAAATTTTCTTCTATCTTTTCATTCTTTAGATTGTGTTTGACTGATTCTTGCTGTCTCATAGAGTCATTAGTTTTTACTTGCCCAATTCTAATTTTTATCAAATTACTTTTTTCAGTTAACTTTTGCATCTCCTTTTCCATCTGTCCAGTTATTCCTTTTAAGGAATTATTTTCTCCAGTTAGGTTTTGTGCCTCCTTTTCCATTTGTTCAATTTTCCTTTTTAAAGAGATGTTCTCTTCATGGAATTCTTTTTTTCATACTTTTAAAATCATTGGCCAATTTCTCTTCTATTTCCTTCTTCAGCTCTTCCAGGAGAGTTTTTTGTGCATGTGAGCACTTCATAGTACCTTCTGAAGTTTCAGATGGGAGTACAGTCTCACTACTGACCTCTTTGGTATTTGTGTTTTGATCTTTGTCCTCATAGAAAGATTATATGTTGTTTTTTTTTTGCCCTTGTTTTGCTTTTCCTTGCTCATGATGGCGATTGTGTGTTTTGACTTCTGGTTCTTTCAGTTAGAAGCTGCAGAACTTGACGTTCAGCTGACTGGTGTGAAAAACCTAAGGGCAGGTATCTTTTTATCTTTTTTGTTTTATGTTTCCTTGATCAGCCCTGGGGTTAGCTTGTGAAGCATGGAGAAGAGGTGGTCTGGTCATGGGTGGTCTCCTCAGCTCTGCTGAGGCAAAGGCAAGCTCAGGGGTTAGTGGTCCCAGTGGCCCTGTTATCTTCCCATTTCCCCTGGAGTGCTGAGGCATGCCTGGATCCTATTGTGAGTTTCCACCCTCTCCTCGGGTTCCTCTCCTAGCACTGACACTTGCCTGGGTCCTAGTGTGAGTTTCCACCCCTCCTGGTGCCCCTCTCCTTCAGGTTCACCTCAGTCACAGTAGGAGGACTCCCCCTTAGCTATTTTCCTAGCCTCAAGTATTTTGAGACGGTTTGCTCCCTCAGGATCACTCATTCATAGTGGTTCCCAGAAGTTCAAGTAGATGACTTACAGACGCTTAATCTGTGGGCTGAAAGTCTCAGGAGCTTCTTAGACTGATATCTGGGGCTCAGCAACTGTTACTCATTTGGCTCCGCTGGTCTCTCGCCATGGGCTACCACTCTGCTGTTCCACCCGCTGCTGCCTCAGGCCTCCCCTAGGCCCTCCCACTTCACTAGCAGTGTGTGCTGTGGGCTCACCCCCGAGGAACAGATCCTACCCTTTGACCTTCCAGTCTGTCCTGGGCTGTGAATATGCCACAGTCTGTCTCCTATTGAATACTGCACCTCCAAATTTTGGTTGGATTCCCTCCCTAGAAATGCATTTTAATAGAAACGAACATGCTCAGGATGAAAAATGTTCATAGATGACAGAGAAAAAGCAATACTTGCTTCCTATTTTGTTTCCTTCTTCTCTGCAAAGAGTAATAAACTTTGAAATGCAAGTTTAAGGATATATGGGACAAAGAGGAAGCCGAATTCTAAGATAAGTAGAGATTTCACAAAGAACCCAGCTAATGGAAAGACCCACAGAAATGTTGGTTGTGCCAGATTGCAGAGCAGAGCCCAGTGTCCAGCCCAGCCTTGGCTGAGTGGTGCAAAGCTATGAAACTCTGGGAGGAAGACACCTTGGGGCAGATTCTACAGTCACAGTAGCAGGTCCTCAAATCCCTCAGCCCACAGGTGCCAAAGGTCAGTGATGGGGTTTTATCAGCTGTCCAGGAAGGAAGAAGGGCCTTCCCATAGCTCAGTCAGCAGGCAGAGGTCACAGAGCCTGCACAGCAGTCAGTCAGGAAGCACCATTTTTGGAGAGCATAAAAACCCCTCGGGGCATTGAAGAGCAGAGTCTTACCTCAGCCCTGGGTGGAGGCCCTGGCTGAGCTGGTCTTTGTCTCAAACTGAATGGCGGCCATACCCGTCCAGCTTATCTGAAAATCAGCCCCCAGTGCTGACTTGTTTGAACTGGAGGCCAAGTGGTTGTGGAGAGGTATCTGCTAAGATTCTGGGCACAAAAATCTCTCTCTGCATCCAGACCAGTACACGCTTGATTGTGTCACCTTGGAGGAACTGAGATCTCACAGATTCCCAGAGTATACCCTACTCTTGACAAAGGACCCAAAAGTCAAGTAACTGGCTGGAAAAATGCCCCAAAAAGGGAAAAAAATGTTACCTTCCTGGTGAACAGATATCTCCTCCCATCCTTTCCAATGAGGAAGAACAACGCTTACCATCAGGGAGGGACATAGAAGTCAAGACTTCTGTATCCCAAACATTCAAAATAAATATTCAGTGGGCTAAGGCCATGGAAGAGTTCAAAAAGAATTTTGAAAATCAAGTAAGAGAGGTGAAGGAAAAACTGGGAAGAGAAATGAGAGAGATGCAAGAAAAGTGTGAAAAGCAGGTCAACACCTTGCTAAAGGAGACCCCAAAAAATGCTGAAAAAAAATAACATCTTGAAAAATAGGCTAACTCAATTGGCAAAAGAAGTTCAAAAAGCTAAAGAAGAGAAGAATGCTTTAAAAATCAGAATTGGCCAAATGGAAAAGGAAGTTCAAAAGCTCACTGAAGAAAATAGTTCTTTCAAAATTAGAATGGAACAGATGGAGTATAATGACTTTCTGAGAAACCAAGAAATCCCCAAACAAAATCAAAAGAATGAAAAAATGGAAGATAATGTGAAATATCTCATTGGAAAAACAACTGACCTGGAAAATAGATCCAGGAGAGACAATTTAAAAATTATGGGACTACCTGAAAACCATGATCCAAAAAACAGCCTAGACAACATCTTTCATGAAATTATCAAGGAAAACTGCCCTGAAATTTTAGAACCAGAGGGCAAAATAAATATTGAAGGAATCCACAGATCACCACCTGAAAGAGATCCAAAAACAGAAACTGCTAGGAATATGGTGGCCAAATTCCAGAGTTCCCTGGTCAAGGAGAAAATATTGCAAGCAGCTAGAAAGAAACAATTCCAGTATTGTGGAAATGCAATCAGGATAACACAAGATCTAGCAGCTTCTACAGTAAGGGATCGAAGGGCATGGAATAGGATATTCCAGAAGTCAAAGGAACTAGGACTAAAACCAAGAATCACCTACCCAGCAAAACTGAGTATAATATTTCAGGGGAAAAAATGTTCTTTCAATGAAATCGAGGACTTCCAAACATTCTTGATGAAAAGGCCAGAGCTGAAAAGAAAAGTTTACCTTCAAACACAAGAATCAAGAGAAGCATGAAAAGATAAACAGCAAAGAGAAGTCATAGGGACTTACTAAAGTTGAACTGTTTACATTCCTACATGGAAAGACAATATTTGTGACTCTTGAAACTTTTCAGTATCTGGGTAGTTGGTGGGATCACACACACACACACACACACACAGACAGAGAGCACAGGGTGAATTGAATAGCATGGGATCATATCTTAAAAAAATGAAGTTAAGCGGTGAGAGAGAAATGTATTGAGAGGAGAAAGGGAGAAATGGAATAGGGCAAATTATCTCTCATAAAAAAGGCAAGCAAAAGACTTTTCAGTGGAGGGAAACAGAGGGGAGCTGAGAGAAAAACATGAAGTTTACTCTCATCACATTCGACTAAAGGAAGGAATAAAATGCACACTCATTTTGGTATGAAAACCTATCTTACAATACAGGAAAGTGGGGGAGAAGGTGATAAGCAGGGCAGGGGGGTGACGGAAGGGAGGGCAGTGAGAGGAGGGAGCAATTTGAAGTCAATACTCTTGGGGAGAGACAGGATCCAAAGAGAGAACAGAAGCAATGCGGGGCAGGATAGGATGGAGGGAAGTATAGTTAGTCTCACACAACATTGACTAATATGGAAGTCATTTGCAAAACTACATAGATATGGCCTATACTGAATTGTTTGGTTCCCAAAGGGAATGGTCAGGGAGGGAGGGATGAAGAGAAGTTGGAAGTCAAAGTTTTAGGAACAACTGTTGAGTATTGTTCTTACTACTAGGAAATAAGAAATACAGGTAATGGGGTATAGCAAGTTATCTGGCCCTACAGGACAAAAGAGAAGATGGGGACAAAAAAAGGGAGGGATGTTAGAAGGGAGGGCAGATTGGTGATAGGGGCAATTAGAATGCTCATTGTTTTGGGGCAGGAGGAGGTGAGAAATGAGGAGGAAACTTGGAACCAAAAATTTTGTGAGAATAAATGTTAAAAAATCAAATAAATAAATTAAAAAAGAACCTAGCCAATATAAATGATTTCAAGCCTCTTGGCACAAATAGAGTATTTTACAAAGAATTATGAGAAGTTGAAGATGAGGCTGCAAAACTACCATTGAAATTCCTTGAAATCAAATTGAAGGGGGGCCCATAAATTTGGGAATGGCTGAACAAGTTGTAGTGTATGAATATAATTGAATACTAATGTGCTGTAGAAAATGATGATCAGGTAGATTTCAGAAAAACCTGGAGAGATTTATATGAACTGATGCTGAGTAAAGTGAGGAGAACCAGGAAAATATTGTGTATAGTAACAGCAACATTGTGTGATGATTAACTTTGAAAGATTTAGTTCTTCTTGGCAGTATAATCATCTAAGACAATTCCAAAAGGATTCATGATAGAAAATGTTATCCATAACCAGAGCAAAAACTATGGAGTCTGAATGCAGTTTGAAACATACTATTTTCTATTTTTTCTTTCTCATTTTTTTGTTTTGATTCTTTTTTTTTTTTTTTTTTTTTTTTTACAACACGACTAATGTGGAAATGTGTTTAATATGGTTGTACATGTATAGCCCATATCAGATGGCTTGCCAGTTTGGGGAAGGGAGGAAGGGAGGAAGGGAGAAAAGACACTTAAACTCAAAATGTTATATAAGTGAATGTAAAAAACTATCTTTACATATAATTGGGGAAAAAATAAAATACCGTTAAGTGGAGAGGTAAAAAAAAAAAGATCAAACAGAGCATTTCATATTTTCTCTTTGGAGTAATAGGAAATGACTTGGGTTTCCTATAGACATGATCAGATTTATGATTTAGTAAATCTATTTGGCAGTGCAGTTTGGCAATATGGATTGAACTGGGGAGAAACATAAGTGAGGGAGACCAATTACAAGGCTATTGCATGTTTTTAGACATGAGCTGAGGAAGGGCTGAATCAGAATGTTAACTGTGTGAGTGGAGGGAAGGAGATATATATAATAGAAATCAAGGTAGAAACAATATGACCCACTAAGAGACTGGCTATTGGGGATAAGTAGAAGCGAGAAGTTGAGTCTGACACTGAGAATGCAAACCTGTGTAACTAGAAAGATGGTAGTGCCCTCAACATTGATAGGAAAGCTCAGATGAAGGGAAGGTTTGAGGAGAAAGATATTTCTGTTTTAGACATGTTGAGTTCAAGGCATCTATGGGAAATCAAGGTGGAAATATGTCCAAAAGGCTGTTGATATTATGAAATTTTCCATGAACCCTGATACCCTGAAATCTATCTGTAGATGTTCATTGGTTCTTAGACCTCAGGTTAAGGACCCCTAGTATAAAGAGAGAATAGAAGAAGGCTTGGAAAAGATTTTGGGGAGCATGCATGGTTGATAGGGGTGATCTAGATGAAGATCCAGCAAAGGAAACTGAGAAGTCAGGCAGGTGGGAGAAGTACTACAGGAGGCAGCATAAGATAGTGGGCATAGACAGCCTTGAAATCATGAGAGACCGGGATTTATGTCCTATATGATGCTGAGCAAGTCACTTAATCTCTTAGCATCCCAATCAGAGTGGTCAAAAGCTATGAGATACAGACCAGATGTCCATATTTAGAAACATTTTGTAGATTTTTTAAAGTGTCGTCCCCACTTCTTAAAGAGCTAACATTTCATTCTCATCTTTTCTCACGTGGTCTTCATGTTTTTATAATGACCATGTCCCATGCCTTGAGAGTATTCCTTGCTAATTTCAACCTTTCAGAATCTCTAGTTTTCTTCAAGGACTGGTTTGGGTACCCCTTCTACAGGAAGCTTTGACTAAGGCCCTGATGGGAATGGTCAGTATCCCAGGCAATGATTAAAGCCCCTAGGAGCAGACCAGACTTTCTTCTGAGGGAGTTGACTCAGCAAGAAGCCACTATGTCACAGTTTGGGTGTGAAGGAAAGAATTCATTCTTTGAGTGGGCTTTCTCCCTCCAGAAGAAGCCAAAGTCCTCAATGATCAAATATCCTTCTATTCTTGCCTTGTACTTCATCCAGAAATTCTCACATAGTAGGTTCTTTCTGAAGCCTTGATGATTTGAACTGAACAATGCTCTCAATGGGGTATATTAAATATGAAGTTAGTTGGAATGCGCCCTTCTCTCTTTGCAGAAGAATAGTTTTGCTCAACCATTGCTAGGAAACTTCAATTTAATTTAATTTAATTTAATTAATGCTATTTAGTAACCCTTGGAAAGTAAATTAGGTTCTAATTTCAGGTCCAACAATTTTAAATGACCTTGGCCAAATTATTTGACCTGAGACTCAGTGTCTCCATCTGAAGTGGGACAGATAATAGGATTTACACAATTCACTTCACTGTCTAGTAAAAGGAAATGAAATAAACAAACATTTCACTTGAGCAATCTCACTTTGTTATTTTCTTTGTACATTTTCTTTCCAGTGTTGCTGTGGTGAATGGGAAGCAGGAAGAATGAAGGTAAGTATATACTTTCCTCTCATTCTTCATTCAGCACCACATCTAAGTTAGCCTTATTTACATAAGACCACCTTGAGGAGAGCTTCATGTGAGATCATAACAACGGAACTTGCTTTTTCCATGTCTAAAATGTGATATTTAAGATCTTTTCCAATACTAGATCCCATGACTGCATGACTGCTGACCTTAGGAAAGGCATATTTTTGGAACTGGATGTGCTAGTTCACCTCATGGGGCAATTTGAGAGGCAGGTGGTCAATGAATCTTTGTACTTCAGGCACCACAGCATTCACATAGGGCATATCTTGTCTGTTCTTAATGGAAGAAACTTGATTATGTCCAATTACATGATCAATTTCCTCATGAATTTTTGCTGTAGGGACAAAAAAATTACAAATAACCACTGAGCTTCCTGATCTCCTGCGACTACCAAACAGAGACTGTATAAAATATTTACCTCATGACATGACCTAAGATGATTCTCAGATGAGCTCAGTACCTTCCTTTTATGCAGTCTGGGAAATGAAGGCTTTTGCAACAACAATGGAATAATTTTCTATTGCAGTTGTTAGTAGATCCTCTAAGCCAGATTCAGACTGGGAATTACCTTTCTCCTAAAGGACAAATGCAAAATAGATGGAATAATGACAACCATCAGGGAAAGACATTAGCAACAATGTGAAATACATAAAGTTTGTCCTAGAAGCCCTCCTCCACCTTCATTTCCCTACCCCCAAGAGGACAGTATCTTTCTAACGTCCTCAGGTTTCATGTGCCCTATCATAGGCTTGTGTTTCCCGGGCAACCTTTTCCCCAGCCAGTAATATGACATAGTGGATAGACAACTAGACTTTGAATTGGAGAAACCTGGATTTAAATTTAACTTCAGTTAAGACGTATGTTCCCATGAACAAATGTTCTTGGGAAAGTCAATTCTTCAGGGCCCCAGTTTCCACTTTTTTAATAAGTGAATTAAATCCCTTTTAGCTCTCTATTTACTATCAATGATATGTATGCTATGGAGAAGACTTAATCAAGTAAATCACGTAAAACCTTAATGACCTGGTAAATCACTCCTTATATTGATATTTTCACCACAAAACAGGACAGCATCTTAGTGAAGAAGAAGAAAGAGGAATATGAGTATAAGAATTATTATTTCAGATTTTCAGAATGGGGAATTGAGAGAAATGCTTTGCAGCAAAGAACACAGAATTCCAAATTTTGTAGGAAAAATGAGCTTCATCCACACAAACTAACTGATCAGAAATTTCCTTTTCAAAATCTCCCTTAAATGGTCAACCACCCTCAGTTTAAAGACTTGCACAGATAGGGAATTTATTAATGAAGCATTTCATTCCAGCCTTGGACATTATTCCACTCGTGTAAATGGAATGTGTCGCTATAATTTCAAAGTCCTGTTATGAGCTCTGTCTCCTGTGAGTGGGGAAACAAAAGCATTTTAATCCTCTTCTCTAACAGTTTTTAAAATTAAGTGGCTTACTGATGTCCCTTCAACTTAGAAAATCTGTAAAATTCTATTAAATATGCATTCTTGGATTTAGAGCTTGGAAAAACTTTGAAGATTACATGATTGAATACACTCTTTTTACAGAAAAGGAAATTGTGGTCTGGAGAGATGAAGTGATTTCATCAAGGTTACAATGTGAAAATGGAAAAGAGCTAATGACAGAATGGCCCAAACGGGAGAAGATCTAATATTATATTACCTGGAACAGAAATGAAGCTGTCTATGGATTTTTAAAAAAGGGGGCTGAGACACAGACTAGGTAGCAGCTAATTTTCTCCTCAAATCAACTCTCACTGAAACTCATGGAGAAGGAAAATGAGCAAATAATCTACACCAAGATGTAAAAAAATGAATATAGGCTATACAATTAAAAATAACTATTCAAACATTTCTGATAGAGAAAACAATGTAGCAAGTATTACAGGAATCTCAGAAATAAACAATCTCTTGGGGCAGCTATGTGACAGAATGGATGGTGTGCTGGATTTGGAGTCAGGACTTTGAGTCCATTTCCTCATCTCTAAAATGGGGATAATAATAGCACCTACGTCCTGGGGTTGTTATGAAGCACAAGTGAGATGATATTTATAAAGTGCTTTGAAATTTTTGAAGCATGATACATGCGCTATAACTATGACTATTAAAATGTTTCATAAAGAGAAGGAATTAAAAGAAGAAATAAGGATAAAGAGTGGGCTGAAATAACAGGTCTCAAAATACTAGAAAATAGAGAAATTTTGACATGAAATGTAGAGACCAATATATTGCAGCCCATTGACTTTCTACACACCAAAACGATCTTGAAGAGAGGATATGAAATAATTTAAGGATGTTCTATATCTTAGAAATGGAGATTAATTTTAAATTCTGAAAATAATACTTTAATAATTTTAAATCCTGAAAATGCACACTTGCTATAAAAAAAACTTTAAACAAAATATAGATTGAGAGAATTCAGAAGCTGGCCAACAGAATGAAGCATTAAGTTTAACATAACAAGAAATGTAGATCTTCAACACTAAATAAGTGTTTGGGCAATGAAAACAAAGCCCTTCACCTATCATGTGAAAGAAATTTGGATAGGTCAGGACTATTCTTTCTCTTTGAGAAATCAAAGGAGATATTGGAAAACAATAATATTAAAATAAAAGGAGATTATTTCATAGACCTAAATAACTAATCCTGAAAATATGAGCTTAATTGTGCATGAAATAAGATTGACTTGCAGTCTCAACATTGAAAAATTAGCAATTTTGAAAGAATAAAGAAAATTAACAATTTGGAAAGATTAGATGCTCTCATGCTTTTATGTCAATTCAATAATATTTTAAAAAATCTTCTATTGCTTCAGGGATGGTGAAATGAAGGCAAAAAAAGAGGCAAAAGGAACAAAAAGGCAATATATATATTATATACACATACATACATATAGATACATACATATATACAACACACATACACACATAAATATCAATTTAATTTTAAATCATGAGTTTGGGGGACTGGCAAAGATGAATGATGCTAGCCTTTTAAGAGAGAGTTGTTGGACTAGTAGGCAAAATGAGACAGATAGTTTTAGATATGGCCAATATGGAAATTAATTTTTTATTGATTATGCCTATGTGTTAACAAGAATTAAGTTTATCTTTTCTTTGTTTAGTTAAAAGATTCAGGCCTTTCCTAAAAAGAATCTCAAAGTGAATAGGGTATTTGATATGGAAAAGTTGAAACCAGACAAGCATAAGGTAAATAAATTAATGAGAAAAGATTAAGTGCTCTCATGCTTTTATGTCAATTCAACAATATTTCAAAAAATCTTCTATTGTTTCAGGGACAGTGAAATAAAGGCAAAAAAACAGACAAAAGGAACAAAGAGGCAATATATACATTATATACACACACATATATATATATAGATACATACATATATACACACAATACATATACACATACACACATATACAGTTGGAGGGTGGGTTAAAGAAATCTTGGTATCAACCTGGAAGAAAGTTTCTAGTAAACATTTCAATAATCTCTGTTTAGGCTTGCACTATTTAACATTTTTATCAATACATTAATTCACCCAATCAAAAAATACAGAAGATATATCTATTATGTCCTGGGTAGAGTGCTAGGAAGTGGGGATATAAAGGCAAAAGATAAAAATAAGACAGGCTCTACCATCTAGGAATTTACATTCTACTGAAGGAATAGAACATATTTAAAGATAAGTACACATGGGACTGATACAAAATAAGTACACAGATTTTTGGGTGGGACACTAAAAATAGGAGGAACAAGGGAGGAAGGTAGTAGTTCAGTGTGAAAGGATATTAATGCTGCTAAGAGTTGAGGAAAGAGACTGAGAACATGTCAGACATGAGGACAGATTTTATAAAAGCGAAGAGGCAAAAGATGGGGTATTATCTACAGGGAACAACAAGGAGATCAATTTGCCTGGGAGCACAGAAGGTATGAGGTGGAAAATGCATAACTAGCCTAGAAAAGGTGACTGGAGTCAGATTGTGAAGGGTGTTAAAAGCCATATAGATGATTCTTTGTTGTTGGGATTGATCCACTGAGTCTTGCGCTTTATACATTAACTTTACAGATTTGTGAAGAGTGTGTTGAGAGCCTGGAAGTTTGGAGGGCTGTTAGGAGAGGACTGTTATCGTCCTGATGAGAGATGAAGTAGAACTGAACTAGGGTGGTTGTGGTGTGAGTAGAAAAAAAAAAGGGTTAAAGTTTGCTGCCATAATAATATTGAGGGGAGGGGAGAGGACATTTACTTTCTACTCTTTCCTGCTATAATCCCCTCCCCCATTGACATGAGTTTTTTGGACAGATCACATCCAACGGGCAAGAGGATTGCTTATTTAGCACTCCCAAATTGATTGTTCCTTCTAGAGGAAGTTTAATTCTTTGGGTTAGAACATGAAGAAATGAAGGAAATAAGCATTTATCAAGCATCTACTATGGGCCAGGCCTTGTGCTGAGCATCTTAAAATACTATTTTTTGGTCTTTACAATGATCCTAGGAGGTACATGCTATCACTATCTCCATTTTACAGTTGAAGAAATAGAAGCAGACAGATGTTAAGTAGCTTGCACAGGGGTATGCTGCAATAAAATGTCCAAGTCCAGGTTTGAAGACAAGTCTTTTTGATTTTTCAGGCTCAGTACTCTATCCACTCCACCACCTACCTTCCCCTATCAGTCTGAGTGTAATTATATGGGGCTGGGAAACCATTAAGGATTAATAGACATGTTGGATGGATATCCTGATGGCAACTTTGAGTAAATTTTCATTGCCAAGAGAAAATATGGGATACTATAAGTTGTTTATTTGTTTTCTGAATTAGTTTGTGAATTTCTGGGAAGCTATACTAACAACCACACTAGCACATAGGGAAGGCTGTTAGCACAGGTTCTTTGATCTGCTTTTCTAAAGGAAAGACAGCTTCAAAGGGGTCAACAACTTACTTTAATTAAACAGTACAGAAAGACAAAGACATATCAGTACAGAGCAGTAAGTATTCAATAAAATATAATAGACAGGGCTCCAACTGTCTAAAAAGAATAATACAGGGGATGGAGCCAAGATGGTGGAGTAGAAAGACACACATATGCAGGCTTTCCCCACACAGCCCATAAAATACCTATAGAGAGGGACTCTCAACAAATTCTAGAACAGCAGAAGTGGAGAACAACAGAATGGAGCTTTCCAGCCCAGGGTGACCTGAAAGGCCCACAGGAAATGTCTGTTGCACTGGATGTGGAACAGAGCCCATCCCAGCCTTGACCACGTGGTGTGGCTCTGGGAGGAGGACACCTCAGGGGCAGAATCTCCAGTCACAGTAGCAGTGAATTCCCACTCACAGTAGCGGTGGTTCACAGATCCCTCAACTAACAAGTGCCAAAGGTCAGTGACAGGGTTTTTTCAGCTGGCCAGGAAGGGAGAAGGGCCTTCCCATAACTCCAGCCTCAGTCAGTGGCCACAGAGGCCACACTGGGCAGGCAGCAGCAGTTCCCACAGCAACCCCTACAGCAGCCCGCATCCATTGTTGGATCAAAAAATCCCTGGGGACACTGAGGAGCTGATTCTTACCTTAGCCCTGTGTGGAGGCACTGAGGGAGCTGATCCCTCACTGCCACACTGAATGGCAGTCCTGTCCATGTAGCTTATCTGAATCTCAGCTCCCAGTGCTGGCTTGGTGTAATTGGAGGCCAGGTGGCTGTGGAGAGGAAACTGCTAAGATTTTGGGCACAAAAATCTCTCTCTGCAACCAGATCAGTGTACATGCTTGATTGTGCCACCTTGGAGGAACTTAGAGATCTTACAGATTCCCAGAGTATACCCAACTCCTGACAAAGGACCCAAAAGTTAAGTAACTGGTTGGGAAAATGCCTCAAAAAGGGAAAAAAATAAGACTATAGAAGGTTATTTTCTTAGTGAACAGGTATCTTCTCCCATCCTTTGGGATGGGGAAGAACAATGCTTACCATCAGGGAAAGACATAAAAGTCAAGACCTCTGTATTTCAAACACCCAAAATAAATATTCAATGGTTTCAGAACATGGAAGAGCTCAAAAAGGATTGTGAAAATCAAATAAGAGAGGTGGAGGAAAAATTGGGAAGAGAAATGAGAGAGATGCAAGAAAAGCATGAAAAACGGTTCAATACCTTGCCAAAGGAGATCCAAAAAAATGCTGAAAAAAATAACACCTTTAAAAGTAGGCAAAAGAGTTTCAAAAAGTCAATGAGGAGAAGAGTGCTTTCAAAAGCAGAATTAGTCTAACAGAAAAGGAGGTTCAAAAGCTCACTGAAGAAAATAGTTCTTTCAAAATTAGAATGGAACAGATGAAGGCTAATGACTTTCTGAGAAACCAAGAAATCGCAAAACAAAACCAAAAGAATGAAAAAATGGAAGAGAATGTGAAATATCTCATTGGAAAAACAACTGACCTGGAAAATAGACCAGGAGAGAAAATTTAAAAATTATGGGACTACCTGAAAGTCATGATCAAAAAAAGAGCCTAGACATCATCTTTCATGAAATTATCAAGGAAATTTGCCCTGATAATCTAGAACCAAGGGGCAAAATAAATATTGAAAGAATCCACCGATCACCTCCTGAAAGAGTTCCAAAAAAAGAAACTCCTAAGAACATTGTGGCCAAATTCCAGAGTTCCCTGGTCAAGGAGAAAATCTTCCAAGCAGTTAGAAAGAAACAATTCAAGTATTGTGGAAATAAAATCAGGATAACACAAGATCTAGCAACTTCTACGTATTCCAGAAGTCAAAGGAACCAGAACTAAAACCAAGAATCAACTACCCAGCAAAACTGAGTATAATCCTTCAGGGGGGAAAAATGGTCTTTCAATGAAATTGAGGACTTTCAAGAATAATACAACCATCTACATATACCATCAGACTGGGAGAGCATCAATATTTGAGTAGTCGGGGTGGGGGGCAATGTTTTAACAAATAGTTACCCAGAGTTCAGTCCCGGGAATCAAAGCGTTCCTCTTTATTTATTTATTTATTCATTTATTCATTCATCCATTTATTTATTTATTTATTTATTTATTTATTTATTTATTTATTTATTTATTCATTCATTCATTCATTCATTTATTTATTCATTCATCCATCCATTTATTTATTCATTCATTCATTCATTCATTTATTTATTTATTTATTCATCCATCCATTTATTTATTCATTCATTCATTCATTCATTCATTCATTTATTTATTTATTTAGCTTTTTACATTCATTTTCACAAATTTTTGGGTTCCAAATTTTCTCCCCTTTTCTCGCCTCCCCACACCCCAATACCCCAAGCAATCTAATTTTCCCTATCTCCAATCTGTCCTCTCTTCTGTCATCCCTCCCTTCCCTTGTCTCCATCTTCTCTTTTCTCCTGTAGGGCCAGATGACTTTCTATTCCTCATTAACTGTATGTCTTCTTTCCTAGTTGCAACAACAATACTATACAATTGTTCCTAAAACTTTGAGTTCCAAATTCTCCCCATCCCTCCCTCCCCACCCCTTCCCTTTGGTACGGCAGGCAATTCATTATAGGCCATATCTGTGTAGCTTTGCAAATGACCTTCCTGATAGTCGTGTTGTGTAAGACTAACTGAATTACCATCCCTCCTAACCTGCCCCTCATTGTTTCTCTTCTGTATTTTGATCCTGACCCTCCCCAAGTGTTGACTTTCAATTACTCCCTCCTCCGTTTGCCCTCCCTTCCATCATCCCCGCCAATATCTCCTTCTCCCCTGCTTTCTTATACTGTAAGATAGGTTTTCATACCAAAATGAGTGTGCATTTCACTCCTTCGTTTAGTCAAATGTGATGAGGGTAAACTTCTTGTTTGTTTTTTTTTTTTCCTCAGCTCTCCTCTTTTTCCCTCCACTAAAAAAATCTCCTACTTGCCTCTTAAATGACATATAGTTACCCCCTTCCATTTCCCCCTCTTTCCTCTCACTACATTTCTCTCTCACCATTTACCTTAATTTCTTTTTAAGGTATGGTCCCATCCTATTCAGTTCAATCTGTGCTCTCTGTCTCTGTATGTGAATGCATGTGTGTATGTGTGTGCATGCATGTACATGTGTATGTGTGGTCCCACCAACTACCCAGATACTGAAAAGTTTTAAGAGTTAGAAATATTGTCTTTCCCTGTATGAATGTAAACAGTTCATTTCTGGTAAGTCCCTTAATACTTCTCTTTGCTGTTTACTTTTTCATGCTTCTTCTCATTCTTGTGTTTGAAAGTCAAATTTTCTTTTCAGCTCTGGTCTTTTCATTAAGAATGATTGAAAGTCCTCTGTTTCATTGAAAGACCATATTTTCCCTTGAAGTATTATACTCAGTTTAGCTGGGTAGGTGATTCTTGGTTTGAGTCCTAGTTCCTTTGCCTTCTGGAATATCCTATTCCACGCCCTTCGATCTCTTAATGTAGAAGCTGCTAGATCTTGAGTTATCCTGATTGTATTTCCACAGTACTGGAATTGTTTCTTTCTAGCTGCTTGCAAGATATTTTTCCTTGAGCTGGGAGTTCTGGAATTTGGCCACAATGTTCCTAGGAGTTTCTCTTTTTGGATCTCTTTCAGGTGGTGATCGATGGATTCTTTCAATACTTATTTTGCCCTCTGGTCCTAGAATGTCAGGGCAGTTTTCCTTGATAATTTCACGCAAGATGATGTCTAGGCTCTTTTTTTGATCATGGCTTTCAGGTAGTCCCATAATTTTTAAATTGTCTCTCCTTGATCTATTTTCCAGGTCAGTTGTTTTTCCCATGAGATATTTCACATTCTCTTCCATTTTTTCATTCTTTTGGTTTTGTTTGGTGATTTCTTGGTTTCTCATAAAGTCATTAGACTCCATCTGTTCCATTCTAATTTTGAGAGAGCTATTAAATTCAGTGAGCTTTTGAGCCTCTCTTTCCATTTGGCTCATTCTGCTTTTGAATGCATTCTTCTCCTCATTGGCTTTTTGAACCTCTTTTGCCAATTGAGTGAGCCTATTTTTCAAGGTGTTAATTTCCTCAGCATTTTTTTGGGTCTCCTTTACCAAGATATTGACCTTTTTTTCATACTCTTCTTGCATCTTTGTCATTTCTCTTCCCAGTCTTTCCTCCACCTGTCTAACTTGCTTTTCAAAATCCTTTTTAAGCTCTTCCAAGGCCTGAGCCCACACGACACCCCCCTGGGGTGTCTGGGGTACTGAGGCCCCGCCCTCCACGTCTTTCCCTGATGGGAAAAATACGTTCTTGTCCTCGCCATCAGATCCGAAGGTCAGGATCATTTGCATTTGTTGGAAAAAACTCTCTAAAGTCTTATTTTTCTTCCCCTTTCTAGGCATTTTCCCAGCCAGTTACTTGACTTCTGAGATTCCTTTCCACCCCCGCCTGGATCCGCCCAGCTAGTGCTTGGCTTCTGAGATTCAAATGCGCTTTCCGGAGGCAAGCTTTAGTTCTGGCGCAGGGGTGGGGGCAGGGCCGCTTCTTAAACTCGGTCCCTCAGGGGCTTTCTGTAGAGACTTTCAGGAACGGAGCAGGTGGGGGCGGGGTGGGGGGGCCCCGCCTCCTGTGTTCAACTCCCTTGGGGGTTTTATTCAGAGGCGTTCAGCAGTAGAGCAGGGTGGGGGCAGGGCCGTCTCCCCGGCTCAGCTCCCTCAGGTTGGAAAGACCTTCAGTATTGAAGATCCTACCTGCTGCTGGGGGATTCCTGAATCCCGGGCCGCTGCTGCCTCAGCCACCGCCCACGCCTCTGCCTCTGCCGCTTCCTGCCCCCGTCTCTGCCGCCGCCGCTTCCTCCCGAGGGGGCCCGAGTCACGGAGACGCTCCGCTCCCCTCCCCTAGCGCAGCCTTCTTTCTTACTGACCTGTAGCTTCTGTGGGCGGAGGGACTTTCCCGGCTGCCGGAGCTTCCCCCGGAGCTTCCCTCTCTGAAGCCTGCTCGGGTCAGCTTCTCTGGGGCCGTGGCCAGGGGTGGGGGTGGGGTACGCTTTCCGGGGTGCGATGGACCCCGGGGACGGCTCTCCAGGGTTCAGTGGAACAGAAATCTCTTCCTCTATGTTTATGCACCCCCTGCAGAGATTCAGAATTTATGGGGATCTCCTTTTACCTCAATTCCATGGGTTGTGGGCTCAGAGCTTGTAAATGTGCGTCCTTCTACTCCGCCATCTTGGCTCCGCCCCCAAAGCGTTCTTCTTATAAGCAAGTCCCCAAAGCAAAATGCCAACCTCCCAGAATATATAGCAAAGATTTGGCACCTGATTGAATCAGAGACAGAAGGCATGAATCCTACGTGACTCAGTACAACTGTGAATTATTAGGGTTCAAAAGAAATTAATCCTTCAGATATTTACAACTTAGCCTGAGCCTGGGAAACTGAACTCCAAAACTAAAACAACAAAAATTCTACCTTGCTTGCACTTACAGAGGCTTTTCTATTTTTTTCATTTTTCTGTGGAGCAAAATAAAGACTGTTCTTTTCCTGAAATTAATTTTGGGTGCTTTTATGGAAGCTAGTTATAGCTAGCATTTATAATGAGATAACATTTATATAATGCTTTAAGTTTTGTGGTTTGCTGTTGTTCAGTCATTTCAGACATGTCTGATCCTTCATGAACCCGTTGCATGTTTTCTTGGCAAAGATATAGGTCGTTCCTTCTCCAGTGGGTACATTTTCAGACTGCCTGCACAATTCACAACTATAAGAAAAGTTTGCCAATATCAACTGATTTTCCCATATTCCCTCTAACATATGATATTTATTTTTATTTAAATTCATTTTGACACATTTAGAAGGAACAATCAGCACTTGTACACTTTTTAACTTTTTAATTTTTATTATTGATTAATATTTTATTTTCCACCAGTTACATGTAAAAACAATTTTTAACATTTGTTTTAAAAACTTTGACTTCCAAATTCTCTCCCTTTCCCCCTGTCTACTCTCTGAGGAGGCAAGTAATTAGATAAAGGTTATACATTTGCATGTGCATAAGATGCATAATGGTCATGTTGTGAAATAAAAAGAACTCAAGAAAAATAAAATAAAAAATATATTTTAGTCTCTATTCAGACACCATCAGTTCTTTCTCTGGGAATGGATAACATTTTTCATCATAAGTCATTGAGAGTTGCCTTGGATCATTGTATTGCTGAGAATAGCTGTCATTCACAACTGATCATCGTACAATATTGCTATTGCGTTATACATAGCACTCACTTAGCATTAGTCCATGCAATTCTTTTCAGGTTTTTCTGAGAGCATCCTGCTCATTATTTCTTATAGTATAATAGTGTTCTGTCATAATCACATACCACAATTCTCCAGTTGATGGGCATCCTTTTAATTTCCAATTTTTTGCTCCCAGAAATGCACCAGTATGAATATTTTTGTATAAACAAGTCCTTTTCAACTCCAGTAGGTTGTCTGGAAAGGGAAGCTGTAGGAACTGATATCTCTGTCTTATTTCCTGGGAACTGAAACTTTTCTGCCATCTGCCTTTGGAGGTAAGGTCTCTCAGTCTTCTCTAAGAGGTGAGATAGACAGAGTCAAGTTTCTGTGTGTCTCATTGTGGCTGATCAGACGAATATAAGCTGGGAATGCTCTACCACAGATTAGGCATGATAGTCCATGTAAACGTTTGGGGTCGTTACTCCAAATTTGTGCATCCAACATTTCCTTTGTGCTGTTTCAATTCTGCTTGCTTATGGACAGCACCTTTTCTGATGTGGGCATGCCATGCTGAGTGGTCCTGTACCACTGTCTCCCATGTCACACAATGAATTCCAAAGTTCTTGAGAGAGACCTTGAGAGTGTCCTTGTATCACTTCTTCTGAGCACTATGTGATCACCTACCCCATGTGAGTTCTCCATAAAATAATCTCTTTGGCAAGTGTACATTTTGCATTTGAACAACGTGGCCAACCCACTGAAGAAAATAGTTCTCTCAAGATTAGAGTGGAACAGATGGAGGCTAATGACTTTCTGAGAAACCAAGAAATCATAAAACAAAACCAAAAGAATGAAAAAATGGAAGAGAACGTGAAATATCTCATTGGAAAAACAACTGACCTGGAAAATAGATCCAGGAGAGACAATTTAAAAATTATAGGACTACCTGAAAGCCAGCATCAAAAAAAGAGCCTAGACATCATCTTTCAGGAAATTATCATTATTATTGAAAAAGAAAATCAAGCTATGCTCAGTTGTTTCATGTACAATCCTCTATTTCTCTTTTATGGTATCCCTAAGATGTTTCTTTTATTACCTGTTTGTGAATTTCAAAATTTAAAAAAATCAAATATTGATGATTTTCTGTTTGTCATTTTCACACATTTGGAAGGCATGACAAAAAATGGTAAAAGTATTTTTAATTTCTCTCTCCTGGATCTTTTTTCCAGGTCAGTTGTTTTTCCAATGATATAAGTCACATGGTCTTCTACTTTTTTCATTCTTTTGGTTTTGTTTGATCATTTCCTGATTTCTCATAAAGTCATTAGCTTCCATTTGCTCCATTCTAAGTTTCAAGGAATGATATCCTTCAGTGAGTTTTTGGATGTCTTTTTCATTTGGCTAATTTTGCTTTTTATTCATTCTTCTCCTCATTGGCTTTTTGGACCTCTTTTAACATTTGGCCTTCAATATTTCTTGTATCTCATTTACCAAGCTGAAGACTTGTTTTTCATGATTTTCTTGCAACATTCTCATTTCTCTTCTCAATTTTTCCTCTATCTCTCACTTGATTTCCAACATCCTTTGTGAGATCTTCCATGGCCTGAGACGAATTTAAATTTTCTTAGAGGCTTTGGATGTCAGAACTTTGTTCTCTTGAGTGTGTTTTGAGCCTCCTCATCACCTTAGTATCTTTCTATAGTCAGAATTTTTTTCTGCTGTTTGCTCATTTCCCCTGCCTATTAGTTGACTTTTAACTCTTTGTTAAAGTAGAACTCTGCTTCCAGGGTGGAGGGCATACTGTTCTAAGCTTCAGGGACTTTGTGCAGTTGTTTTCAGAGATACTTCTAGTAACCTATAAGTTTCCTGTTGTTTCAAGGTGGTATGATCTAAGGAGAGATGTTTACCACTATCCTGGCCTGTGCTCTGGTCTACGAACAATTACAAGCACCCTTTTCCACCTTGGAACTGTATGACCACAAGCTCTGCTATACTAGTGCTCCTCATTACCCTGGAACTAACACCCAGGACCATGACCCACATCTGAGTATGGGCAAAGCAACAGAGTCTTGTCCCAGTGCTAGCAAAAAGACCCCTGTGGTCTCCTTCTGATCAGCTGTTTGTCCTACTTACTGTCTGTTTGAGAGCTCTGGAAATAACCCCTAATACTGCTGCCACTGATTCAGTCACTTCCAAAGTCTCATCTTGGTTTGCTGGGGCTGGGACTGGGCTGGTGTGGCCTGCACTGGACTTCACTCCTCTCTCACCCTGGTGCAATAGACCTTCCTTGCTGGCTTTTCAAGCTGGTCTTGGGCTACAAATTTCTTTCAGTCTATTTTTTGGTGGATTTTGCTGCTCTAGAATTTGTTTAGAGTCATTTTTAAAGGTATTTGGAGGGGTTTTGAGGAGAGGTCAGCTGAGTCCTTGCTGTTACTCTGCCATCTGGGCTCCACCTTGACAAAGCATGCTAATACATAATTTGTTGCTATCTTCTGTCTCAAGAAGAATGTTCTCTGGAGTGGAGAAAGAAGAAGCATGGTTAAGAAGTTAATTAAATACAGTGTAGCTTAGGAGACTAGAAAATAGCATCTGAAATCTTTAATGTGAGGTCAAGCCTGCAGGATCTTACAATCAGATATCTACCATGACCTCCTCTCAGGCTGAATCTGGAGATTTGCTCTCTCCGTAGTTCAACACATGCCCATAAACCAACAAAAATTTGGTTGTTAACAGTCCATGACCCTTGACAAGATGAGTTAGCAAAGTCCTTCCCTAATCCCAGTCTCCTTATGTAATTTGGTGCCAGGTTACAGTCAAGGACAGACTCCAAAGCAACAAATCTGTAGACATTTCTTTGATTAGCCTTTATTTGCTAAACAAAGTTATTGGAAAACAAATCCTGTTTGCCTACAAGGACTATATGTTTATTGGCTGGGGACTGCCACTCCTTATTTTCTGCCAGTGATGATAAAAGTCTGCCATCTGAGCTGGTATCTCTGAAAGTTGTAGGATCATCTTTCAGGGCAATGGATCCTTGGGGACTCACCACTCCGGTCCTCCTGGCTTGTGTTGTCTTCCTGATCTTGTCTATATGGAGCCAAAGATTCAAAAATGGGAAGCTCCCACCAGGTCCTACTCCTCTTCCCTTTATTGGCAACATCCTGCAATTGGATTTAAAAAATATTGCTGCATCATTTTCGCAGGTAAAGGGACTGCATTTGATGTTTGGATCATAGCTGATTGGGTTATGGGGGCAGACACAAGAACTTCAAGTGAATAATTGAATCTGGATTCACAGTGATTTAGAGTCCTAGATTGTGGAAGGTATGAATCAAGGGCTCTATGGGTGTTATCTCCATTAACAATGATGTCAGGTATGAATTGATTGTTTTGTAGAAATGTAGGTAGCAGCAGAAGAAATTCAGCAATAGGACCAGATATCAACTTTTTGGAAAGCATCATTAGGCTCTGTGACTACAAAGATAAAACAAGCCATTCAATTAAGGAGAACTTCTACTATATGCCTGTCACTGTACCAGATGTAGGCAAACAAATGCTGAATGAAACAATCTCTCTTTGAAAGGAAATAGTTCCTGTCATTCAGGAGCTTACATTCTACTAGAGGGATACAAGAAATTCATGGATATGCAAGGAGAAGGCTATTAGATTATGGAGAAAGTAGTAGTAATTGGGGACCCTGAAAACAGTTTCAAGTAGGAGAGAATCCCTGACCTGATCCTTATTAGAAGAGAGTAGGGAATAAATTCCTGACTTGGGTGATAGTCTGGATAAAGGTAGGAGTTGGGAAATAATATGGCCATCAGGGGAGTTTGGCAAAAAACGTAAAGTTTGTGGCAAGGTTTAAGGGGTAATACAAAATAAATTCTAAACAATTAGCTTGGAGTCAACTGTGAAGGGATTGAAGTCTTACAGAGTCCTTAGCCTCATCTTCCTCTCTACTTTTCTTTTCATTTTGTGGGGAAGGTGCATTTTTATTTTGTCTTTTTGTTTCTTGAAACCTTATAGAGTAATTAGCCTCAAATCCTTCCTATGGCAAATCTTGAGAAGAGAAAGAAGCAGAATCTGTAAAATAATATTTTATTTATTTATTTAATTTTCTTACATTCATTTTCACAAATTTTTGGGTTCCAAATTTTCTCCCCTTTTATCTCCTCCCCCCACTCCAATACCCCAAGCAATCTAATTTTCCCTGTCTCCAATCTGCCCTCTCTTCTGTCATCTCTCCCTTCTCTTGTCTCCATCTTCTCTTTTCTCCTGTAGGGCCAGATGACTTTCTATTCCTCCTTAACTGTATGTCTTCTTTCCTAGTTGCAACAACAATACTAAACAGTTGTTCCTAAAACTTTGAGTTCCAAATTCTCCCCATCCCCTCCCTCCCCACCCATTCCCTTTGGGACAGCAGGCAATTCAATATAGGCCATATCTGTGTAGTTTTGCAAATGACCTCCCTGATAGTCGTGTTGTGTAAGACTAACTGGATTACCATCCCTCCTAATCTGCCCCTCCTTGTTTCTCTTCTGTCTTTTGATCCTGTCCCTCCCCAAATTGCTCCCTCCTCCCTTTGCCCTCCCTTCCATCACCCCCCTTGCAATATCTCTTTCTCCCCCACTTTCTTATACTGTAAGATAGGTTTTCATACCACAATGAGTGTGCATTTCACTCCTTCCTTCGTTTAGTCAAATGTGATGAGGGTAAAGCTTCTTGGTTTTTTTTTTTCTCGGCTCTCCTCTTTTTCCCTCCACTAAGAAAAACTCCTACCTGCCTCTTAAATGACATATAATTACCCCCTTCCCTTTCCCTCTCTTTCCTCCCCCTACATTTCTCTCTCTCCATTTACCCTAGTTTCTTTTAAGGTATGGTCCCATCCTATTCAGTTCAATCTGTGCTCTCTATCTCTGTATGTGTGTGCATGTGTGTATGTGTGTGCATGCGTGTACATGTGTGTGTGTGGTCCCACCAACTACCCAGATACTGAAAAGTTTTAAGAGTTAGAAATATTGTCTTTCCCTGTATGAGTGTAAACAGTTCACTTCTGGTAAGTCCCTTAAGACTTCTCTTTGCTGTTTACTTTTTCATGCTTCTTCTCATTCTTGTGTTTGGAAGTCAAATTTTCTTTTCAGCTCTGGTTTTTTCATCAAGAATGACTGAAAGTCCTCTGTTTCATTGAAAGACCATATTTTCCCTTGAAGTATTATACTCATTTTAGCTGGGTAGGTGATTCTTGGTTTGAGTCCTAGTTCCTTTGCCTTCTGGAATATCCTATTCCACGCCCTTCGATCCCTTAATGTAGAAGCTGCTAGATCTTGAGTTATCCTGATTGTATTTCCACAGTACTGGAATTGTTTCTTTCTAGCTGCTTGTAAGATTTTTTCCTTGAGCTGGGAGTTCTGGAATTTGGCCACAATGTTCCTAGGAGTTTCTCTTTTTGGATCTCTTTCAGGTGGTGATCGATGGATTCTTTCAATACTTATTTTGCCCTCTGGTTCTAGAATGTCAGGGCAGTTTTCCTTGATAATTTCATGGAAGATGATGTCTAGGCACTTTTTTTGATCATGAGTTTCAGGTAGTCCCATAATTTTTAAATTGTCTCTCCTTGATCTATTTTCCAGGTCAGTTGTTTTTCCCATGAGATATTTCACATTCTCTTCCATTTTTTCGTTCTTTTGGTTTTGTTTGGTGATTTCTTGGTTTCTCATAAAGTCATTAGACTCCATCTGTTCCATTCTAATTTTGAGAGAACTATTAAATTCAGTGAGCTTTTGAGCCTCTTTTTCCATTTGGCTCATTCTGCTTTTGAAAGCATTCTTCTCCTCATTGGCTTTTTGAACCTCCTTTGCCAATTGGGTGAGCTTATTTTTCAAGGTGTTAATTTCCTCAGCATTTTTTTGGGTCTCCTTTACCAAGGTATTGACCCATTTTTCATACTTTTGCTGCATCTCTGCCATTTCTCTTCCCAGTTTTTCCTCCACCTGTCTAACTTGCTTTTCAAAATCCTTTTTGAGCTCTTCCAGGGCCTGAGCCCACCTGCCACCCCCTGGGGTGTCTGGGGTACTGAGGCCCCGCCCTCCACGTCTTTCCCTGATGGCAAGGATACGTCCTCATCGTCAGATCCGAAGGTCGGGATCATTTGCATTTGTTGGAAAAAACTCTCTAAAGTCTTATTTTTCTTCCCTTTTCTAGGCATTTTTCCCAGCCAGTTACTTGACTTCTGAGATTCCTTTCCACCCCCACCTGGATCCGCCCAGCTAGTGCTTGGCCTCTGAGATTTAAATGGGCTTTCCTCCTGCTGGCTGTCAATCAGTGAGCTTTAGTTCAGGTGCTGGCGTGGGGCCAGGGCCGTCTCCGAGACTCTGAATCCTCGGGGGCTTTATGCAGAGACTTTCAGGAATGGAACGGGTGGGGACGGGGTGGGGGGGCCCGCCTCCCAAATCCCGCTCCCTTGAGGGCTTTAAGCGGAAGCCTTCAGTAACAGAGTGGGGTGGGGGCCGGGCCATCTCCCATGCTCAATTCTGTCAGGTCCTATGCAGGAATCTTCCGTAATGAAGATCCTGCCTGCCGCTGGGGGATTCCTGGGTCCCGGTCCGCTGCCGCCTCAGCTGCCGCCCACACCTCTGCCCCTGCCGCTTCCTGCCCACGTCTCTGCTGCCGCTGCTTCCTCCCGAGGGGGCCCGAGTAACGGAGACGCCCTGCTTCCCCTCTCCTTCTGCCTGGCCTCTCTCACTGACCTGTAGCTTCTGTGGGCGGAGGGACTTTCCCGGCTGGTGGAGCTTCCGTCTCTGAAGCCTGCTCGGATCAGCTTCTCTGGGGCCCCGGCCAGGGCAGCGCTGGGGGTGTTGTCTGCTTTCCGGGGTGCGCCGGACCCTGGGGATGGGTCTCCAGGGCTCCCTGGAACGGAAATTTCTTCCACTCTGCTTCTGCACACCTTGTATTCGCCCAGAAGTTATGGGGGACTCTTTTTACATTAATTCTATGGGCTTTTGGTTTCGGAGCTCGTAAAACGTGCGTCTTTCTACTCCGCCATCTTGGCTCCGCCCCCCCAGAATCTGTAAAATAAATCAGTTTCATGTCAATTCCTTGCCAATTCTGAGAACAGATCAATCAAAAAGATGTATTGGTGAACATCAGGAAAGGGATATAGTGATTACAAAGAGCCACCATGTCTTCATCATGAACAAATAATGCCTGGTTAACTTCATGTCCTTCTCTAACAGAGATATAGAAGTGACAGCAGATCAAAAGGCTAGTGTTTAAACTTATTTGAAAAGAAACCTATAGACACCGAAAAGAAGACTACGTAGCAGAGAATGGGTCTAAGAACACAGCATAGTTGTATAAAAAAATTCATTATGAGTGGTAAGCTCAGAATGACCCGAAGCTGTGTAGTGACATGGAGAATAACAAAGAGGATTGATATTTAAAAACATTTCTTTTGGGAAAAGGTAGGATTGACTATAGGAAAAGACATTTGCTTGTGGTGCCTGGAACAATAATGACAAAAACTGAGAGGGGGCAAAGCCAGGCATTTCTTATTTCACTACAGTCTTGTCTGACAAGGAGAATGATCCAAGCCTTGGAAATGATGGGGAAAAAAAGGACTAATTGAGAGGTGATGCTCATGAGAAGGGAATAGTAAGAGAACAGTTGATTCCACTTAGTTATTTAAATTCACATTTTTTTCAATGAAAAGGATTCCATCATTCCTCCTTCTGACTCTAGCTCCCACTTTCCATCATAAATCAAAACCCTGAAGCAAATGTGCAGAGAAGGAAAACAAATTCCCACATTATTCACTTTCGAAGACGTGTCTCCATCTGATTTCTTAATCCAAGGGTGGAAAACCTGCACCTTGAGCCATATATGTCCCTATGTGGCCCTTGTGGCCCTTGATGGAATCCAAACTTCACAGAACAAATACCCTTAATAAAAGGACTTACTCTGTAAGACAAGAGTTTAGTCAACAGATGGCCCTACATGTCTTTGAGGCTTCAGGTTCCTCACCCCTTCCTGAATCTATCTCATTACTTTCAGGATGTGGATAGCATATTTCATCATAAATCCTTTGGAGTGCTGAGTTCTTCCTACATTGATCATAGTTCTCAAGTTATTGATAGTTATTTGTGTTTACAATGTTGTTTTAATTAAATAAGTTGTTCTTGATTTTCTGACTTGATTCTACATCATTTCACACAAATTTTCTCATGTTTCTCTGAGACCATTCCTTTATTCATTCTTTGTAATACACTAAATTTCCAACGCATTAATATACAGTTATTCCTGCAATGAGATGGAATATGTTTTTCCCCAAATCACCTCACTACTTAAAACTGTGCAGTAAAACCCAGAGTTTATATAAGAAATGGGTCTACGGGTTTGATAGCTTTGACAGTGACCTAAATCAAAGAGAAGTACCTAATAAAATGGTAGAAGAGTTTTAAAACTGGTAAATACTGATCTTGGCTAGACTTGTCCTCGACAAACAGATAGCCTGTAATGAAGTCTTTATTGTCTCTAGGTCCTTTTAACCTAGGCAGAATATTACAGAACTTAAACCTTAAACCATCAATAAAAGGCTATCTTTGAGCATGTATCATGTTCCAGGACCTGTTCTAGGACCTTAGGATACAAAGAGAAAAGTAAAATGATCCCTGCCGTCAAGAATTTCATATTTGAAAGAGACAGAAGGCATATGTGCACGCACACTTATCAAAAAGACCTCGTGATATGAAATATTTTTTAAAATTCAGCAAGTATTTGAAAAAGATAGCATAATGCAAAGTATAATTGTAGACATTTATGATATTGGGTCATTGTAAAAAAAGGGATATACATATATACTACAATAAATAACTGGGTTTATAGCCCCTGACTATAGATGATAGGTACTCCCTTATTTTCTTATTCTTTGCTACCATAAAAGAGCTGCTGTAAATATTTATGTGTATATGTACATATTCTAACACATCTATACCCAAGTATGTGTATATAGTATACTTGCACCCATACACATATACCTCTACATACACATATACAGTGTGTGTGTGTCTCTCTGTGTGTGTACATATAAATATATCTCCTTTTTCTTTTTCTTTGATCTCTTTGGAGTAGTGTTATTGCTTGAGCAAATGGCATGAATGATTGAATAGATTTTGGAACATAGTTTCAAATTTCTTTCTAGAAATGATGAATGTTTATAGCTCCATCAATAATGCATTAATATCTATTTTCCCCATCAGAGCCCTTCCAGTATATGCACTGTCCTTTTTTTGGTCAACTTAGTCAATCTGGTAGAGAATCTCAGAGGTATTTTAATCTGTACTTCTCTAATTATTAATGATTTGGAACATATTTTATATGGCTATGAAAAACCTGAACTTCTGAACTGAAAACTGCCTTGTTTCCAATATGTCTTTGCTACCCAAACACCCATAAAATGGTAATGCTTCGTATTCCGAGGGGACTATTATGCAAAGAACATATATTTCTGGCTCTGTTCACTCCACCACAATTCCTCAGACAAATATTGCTGAGTCCTTTCTCACATTCCATCATCATATGTAAAATAATATAAAATATTAAAACCAATTCTCTCCTGCCTTTCCATATTCCTCTTTTATCAATGAGCCAAGTTACAGCAGCATTTTCATTGATGTACTTTGAAATATTGCAGCAAAATGTGTCTTGGTGATACATTTTCATCTACTTCTTTCCCCAAAATCTTCCTAGAGAAATCTTTCTTCAGAGCTTTTGCTACTTTGCTGAATATTTAATCGAATTTTTCAATCAGTCCAAAAACATTGATTAGGTACCTATTACAGGTCTGCACTATCCAAGGTCCTGATAATGCAAATATGCAAAAGAAATTTCTTCTGCTCTCAAAGAGCTTTCATTCTATGTTTACAAGTAAAATGTATGCATACGAATAAAAATATAACCCCTTTGGTTATTTTTCTGTTTGAAAGGGGTCAAAACATAGGAAATATGCATCTAGAAAACATTAAACTGGCAGACTATGGAGACAATGCCCTTACCCAGGGCAGTCTGTCTCAGTGCCTTGTTTTCCACTGACTCGGTGTCTCATTTCTAGCACAAGAAGAACTTTTGAATTATTCCTTGGGAAAACCGATACTAAAAACTGTTTTGTGATTACCTGACAAATGTACATTGCCAGGTTATTACTCAGCCTATATAGCTTACTATATTACTCATTAATCACCCTGGACTGGAGTGGGGTTTTCAGATGAAAGGATCTTCTTCTGAATCAGTAAAGTTGATCTAAGAAAAAAACTCAGATTGTACTGGAAGAATAACTGTATCTCTCTCTGCACTGACACCCGGTGCTTGACAGAGGTGGTGATAAAAAAAAGAGTCTCTATACTCATCTCTGTAGTTACATATGTTGGTTGGAAGGCAGAAAACCCTTGGACTGCACACATGGCAGAAGAAATTAATTCCCAAGTAGGATCTTTCCATAATCCTAAATATCTGTTTCCTTGCAATGGAACAATAACTTTATGTTCATTCTGTCCTTGTAGAACTCAGAGAGCTTTAGCATTCACCATTTTGAGGGCTGCAGCTTCAAGTATGGATTTAGATTGGGGAAATAAATGAATGGGAAAAAGTGAGAATTTGCAAAGTAAACATATAAAATATGTTGAAAATAAATGTAATGTATTATTTAGAAGGAAAGGCACTAGAAGCCTTTTTGTATAACATAGCACTTGAGTTAAATTTTGTTGGAAACTAGGAATTTTAAGATCAGAGGCAAGGATGGGGTACATCCAGGGCATAGGGCTTGTAGAAGTCTTGTGAAACAAGATGATGTGAGATAGAATGTTATGTGAGAAAAAGCAAGAAGGGCAATTAATCTAAACTATGTGACATATGAAGAAGAATAACAACATTGGAGATATTCCAGCCAAGTTATGAGGGGCTTTAAATTCTAGAGAAATTTATAATTGGTCCCAGATGTTATAGACAACTATTGAAGTTTGTTGTTCAGGAGAGTGAAATGGTCAGACATGAGCTTATATAGTGGTATCTTAGCCAGGAATAAGAAAATTTGGAAGAGGGTGGATTTTTAGGATAAGGATAATGAGTTTTATTTTATACTTATTGAGTATAATATCCAGGTATACCTGTGGATATTCAAGTGAGATAATAAGGCAAAATGTGTAGATCTGGGAGTTATGTCTATATTGATAATGATGTTACCAAGAGAGAGTACAGAAGCAGAAGATGGCTCAGGAAAGAACCATGGGGAAAACTCTCAGTTCAATATGGACTATTATTGAGCAAAGGAGGCTAACAAGGAGCAATAATTACAGGTAAGAGGAAAAGAGAGACAAAGAGACACACACATGGAGAAACACGGAGACAGAGAGATACAGAGTGATATGACAAACCCAGAGAGAAGACAGTACATTGAAGAAGAAGGAAGTCAGTGTCAAATGCTATAAAGAGATATAGAAGAATGTGGATTGATGTAATACATCATGTTTGGTGAGTCAGAGACCATTAGTAGTTTTGGAGTGATCAGTTGGAGTTGACCAGTGATGACTGAAGAATCCCTGAAAACATTTAAGAGATGAGAGGAGAAGTAATGAGAGTAAACAACTTTTGTTAGGAGATAGCAATCTTCTCTGAATTTTGTGTGGGCCAATTACCCAGCACTGACCCTGAGACTTTTTACACCTATAGGTACTGATGGGGCACACAGGGAAAGTACCTGAGAAAAACACCGTGACAAATAATGCAGGGATTCCCCAGGAGCAAATTAAAAGAAATGAGGGTACTGCCTTCTTGTTCCTCAGCTTATGCTTTTGTATACCCAGAATTCATTAACAAGATATCGTCCCATGAATATATAGGTACATACATGTACACATGCATATGACATATTATGAAGCATTTGTTGGGATAAATTTCATCTTTCTAAGATTTCACAGTGAAATTCACCCTATTTCTTGGCATTTTTTTCACAGCTGGCTGAAAAATATGGCCCCATCTATACTATTTATATTGGAACCCAGCGTATTGTGGTGCTACATGGATATAACATTATGAAGGAAGCTCTAATTGATCAAGGAGATGTTTTTATGGAGAGAGGAGACATACCGATATTTGAAGATCTAGCCAGAGGACAAGGTAAATTTAGTTTGCTTAAAAGAGTCACAGAAAACAAAATGCATGGCAGAGTACATGCAGTAGAATGTGTCTTTCTGGAGTGTAGCTACTGGTTTCATTTTTATTCTTCTATTTCCAACACCTACCACAAGATCTTCATGTTGTGAGTATCTGATAACCACTATGCTGCCATTGCACTTTGGGTTGAATTGAATAAAATCAAACTCGATCAATAAAGTAAGCCAGAAAGTCCACAGCCATCATATACAATGATGCCCTCTCCACACTTCCAATGTTAGATTGACCAATGTCCCCTTCTTCTCTTTTGTCCAGGAGTTGTTTTTAGTCATGGAGAGAGGTGGAAACAAATCCGCAGATTTTCTCTCATGACCCTAAGGAACTTTGGGATGGGGAAGAGAAGCATTGAAGAGAGAGTTCAAGAAGAAGCCCAATGTTTGGTGGAAGAGCTTAGGAAAACAAAGGGTTGGTTTTCATTTCTTTTCTCCTGGGGGTGTGGGATCCAACTACTCACCCATTCCAAGTCCTACATGCTATTTGCTTTGGGAATCATTTTAAAAGCCTCTGCTTGATCCACAGATCAAATAATAACTCTGTTGGGCCAGAGAACTCCCTTGTTTTTTTCTTGTACTAAGGTATTATAAGTTTATTTAGTCTCCCTATAAGTAGTTAAAGAAATTGACCAGGAGAACAATATTAATTAGTCTTAAAGGAACAAAGCACCATATCCAATTATAAGGACAAGAGAACTCCAGATCCCACCTCATTGGAAACACTTATATTAAAGTTGCTTTTTCCCTATTTGGTAACTTTTCTCCGCATTAGGCCAACCCACTGATCCCACCTTCATCCTTAGCTGTGCTCCATGCAATGTGATCTGCTCTATCCTCTTCCGTGATCGATTCAAATACAGTGATGAGAAATTTCTATATCTGATGAACTTGTTAAATGAAAACTTTCATCTGTTTAACAAACCATGGACACAGGTAAGGCCATAACTCTCTTCTTACTCTATGGTTGTTTGCTGAGTTTCAGAAATGGGATTAGTGTACCACATAGGCTCTCATTTCAAGTAACAACAGTGAGAACAATCACACATACATTCATATACCATGCACTCAAGGGCAATAACATCTTGCAATATCTTTTGTCCTGGGATAAGATATTAGGTAGATATTCTCTCCTTAGTAGGCTTCTGAACTAGTTTTGGGTCATAAACTTTTAAATTATAGGGAGAAATATCTTATTGGGGCTTAGGATATCCCAAGCAGGATAATGTTGTTAGATGTGATCAACTAAAAGAGTTTATCAACAAAGAGCCTGCCCACAGCATTCAGGTGAAAATACAGAGGACAAGCCACTTAGACCAATAGCCTATACTGACTCTGGGGGCGCAATAGTCTAGCCTCTACAATGAATGGACATGTGTCTATTTTGCAGAATCAAAGCTCTTATTCACTGAAGTTAGAACTAAGGATCCTCACCCAGGCAAAAAACAAGCTTTCTTTTCCTTGGCTCACATTCTGTTCCATTGTAATCTGGGACACGTACTCTAGCTAAACTTTTCTCTGATAGAATATAAGTTTTTTGAGGATGATGACTGTTCCATTGTTGTCTATATTACCAGAGCCTAGTGCAGGAGTTTGTTTATAGTGAGCACTAAAAAAATGCTTGATGCAATTATTTGTGAATTGAATTGATTTGAATTGTGAATTGAATTGTGAAATGTGAGTTGAATGGAATTAAGTGGATACATTGCTGTATCTTTGTCTTTTTTCTTTCTGTTAGTTATTACAAGATAAGTAGATCTCTCTTTAACTCAAATATTAGCTTCTTTTGAGTGAGGACACAATATTCTGCCATCTGGTCTCCTCAGTGGGAAGCACAACACTGGACAAATTAGGGTTAGATTTGAGAGGAGTCATAAAACTCAGATTTGTGCAGAGGAGCTCACTACTCCGAAATGCCTAAGAAAGCTATTCCTTTAACTGAACCTTGAATTGAGGGATCACAAAATCAGAGGTAGAGGGCTAGAATTGGAATCAGAAAGAATGAGTTTGAGATATACTTCAGGCACTGAACAGTTGTATGACCCTTGGAAAGTCACTTTACCTCTCTCACACTTAGTTTCCTTATCTGTAAAATGGGGACAATAATAAACACCTACCTGTTAAAGTTGTTGTGAGACTCAAATGTACTAATAAATGTAAAGCACTTTGGGCATTTACATAGTGCTATATAAATGATAACTAATATTGTTACTATTAACTCAGAGAGGAGGAAACTGAGGTATAGAGAAGTGACATGATTTTCCTGAGGGTATGCATCCTGACCCAACTCTCTTGACTTCAAGTCCAGTGACCTTTCCACTTAAACATTCTTTACTGAAGAACAGGCAACCTCATCTTCACAAAACAGACATGAAACAATCTTAGTAATAAATATGAATTTTTAATGTCTCTAAGTCCTTTTGCTGATATGGTTAATTTAAGCACAATTGTCAGGCCAAGCCTCCATACTCTTGGCAAGGACAGTGAGTGGTGACAAATACTACCCACCTCATGACAAAGAGGGCAATAGATTCAAAATGTAGAGTATGTCATACATTTCTGCCTACTGTCGAGGTATGGATTTATTTTATTTCACTATGTATACTTGGTTCAATTTTTTGTTTTTATGTTTTCTCAATGTGCAGTGAAAATGAGAGATAATACCATTTGTCAATGAAAACTCTATTAAATATAAAAAGAAATGCAATGTGTTTGAATAAAATATGATAAGGTAATAATTAGAGATTTTAAAGTAGTTACTTCATGACAGTAAACTCACATGTGTTTGTTTGGGTTTGCGGTGTGTGGATGTAGCTCTACAACTTTCTACCAGCATTCAGAGTGTACCTCCCTGGAGACCATAAAAGAATTTTTAGAATTTTAGAGGAAATTAAATGTTTCATTTTGGAAAGAGTGAAGGAGCATCAAAAGATACTGGACCCCTCCAACCCTCAAGACTACATTGACTGCTACCTGTCCAAAATGCAGCAGGTAGGACGCATGGGGTAATGAACTTACTTGTTGAGGAAGGCTGGTATTCCAAAAATTCTTAAAGACCACTCTCTTCCAAGCATGGGAAGGAACGTCAGAGAGAGCCTCCAGGTACCCATATCCCCAAGGATGCCATTGGTTTGCTGGGATTTGTTTGGTCTGAACATGAGCTTATGTAGCACTGTAAGGGAAATGATACTGGAAGAATTCCATTTTACTTGGCAATGAGCTGGTGATCTGGGCTTTTCTGTTTGGAGGAGGATATCACATTGGAGAATGATAACATGAATCAATTAATAAACATTTATCAAATACCTACTATGTGGGAGGCACTCTGCTAAGTGCAAAACACACAAAAGAGGCAAAAGAAGGCCCTACCCTCAACGAGCTTACAATCTAATGGGGGAGATAATGTGCAAACAAATACACGCAAAGTAAACTCTAAACAGGAGCAATGGGATGCAGAGAAGGACTTGGAGTCAAATACCCTTGAGTCCAAAGCTAAATTCAGATGCTTCCTAACTGTGTAACTCCGGGCCAGACAAAACCCATTGTCTGAATTTCTTTTTATGTGAAATCCACCCTTTTTTATAAGTCCATCTTTTTTTAATCAAATATTTATTTTCTCCCACCCAATGATGAAAAAAATAAGTAAAACCTTGTTAAAAATAAGCATAACCAAAAAAAAATACATTACTACATTGGCCATGTTCAAAAATATGTGTCCTATTCTGCATACTAGTAATCAACTCTCTCAGAAGACCAGTAGCATTCTTCATCATTAGACCTCAGTGCTAATGATTGGTAACTGAATTGATATGAGTTCATGAATCTTTCAAAATTGTTCATTTTTACAATATTGATGATTATAAGTTCATCCTATTTTGTTTGAGATTAAGCTCATATTTGCAGGATTACTTATTTAGGAATATTACCCAATTTGTTTTGATTTTACAATATTACTGTTTCACCCCTTTAGGCCTCAATTTCCTTTTCTGTAAAAGGAATATGTTGGGGCAAGTCATCTCTAAGATTCTTCCAGATCCTAGGTACTTGCATATTTCACAAAATTTCATGGAATTTGTGAGTTGGAAAGCCCTAGGCAACACCTAATTTAAGGGCTTTCACACAAAAATAATGAGAATCCTTTTCCTTCCTCCCTCCCCGAAGACAGAACTCATAGCAGTAGTTTGAAATTACAGAGATTCATTTCATTTCCCCATGAGGGGACAACGTCCAAGACTGGAATGAACATTTTCTTCAAGTGATAAATTCATCTGTGGGTCTTCAAGCTGAGTCCAGATGACCACTTAAGAGAGATTTTGAAAAGGAAATTTCTGAGAAGTTATAGATTGACTGGGTGAATTTCATTTTCCCTACAAAATGTGAAATTCTATACTGTCACATCCCCCAATTTTTCTCCCAATTCCCTACTATGAAAAACTGAAGTTCCTTTCTCTTACAATTTTTTTAAAAACTAAAATGCTGTTTTATGTTGTGATGGAAGTATAAGCATGAGAGGTCTCTTAGCAGATTATTACATTTTTAAGTGACTTACTTGATCACATCCTCACTATAGCATATGTATCATAGACAATTGAGAGCTGGAAGGGATCCAGATCTCTAATGTTAGATATGAGGAAACTGAGAAATTAGGTGACTTTCCCGTGGATACATACCCCTTAACTGAGTATATCACCAATCACAGCAGCACACCTGAGGACTGCTGTTGAGAATAATTTCAAAGGTCTAATTGCATAATATAATGAACTCTCTATTCAGCAATAAACTAAACATTGTTCAATAAAGTAAAGCATAACATTCATAGCAACATTGTTAAGTAAAACATATCATTCAATATATATGTTCATATAAATACATTTCATAACACTCAGTATGTCATATGGCACATAGAATATATTATTACATTCAGTAGCATTCCCCAAAATACTTGTTTACATAATCAGGGGATCCCAGGCCAGGGTCTGCTCTAGCACAACATACCCTTAAGGAGAAGCAGAAAATACCACACCACCTACCCCTTCGTCACAATTAGAACATTAAAGTATACAGCAAATATCATTGCATCCCCAAAATCAGGGGGTCCACGGCTAGGATATTCCCTAGCATGATGAATCCTTAAAGAGTAGAAGAAAACATCACACTGTCCACTCTTAGGTCACAGTAAGAACAATCTCCCCAATCAATACCAAGTGTCCAAACAAAGTCCTTTTTCATCTTAACTCAAGGTTGACTTCCAAGTCCCATGGCTCTTCCTCTGTGAAATAACCACTCCTGACTCTCACTTGGATTCACACATAGGCAGTTCACTTCTTCAGTTTCATGTGTCAGCTCATGGGAACTGTTTAAGTCCAAACTCTTCCAGCTTCTGCCTCTGGGAAAACAAAGCTCAACAAGGCAACAACAATACTGCCACATACCACCAGCATCATCATCTCAACTCACCTCTAAAGTCCAGAGGCTCTGTGATAACAGCTCAGTTCACTTTAACAGCTCTCAAAACAGGCTTAAACTAAGCTTCGTTACCATAGGCAGGTTTCTGTCCTATGGCTCTATTTGCTTTCAAAGTTTGGAGCTTCTTTCAGCAAGTCTCTACCATCAGAGTCTCCACCCTCAGAGGTCTCCTTTTCTCAATGCTGTCTCATCCCTTCAATGCTGGCTCTCTTCAATGTCTGCTTTCACAGCACCAGCTCTTTTTATATACCATTCTACTCAGTATCTGATTGACTAGGGCCCACATGCATGTATATGATTAATTACAGTCCACTTACATGTCTGATTAGCTAGAATTCCATCCAGAAAATATCAACAGATCTTACTTTCCTTCTGTTACACTGAGGATAAAGTTTAATCTAGATCTTTCAGTTTCAAAGCCTAGTGCTCTGGATATAACATATTTCTGGTTGTGAAGAAGGTTGCCTGGGAAGGACAAGCTTATGGTTAGGCAGTGGAAACCTAAGAGCATTAGAAAGATTCTAGTCTCTTAGGATAGGGAAAGGAAGGATGGGAGGGCTCCTAGGACAAACTTTATGTATTTCACATGATTACTGCTGGCTTTCCATGCCATTTCTCATTACTTCATCTATTTTGTACCTCTCTATTAGGAGAAAGATAATCCCCAGTCTGAATTTGACCTGGAGAATCTAAAAATGACAGCTGCAGATTTATTTAGTGCAGGAACAGAGACCACCAGCAGCACTCTAAGATATGGCCTGCTGCTCATTCTGAAACATCCTGAGGTCCAAGGTAAAGTACAAGAACTGCCATGCTTATACACCAGAGTTGCTTTTCCAGCCCTGTGTCTTGCTCAGCAGCTGACCCCACTTTCCCACCTTTTGCATTTGCATGACTCCCCACACAGATAAGCAGCAGGTCAGGCAGCAAGTTATTTAAGAAAACAGAACACTTGGACAAGGCCTGTTCATTGGGAATTCAATTCATTGTAACAAACATGAATTAAGCTCTCACTGTGCACCATTAGCTCTATGCTTGGGATACAAAGACTCAAATGAAACATCCTCTTTCCTCAAATGGCTTATATTACAGGGATCATTCTGCTAAATCTAAGGGGGCAGAACTAGGAAACATGGACAAAAGTTGAAAATTGACAAAAGGAGACTTCATGTAAGGAAATACTTGCCATCTATTCAAGTTCTCCCAAAACCAATTCACATGTCCTGGAGGTAGTGAGTTCTAGCTTACTGGAAGTTCTAAAGCAAATACTGGGTGACCATTTGTTTAGTCCATTAGAAATAGGACTTCTGTACAAATATGGTGGAAACAGGTGAAAAATAGGTGAAAACAGGTCACTTATAATGCTAAGATCCTATGCCTAAACAACTTAAGATATTGAGGCAGGAGTTGAGATACATATCTGGTGAATGGTTTAAATCAAGATGATGATATCATCAAATTCAAATGAAGGTGTCTACTTTCTTAGGCAATAATGAGTGGCATCAATGTAAAGAATTTACATTTCACAAATCATTAGCCATATTATTTCATTTGATGCCCTCAAAGGGAGGTGCAGATAATGTCTCAATTTCACAATCATAGAATAATAGATTTAGAAGTGTAGGAACCTTAGAAGACAGATAATTTATGATTCCAGTTTTTCAGATGAGGTAAAGGAGGCTTAGATAGAGTAAATGACTTGCTTGAATTTACACAGGGTCTAAAGAGAAATGTAAATCCAGTTCTTCCTGACTCCTATCCACTAAACCATGGAAGATTATCCTATTATTACTGCAAAAGCCTTTGTACCCTTCACAGAGTAGAAGGAGAACATTAAGTCTATCTGACAATCATCTCAGGTCATATCATCAGGCAGATCATCCACACATGTTCAATTGCACCTTCCCAGGACAGTGGGATGCTCAGTGGTTATTTGTACTTTTTGTCTCTGCAGCAAAAATTCATGAGGAAATTGATAATGTCATTGGACATAATCGAGTTCCTTCCATAAAAGACAGACAAGATATGCCCTATATGGATGCTGTGGTGCATGAGGTGCAAAGATTCATTAACCTCATACCTCTCAACCTGCCCCATGCAGTGACCCGGGACATCCATTTCCAACAATATGTCCTCCCCAAGGTCAGTAGTCATGGGGGAATGGGATCTGAAATATTATTTGGTCAAATGATGTCATTATAGACAAGAGAAATCAGAGTTCCACTGTGATGATCTCACTCAAAGTTCTCTTTGAGGCAGTCTTTTGTTATAGTATACAACTAACTTGGATGTTATGCTGAATTGAGAATGAAAGAAAGGTGTGTACTTATGTCTGTTCTCCCTGTTTCTCCTTTCCCACAGTAATATTTTTGAAAGAAAATGTATAGGAAAATTACAGAGTTAAGTTGCTCAAGAGAAATTTTTTTTATGTCTTTATTCTTACTAGGCAGTGAAGTGGATTGTGTAAATGCTATTATTTGTTCCATTGTTTGTATGGAGACACTGAGTGTCAGGTCAAATGACTTGTCTAAGATAATTTGTTTTGGAGCTGAGACTAGAACCTAGGTCTTTAGATTCTAAAATACTGCTTTTTGATGTTATGAAATAAACCTTAAATAAGTTAAATTGAATTAGGTGGTAGTTTCCTAGCAATTGTTCATCAGAACTATTCTCACTCAAAGAAAGAAGTGAGCACCTCACCTAATTTCACCGTCAATATTCCCCATTGAGTGCATTGTTCAGTTCAAATCATGAAGGCTTCAGTAAGAAGATTCTACTATATGACAATTGTTGGGTCAATTGCTACTGACACAAGGCAGGAATAGAAGGGTTTTTGACCATTGAGAATTTTGGCTTTTTCTGGAGGGAACATAATTTGGAATCAGAAAATTCAGCCCGAAGTGTTATTTCTTTCTTTCAGACCCCAAATCTGATTTCATTAGCAGATTGACTTCCTGCTGGAGAAATTTCCTCTGGAGGAAGCCTAGTCTGTCCCTAGAGGATTTAAGCACTGCCTAGGGCACTGGTCATTCACATATGCTTCCCAGAGTCACACAGATAGCAGGTATAGACATGAAGTACAGAGTAAAGAACTGAAGGGACAGAGAGCACAAAGAACTTAGGGATTTAGCCAAGGCTTCCTGTAGGAGGGCATACCCAAGCCAATACTTGAAGAATTCAAGGGATTCTAAAAGGCTGAAATGAGCACAGAGTGCCTTCCAGGCATGGGACATGGCCATTGTAGAGGCCTACAGACTGTTTAGGGAGACTTGTGGATGAGGAACAGCAGTTGGAGGAGTTTACCTGGAACCCCAAGAATGGAATGTTGGAGACAACAATGGGGACATCGACCTAGAAAGCTAGACTGGGGCCTATGCAGATTCTCAATGACTTGACCTCTCAGTTGATACCACGCACAAAGAAGTGTGCAATTCGTACTAGAGACAGTAGTAAGTCGTTGAAGATCCTTGGGACTGGCATACAAAGGATATTCATGAAGATAACTGACTCTTCTCTGGAATTTCTCCCTTCTAGGGAACAACAATCTACCCCCTGCTCACCCCAGTCTTGTATGACAGCAAAGAGTTTCCCAACCCTGACCAGTTTGACCCCCAGCACTTCCTGGATAAGAATGGGAGATTCAAGAAAAGTGACCACTTCATGCCTTTTTCTATTGGTAAAAAGAAACCCTTCCCATCTCTAACTCTTACTCTAAAAGAAGCATCTTGTTTCCCTTCCCCTTAATCTTCTCTGGCTGAATCCCTTCTTGGCAGTTCTTCTGAGAATGCATCCCTAGCTGTGTCATGTGACACATTGCTTTCCTAGTTTTGCCATGGATTGACTTCTTCTCAGACCCTTTAATGAATGAGCTTAGCCTCTTGTCTGGCTCACTTTCACCTTTATTTTAGTGGAAGTCTGACTACATTGCAAGATCCAACACACAAGAGCTTACAGTGGGAAGAATTGTGTGAAGAAGGAATTCCTTCCTGTCCCTAGTGAACATTAATGTCACTACACACACAAGCACATATATTTATATATTATGTATAATATACATTGACATATAACTCATAATAGTAGTTCTCACCATTTCTGCTTATCTATTTCTTTTTTATTCATTTCCACCCTACTGTCCTGTTCCAATGTGTCTGTTTCACTTTGGCTAAATGTGATATTCCATGAAGATTACTAAGTACAATTTTGTTTCTTTCCAGGAAAACGGTCTTGTGCTGGAGAGGCCTTGGCACGGATGGAGTTGTTTTTGTTTCTTACCACCATTCTACAGAATTTCACCCTCAAACCAGTTGGGGATCCAAATGAAATTAGCATTAAGACCAATACTGCTGGATTCACCACTGTTCCACCACCTTACCAACTGTGCCTTCTTTCCCGCTAACAACACAAAGTTGATGTGGTAAATTAGCCAGATTGTTTTACCTCTTGGACTCCATACTATCATGTTTTTACTGGAATCCTTTTGAAGGAAAGGAAAATTCCCACCTCTTCATTAAAATGAGCCTTAAATTTCAGAGATAAGACAGCCTTGCAGAGCATCTTGTATGTCATTATGTAGTAAGGGCTATATTATGGACATTCATGTGCAACCCTCTCACTGACATCTCCACCCACACCCTCAACTCTAGATTTAGAGTGTGGAGGAAGTTCTGTAAAATATCCCTCCCAAGACATATTAGTTTGTGTTTTTCAGGTTTCCTCACAGATGATCTTGTTTTGTATTGTGTAGCTCTTGCTTGTGAATTTGGTGTACAATGAACATGGCTATGTTGCTCATAACTCTCCATGTGCAAATGTGTGCTTGTACTGCCATACATTGAGGATTCATGACTTCAAAGCCAACTTGGTAACATGGGAAGATTCCTGGCTTTGGGGACAGAGGACCTGAGATCAATCCTTCCCCTAATGATAACAACTTGTGTGATCTTGGACAAGTCACTTAACCATCTGTTGTCTCATCACATTCTTTATCTCTACAATGAATAGGTTGGACTACATGGGCTCAGAATTTCCTAATGAGTCTTCATCTATGATACTTTGATCGGTGGGGTTAGTCCATCTATGCATGCCTTAGGTCTTCACTCCTTCCCTTATTTCACTTTCCTCCTTTCAGCATCTTGGCCCAAGAGGGAGCCAATTCTATCTTAACTTCCTTTCCACTTTCAAATCCCATGTGGCCTTGCCCTATAGGGGCATGTGTGTGTGTGTGTGTGTGTGTGCTCATCCTTCATTGCCAAAGAAGACCATGCCATCAGAGAAATAATGACATGACTTGCACTTGACTTTGTTTTGAGTGAGAAAGGTTTCTTAGGGTTCCTCCTTCCCCCAGCTTAGTATCTTTTCCTTTTAAGGCTACCTTCCATTTACTCTGCATTAACTGAATGATTTGTATGCTGATTTAGGTATATGAGGTATTCTCCATTAGAACAAATAATTGTTGAAGGCAATACCTATTTTTGCATTTTTCTAATATCCTCAATATTTAACACAGTGCCTGGTACATAGTAGATATTGTTTATTTTTAGAATACCTCCATTTCAGTGCATTATAGTGGACAGACAGGTGGATTTGTAGTCTGAAAAATATGGGTCTGAGTTCTGCTTATAACACTTTAAAAACTGTATGTTCATAGGCAAGTCCCATGATGTATAAGAACTTTAGGCAACTCTCTCAGATTAACTGATGAGTTATATTTGAGTTCTTACCTGTGTTGGGAGTTTACCAACAAAATCATATATCCTTGACCTATTGATGTGTTGTTTTGTAGCAGAGTTGATCTTGGATGGATAGAGCTTAAACTCTAGAAGATCCTATAGCACTAGAAAGTTACGGGTCTAACGGTGAACAGCAACTTAGTCACCCAGTGACCATCTTAGACAATAGCAGAGAAGCCCATCACTAGTGTGGCTTTCTCTAGAGGATGTTTCTCCTTTGAATGTAACTTTTGAAAATGGCCCACTAAGTCATGGATGGGTGGATTGACTACCTCCACAGACCAAAGTATCATAGATGGAGAGTTAGCAGGGAATTCTGAGTCCATGTAGTCCAGTTCATTCATTGTAGAACTGAAAAATCTGATGTGAGAATAAATAGTGAAGTGACTTCTCCAAGGTCATGAAAGTTGTTAGCATGAGAGGCAGGATTGTTCTTAAGTCATCTGCCCCCAAAGTCAAGGCTACTTCCATATTACCATGTCTCTTCTGAGGTCATGAATCCCCAGTGTTAGAAGTGAACCTGTCTAAGAAGCCCCCAGCAGTGAGAAACATGCTCACCTTAAACAAAGAATAATACATGTTGTGAAATCAGGAGAGCTTCTATTAATCTTTATGTCCATTCTCCCTGAATGACCAGGGCAAGGTTAGAGGACAATTACAATGCCTTCAGAAAGATGAAGCTTCTTATATTTTTTTTGAATTTTGAATCTTCCATGATACTGTCCCCTGTCCATGTGACTCCATGTTCTTTTCTCTGATGGACCCTTCCTCACGCAGCTCCTTGAGCCTGTGCATTAGTGTCTGACCTCTAACCTGTCCATGCTAGGTCGCAACCCTTATCACCTAGGACTGTGGAAAACAGAATTTCCTTGTTTCCCACAAAATCTCCCTTTTTCTCGTCATTAAAATTTGTTTCCATCCCTAAATTCAATCAATACCTCCTTCCATTCTTTCTCCTATGAAATCTTCCCTTCATCTATCTCCCTTTTTATATGAATATGGGAAGGGAGCAAAGTTCATCAATGGATTGGCAAATTACAAGGGGACAGTTCACTTTCATAACTACAAATACAGAGATTCAAAATAAAAAGGTAGATTAATGAACTGTCCATTAAAAGTTCCATCTGATACAGCATGCTAGAGAGGAACATCACATGATGCAGTTTTCTGGTCTGGACATTCATTCAAGTCATCTTCAGCACGGCATCTCTGCATCTTCTTCCATTTATCTTCTTGTAGAAATGCAGATGTTCACTCTCCCACAAGACTGATCTTGATACAGTTTTAGGCTGATATTCCTATCATCCTTACAAAATCAAATTGAAACTTTGGCCAATTGTCTCATTTAAGAAATTCATGTTACTTTTTCACATTTTACAGTAATTCCTGTTACTCTTTACTATTACATTTTCCTCTTCATTTTCACTATCAGGAGAATAAGGAGTCAATAACAGGCTCCAGTACTTGCGTTAATACAATAAATAATCATTTGAACACCGTACATATCACATCATAAAACAATTCCAACTTCTGGTCAGTGATGCTTCTTTTAAAGCATTTAAAACATTTTTCTTTCAACATTTACCAACTGAGACAAAATAATAACTATATGTGCTAACCTCTCCAGCCCTTGAGCTGATTGTCTCCACACTATTGCTAAGAATTAAAGGACCCTAACTTACTGTCGTTGGTCTACAATCCTAAAACTAATAGCTTATTTTTTTACTTCATCGTAGATGTGCCCCTACGAATGATATATTGTTTAATAGATCTGGAATTAAGCTTGCAAAACTTTTGATTATAGAAAATCACCATTAAAGCAAGTACATTTTGGGGAAAAAACATCTCCCTAACCTCATGTCAATTCCAGCCAGGAGTAGATTATCAACTGGCATTCAGCCAGGCTTAACGTTTACCAGGTGTCAGTGGAGAAACTGAATCAAGAGAATCCTACCTCAGTTCAGGTTGAACAGTCACTCTCCCTACCTTCCCATGAGGTCACCCCTTTGCAGTTCATACCAGAATCTCACAGGCTCACTGACATCATGGACCACTGACTCAGACAATCTCTCTTGCTATCCACACCTGGAGTTAGACTCAGAAGAACAGTCAGTTAATAGTCCCATAAAGTCTTAAAATAGCAAGTTCCAATAACAGTTTCAGATATGATTACAACTTCACTTTGGCTAAGGAACATCATTTGAAGCAAGTCTTAAGTAGCTTGCATGCCTTTCTATACATGTTCTATTTCCTGATTAAATAACAATCATCCTAAGTTATTGCCCTCACAGATGTACATCTGTTTCCCAAGCTTCTCTATACCTTTCTAACCCTGCTCAATCTAAGAAAATGACCTACACGTATGGTAAGTTCAAACATTAACTTCAGCTTATGTTCATGAAATCCAGTTCAAAACAGAAACATTTAACTTTTCCATCAATGTCAAATATTACCAGAGGTTACCCTCCTCTAAGAAACTTGGACTGCAATTCTTTCCCCCAAACTAAAGATGTCTGTGATTTAGTCTCAGGAACTTGATTCAGTCAATTGTATTTCCCCAATTGGTCTTTGTAATATGCAAAGACCTTATTCCAAGTTGGGACCTATGTCCATTATCCCCAAGGAGTTTTAGTCCTATTTGTCTAAAATGGCCCTGGAAAACCTCACCTCGAAAACTTCTAGACTTTCCCCACATGAACTGGCTTTCCTGGGGCCCATGATCTTCTCCATCACTATGCCCTATCAATCTAAATCTCCAAATTACTGGCCATTCCCATCAAGACTATCTCTGGAACCCCCAGACCATCCGGGGTCACCCTAGGACTCCTTCCTCAGTCCCTCTGTAGATATGATAACAAACATTGACCTTCTTTAGCTGAAAGAAGGCTTGGGGCCAATTCATTTGAACAGGACTCAGTGTGTCACTATTTTGGGGTCCCAAGCATCCCTCACCTCAACAATTCCATGCAATGACAGTCAGTTCTAAATCCTAGTCTTGTTCTTTGGAACTATGATGCAGCATCACATTTACACTTTGATTTCCTTTCCTTTATCTTATTATTCCTATAACATTCAGAAAGAATGTTCTGTTTCAGGGATTTTATCTTTCACAAGACCATACCAGAGTACTCATTTATCTAACTAATTGAAAAGGGCAAAAATTCCACTACTTGCATTGAGCTTACATCTTAAACTATCTGCTTTGATTATAGAAACATGCCATGAAGATGAAAAACAAGAACTTAATTAGATATCATCCCCACTTTGTAACCAGACTCAGAAATAGTCAAGTGGGAAAACTTTCCTTTCCAAAGGAACACAACGGGGAAACTGGGCCAGGCTGAGGAAAGGATTGTCCCTTGAGGCAAACGTCTACCTGTAACAGTCACATTCCTCTCTGAGTATGATCCCTGAGGCTTGTACATTAGATAGTAGGGTTCACTAACAAAAATTTTTCCAGGACACACATGCTAAATTTGTCCTAAAAATCAATCACTAGATATTACTTACCACCAAAACAAATTCCTTGTTTAGGAACTCCACATACAAGCATTTTACACTTTACTACAACTTTAGCAAAGTGAGGGGCCACACCACATGTGTGATCATTTTAGACTCTTCAAATCTAGGGGTTCCTGGGTAAGGCTAGCGCCATTCCTCTCCTTTGACAATAGAAAAGTGTTAACATCTTTTCTGTGAGCATCTACGGTTCAGATTAGATTTTGAGAAGTCCTTCTGTAAAGACTAGACTTCAAAAGGAAAGGGGAATGGGGCCAGGAGGTGTTTTATTTTAAAATTATCACAGAGCTTCCTGGAGCCATAAAATTCTTGGTCTCCCTTATCTTGTCTCTTATCTTCCAACTCCCAGAGAACTTTTATTTATTATAACAAACTAGCTTACAAATAAAAATCTGGTAGTAAGGTCTTTCAAAAATCATACAAAAGGTTTTACAAAAGCATTTGTTCATACAAAAATTGTCATCTTCTTTTAAGAACAGTTTACAATTTGACACAAGACCTTCATGAACCTAATTGACAAAATTTACAAAAGATCTAAAAACCCAGAGCTTTGCACATTTGTCCATAAGCTCCCTATTACAAACATACTTTTGTAAATGATTGATTCGTAGCAAAAATAATTTAGTTAAAATTTCTTCTTAGCAGCAGAAATAAACTTTTTAACAAACTTAATACATCAGTAGACAGAATAGGCTTAAAAATCACACTCATATATAAAAATATACATGTATTACTTTTTAAAGGATTCTCATTTTCTCGACAAGAATTCTACAACACAGGAACTCTTAGGGTATTTTAATTGAGCAAAGTAGGACAAAAGTATAGATAAGTGAATTTCTTAAGTTCTCTCCTTCACTTTTGGTGCTGTCCAAATGTCATTCTCTTAGAGATTTTTACTCTTCATTTAACCATTTCATTTCACAAAAAACAATAATAAAAATAACACAAATTAAAATCAATAAGATAAGGTAGATGTCAATGGAAGGTGGGTGTGATTGTCTGGTGTGTCAGGTTAGAAGTGCTAACGAGGCTATTAGTATGTCCAATGGAATAATGAGAATGTAGGAATGACTCTTTCAAATCATTCATTAACTGTGAGCCAGAATTGTTTACCGGTGCAAGAAGACTGACCAGTGGAGTGAGCATTGGCACCCAAGTCAAAAGGATCACAAATCAGACGACTCCTCAAGTGCTTACTCCTTGTTTGGTCTTCAGCATGTCACTTAACCTCCATAAGTCTCAGTTTCCTGACCTGAAAAGTATGACTGTATGACCTTAGGTCTTTTCCTCTTTAGAGCTCTGATCTTATAGTTGGGAAAATCTCTCTTTCATCAGTAGGGAGAGCCATGTTGTCATACCTGGTGAAAGAAGGGGACCAACCCTCTGACTCCTCCAATTTTCACCAACTGTTAATTCTGCTGCATCAGTTAAAATGCAAAGATTTCTGCTATCTTGTGACCTAAATAGTAGTGAGCTTGCAAAACTGAACAGCACAGGATTTACTAACAACAGAGTTTGGCTCAAAAAATAATTCAAGAGAAAAGGCAAAGAAAATTCAATGAGACTTCAGCACATAGACTCTGGATGTCTTTACTCAGTAACAGACATGCCAAACTATCTCAAATGACTTATATAAGGAAAATAGAATCCTTAGAAAAAATGTAGATGTATAAAGAATCACAATTATTTCCACAAAGATTTTGATAGATGATAATCTATACCTTTCTAAGCCCATCGTGATCTGCCTTAACATGAGAATGATGAATTTATCAAGTCTCAGCAAAGAAAAAGGGGGTAGGTGCAGGAAAATAAACAGACTTCTGATTAGACCTGCAGTCATTTCAAGAGAAGACTTCTATCTATATGTATGTGGTGCACATTGGAGGGAGAGAAACACCAAGGCACCTGCCGGAAACCACATAAACTGCTTTCAACCAAACCACATCACATTCTTGTTGCTAGACAAGGTGATTGAGAGAGTTAGTAACAACTGTGGGGATTAGGAAGGGTCTCATGTAGAAGGGCACGCATCTTCCTCTCATCCTTAATGGTGTTAAGAGTTCTCAAAAGCTGAATCCTCAGCCCTCTCCTCTTTTTTCTATATATTCTATCCCTCAGAGCTATAGTCTATTCTTTTGGCTTCAAATACAACTAGACAGGAAATGTCTCCCATTTTCACATTTTCATCTCCAACACAACATTTCTGGGTTTTCAACTTCCTATAGACATCTCTATTTGGATTTACTACTGCCATTGTCTGAAACCAAATTCCTTACCCCTACCCATCCATCTAAAAACCAAACCCTGAGTTCAGCCTCGTCATTCCTATAAACAAAACTGTCATTAATAATACCATTCTTCTGATATCCTAGTGGATCCTTTCCAACCTTCATTTGCCAATTCCCACTAAACCGTTTCCAGCCACCCTTAGCTTGATGCTGAACTCCACCTCTAGCCCCCATTTCCCGTCCCCATCTTTACCTTAGGAAACCCTCAGCCCCTGAGTTCCTTGAGAACAGGATCTGTCTCAGTTTTCTAGTATCCTTAGCAGTTAACACAGCATATAGTATGTAGTAAGCACTTAATGAATGCTTTCCTATTCCATTCCTCTCCATATTTGGAAGATCTTTTAAAAATGGTTTCTCATAGGAACTATTCTTTGCTAAGGGCTTCTTATTTCAAGATATCTCTTTGATTTGTCCTTACTCTACATTCTTACTGCTGCAGTCTTAGACTAGTCACTTCTAGACTCCTGCTGTAGCTTTCTACCTGGTCTCTTTGCTTGTAGTATACTCTCCCACAACTCATCTTGCATATTTGTTTCATGTAATCATCTTTAGTTTACACTTTGCTTGTGGCACACATTTTATAGAATAAAATCTGAATTCCTTACCCTGACTTTCAAGGATCTATGTACTAGTGCCCCATTCCACATATCCCAACTTGTCTCTTCACTGTCTCAACACATGCCATGCTTTCTTTATGCTGTTTTCCCAATACATCCATTTGGAATATTTTCCCCATTATCTATCAAAATATCAATTTTTAAGGCTTGCTTTTTCTTTTAAATCTTTGCAGACTTCTTTAATTTATAGTAGTCTCACCTATTTCTAAAAATTCAACGACGTAGTATCTACAAAATTTAGCTCTTGAATAAATATTGTCATACAATTTTCTGGTCACCTTGTGGTAGATCTCTCCTAGCTAAGAGACCAGAACTCTGTTATATCATTTTTGGATATCCCTCTTAGTATCTAAAAGAAGGCCAAGACACAAACTAGGCACCAGTAAATGTTGAGGAGTTGAATGACTTTATGTTCAGTAGCAGAGTAGAAAAAAAAGTCAGGACAGCTTATCCTGTCCTGAAGTGATGTGTTTAATTCATTAAAACCAAAAAACCTTGGAAAAAAATTTTAAAAACTCCAATAAGTTTTCACTATAGAATTTAGCAACAAGGTATATTTATTTGTCTCTCTTTGCACAGTTCTGTTGGAGGTGTTATTAGTATGCAGATTTTCAAATAACTTGACCACAACATTTCTCTACCATATTAAGCATTATATCCTTGTCTTTTTAGATATTTGCAAACAGTCAAACATTTACCAAAAAAAAGAACTGTTTATGGTAATTTGGAATTGTGGCCTCCTTTGTTCTGGTTTCAAGGACCTTTTCAAGGTCAATAGGAAAGTTTAAAAATCTAGATTTTCCCAAATAATTTAGCCTGTTCTTATTTGCTGTTTAAAATCTGGCTATGCCAAAATTTAGCATAAACTACAGAGTTTGGGTTATCAAAATGCTGGACAACAGAGAGTTGCTGTGGTATACATAGTTGCATCACCAATGACACTGAGACATGGCAGAATCAGCTATTCCAAAGAAAGATAAAGCTGTTTCATATTGCACATATTGTGTATTCACTGATGAACATTCTGACAGCTGACCATACCTTGCACATCCCAGGGATTCTGAATCTCTGTAGATCATCATCTCAACCCCAATTCTCATTTCCTGTTTTCTACCAAATTCATTATCTTTTCCCTCCCCCCTTGCCTATCTTATTTTTTACTACAAAGTGCAACACTATCCTTCCAGTTCATGAGGCTAGATGCCATTCAGGACTCTTCACTATCTCTCTCCCCAGTATCCAAGCTGTTGACAAAGCATGCCTATTTCACCATTGAAACATCTCATGACTATGCTACCTACTCTCCTCTGACACTGCCACCACTCTGTCTAAGCCCTTATTACCTTATACTAGGACTATTATAATAGCCTGCTGGTGTGTCTTATCTGCCTTAAGTCACTCTCCCTCTCTCAAGTCTGCCCAGTTCATCCTCCATTCAGCTACAAAAATGGTTTTCCTAAATTACAAGCCCAACTATCTCATCCCCGTTTTTGAACTCCATTGACTGCTTAATGCCCCAGGATCAAATAGAAAATTCTCTGCTTGGTGTTCAAGGTCCTTCATAACCTAGCCCCCTTCTACTTTTTCAGTCTTCTCATTCCTTATTCCCTACCACTTATTCATAAAGCCATTGACAATGGCCTCCTAGTGATTCCACGAACAAGACACTCCATCTCTCTGCTCCAGGAATTTTCTCTGACTGTCCCTCATGCCTGGAATAACTTCCCTCCTTATTTAAGTACCAATTAAATTCCCATCTTCTATAGGAAGCTTTCCCCAACTTTCCTTAATTTCAGTGCCTTCACTCTGTAAATAATTTCCTTTTTATGCTATATATAAGCTTGTTTGCACATATTTATTTGTTGTCTCCTGTATTAGATTGTAAACTCCTTGAAGTCATGGACTATCTTTTGCCTCTTTTTGTATCCCCAGTGTTTATCACAGTACCTGGCACATAGTAGGCACTTGTGTTTATTGACTGACTTTATTGTATTACATTCTTTGAAAATTAGTGATCCATGTAAATATGTAGCAGCTCTCAACATGACTAATCAGAATAATGTTCCTCAATCATGCTAAACAGTGACAAAATTAAGCTATCCTTGGTTATTAATATAGTTTTGAACACTGGAAAGAAAGAAAAGAGCTACATATGTATTATTATATGTCTTTTTAGGAATGAAGAAAAGGATGAGAAGTAAAACAATGAAGAAATTTGTTTATTATATAGTAGCCTTATATGTTTTTTTCTGAAGGCTATAGAAATTGGCACCTAGCTTTTTTGTATATTCATTCTTCTTTGTCTTGTGATTTGAAGGAGGTCATGGCTTTTAAAACCATGATAAGCTGTTAAACTAAGACATGAAAAAGAAATACAAGTAAAGGTAATATGGCATGAAAAGAACTGTAAGTTCTTTTTAAGTTAAGAAAATTGGCTCTCAGTTTCATCTCATAAATCCCTTCCACATATAAAAGTGAATGAGTTGTCCATTTTCAGTTCATTGATAAAATGTTGCCAAAGAAATCTCCTGACTAGATTTTTTGAAAATGGAAAATAGACTTCTGTGCCTTGAAGCTTTCAATCCAATATTCTGTTTGACCCAGTATCATTAAGACATAGAATAAATGGAATTATTTGCTATTAATTTCCCTTGGCCTATTTAGCATCCCCAAATGGTCATTAACCTTCAATTTTTGCATTTCTTGCTTTTATGACAGAAAGCTTTTGTTTACTTGACTAGCAGTTAACAGAGTTGTTTTATACACTGGAGCTTTTTATCATATCAGTAACATTTTAAAAATTTCTACTACTATTTCTGTTTCCTAGTATAACTAGGCAAAGCTCCAGAAAGCCTCTTTCTGATCCCCAAGGCATGAACACTCTTAATGAAAAAAGCCAAGGGTAAGGAATTTTTGTTCCTTTAGAAAACACAGAAATGATCATAGGTATAGAGAGCAACTAGGTGACACTGTGGATAAAGTCCAGGGTCTGAAGTCAAGAAGATTCATCTTTCTGAGTTCCAATCTGGCCTGAAGACACTTAACTCACTGTGTGACCCTAAACAAGTCTCTTAACCCTGTTTGCCTCAATTTCCTCCTCTATAAAATGAACTGGAGAAGGAATTGGCAAACCACTCCAGTATCTTTGCCAAGACACCACCAGATGGGATCACAAAGAGTCACATGTGTATGCAATGATTCAACAGCAAGAGCAAATGGAGATTTCATATTTAAATAGTTACAATTCTGCAAAAAAATAAAAAAGTGAAATGTACCTAAGTTTTTTTCAGGAATCTTTCCTTTTGTCATTTCTGATAATTTTCATGAATGAAATGGGAATAACTAGAGTGAATAAACAATTCTCAAGAAAAAGAATTGTCAAGTTCCAAGTATCCAAGGATTTCTGAGCTATATAAAATGGATGTGCTATTTTTTTTTTACTAACCCTACTTTATGGAAAAATCAAAAATCTTTGCACGCTCATAAATTTTACATACTATGCTTAAAGCCCTGAGCACATAGTTGGCACTCTATAAATACTTGTTCCCTTCCCTACGATTTGTCATTTTGCTTTTTAATCTTTGTAAAATCTGAAGGCCAGACCTAATCTTTTGGGATTTTTTTAATGGAAAATTTGGTCCATGGTAGTATGACTTGGCTTAAAACAAACCATCTTGCACAACTTTCTTTGCATCTGGAAAATAAAATAAGTCTGGAAAACCAAAGCTTAACCTCAGGTTTATTTAGATAACTCACTAAGGCAAGGGCTAAGAAATCGACATAATCAATTTTCAAAATTTTGGAAGTAAGTTCATTCACCTTTCAGGGGAATAGTTTTTAGATGTTTGAGCCACTTGAAGAACAAAAAATCATCTTTTCATTTAAGATGACCCCCAACAAGGTTGTATATTAGCATTAAACATTAAAACATCTAACAACTAAAGCTTTATGCCTCATAAATAGTGATCATCTCTTCTATTCAAATTTAGTTACATGTTTACTACTTTGTAACATAGAAAATTCCATTTCATTGCTATGTCAAATTAAAATAATAAATAGGTTCTGTGTGTAGAGCTCAAAACATCCAAAATATTATTCAGCTTTAACAGTTGAAGAAAAGATAAACCTTAGCTCCTGGTACTCAACACAATTCCATTTTCCCTTAGAATTAAATGACTTTCTTGCTTACGTTTCACTCTGTTCCTTTTATTTTTTAGTAAAAGCCCTATTCTCTCTAATACGAGTAAAATCATTTAGTGATTGCATTTGAAACTAGATGGAATGTTCAGAATCATGTAGTTTAACCCCTTTATTTTACATTTGAGGAAATTGAAGCCAACGGGAGTAAAGTAATTTGCCCAAAGTCACACAGTTATTGGAATAGGTGAAACTATATAGCTAGAACTTGATTCTGGTCTAGTACTTCCTCCAGTATGCCCCAGTGTGAATATGATTGCCCAAAATGATCAGTATTAGAAAACTCAACTTTTACTGACAAATTTTATTCTCCCTCAACCATCATTCTTCTACTCTCCCAAGTTCATTAACTCAGTGTTGTCCTTGACTTCTCATTCTTCCTCATTTCATATATTTTAATGTGTTGCCAAATGTTGCCATTTCTACCTCCACAAATTCTCTTGTATCCATCTCCTGTCCATTTTCATAACTACTACATTAGGTCAAGCTTTCATCACCCTTTCCTGGACTGCTATAATGGCCTCTTAATGTGTCTTACGGACTCAAGACTCTAACATGATCGGAGATGAAGGGAGTGGATAAGGGACATGAAAAAAATCTTATTTAAAAGACTAACTTCAGTCACAGCCAGTCGAATAAAAACTCTATGAAGGCAAAGATATATTTTCCTTCATTATTACTTCACCCACAGCATCCAAGCTCAATACCTTATGCAGTATACTTACTCAATAAGTTATCCTCTAATAATCTATGTGTTGAAGTTTTGTCCTACTGACACTATTTCCATTTGAATATTTTTACTGTTTTTTCAGAGTTTTACTTTACCTAATCAAGAATAGAAGATGTAGAGTAGGAGATATCCTGGATGTAACGAAACTTGTAAATATTAAACTGTTATATGTAAATAGTAGCTGTTGTCATTATTTCCTTGTGAGGTTTTTCAAAGTACAAAGTAATCTCTCTTATATTTTCAGTGATATGTTTGGATGATATGTTTGATATGACTGGAATGGTAGGAATGGCATCAGACAGAGCAGAATGTTGAGTTCTAGCTCCTTACTAATAAAGATGGAATATTTATTAATTCAACTAACAGCAAGCTTCTAGAGAGAGCCCATGGCATTCTCATGTTAGTACATTTCTGTTATCTGTTGAACTAGGGAAAGGGTGAAAATCAAGTTAAGTTGGTTACATCAACAAAAAAATAATTTGAAGTCAAGACCTGAAAAATTGTTCATTCAGTATGTGAACCCAAGAAACTAGTAAATTACAGTTGAACCACTTCATTCTTTTGTTATCTCACAGGGAGAGGTAGAAGGCTAAAGTTAGACAAACAGAGTGGTCTAGGTATTCCTGGAGGTTGGATCTGTGCCTCTAAGAAATAGAATGCTACTCCCTGCATCTCTTAAGGTATATGGACCAGAATCTGACCCCAGTTTCCTCTCAGAGAAGAAGTCCATATGTATGATTTAAATAGACCTCTATCTTCAGAGCGTTAGCATAAAGACAAACTTCAGTATATTCCAGCAGCATCAGTTTGGTCTCAGAACTCTATGATCTCTAAAATTCTAGTTAAATCAAATGAGTATCTGTCATGCTTTCCTAGATTTCAGTTACCTGGTTACAGCACCAACCTGATTTGTACCCATTCCAAACTCTAAACCTTCGACTACTGACTTTAGATGTGACAGCCCTTCAGGACTGAGAATGAGAGTATCTACTCATTTCTTTCTTTCTTTCTTTTTTTTTTAATATTTTTTATTTTATTTATTTTATTTTTTTAATGTTTTACAATCATTTCCTTAAAGTTAAGATTATATTCCCCTCCACCCTTCCTCCAATACCCCCCTCCCTCCCCATGACAGCATACAATTCTGTTTAGGTTCTACATATACTTTCCTATTGAGCACATTTTCACTATATTCATGTTATGTAGTCGAACTAAAATAAATGGAAGAAATCATATAACAAATCAACACATAATACACTGAAACCCACCCACACACAAACATGATCTGCTACATTCTGCAAGTGACTTCCACATTTCTTTCTCTGAGTGTGGAAGGCATTTTGCCTTCGAAGACCAACATTAGGATTTTTTTTTTTTCTCAGTAAGTTCTTGTGTTATTACAAAGTTCCAAGTCTACCAGAAAAAACTCTCGCACACTGTGGTCGTTTCATTTATTTCTTATAATTAAAAAAAAATCTAATTATCTGAATTGGGCATAGCATTAAGAGTGTAACCAGGTGGCAAAAAAGAACTAAAGGTATGAGAAAATTTTTAGTTTTCAAGCATTGGAATATTCTAATGAGCAATCATTTTTTAATTAGATCATGAAAACTCACGGGATAAAATGGGACCCTCCCCCTCGGTAGTTAGGAATATTTCCCAGGTCTCTATGTGGCATTTCGATTTTTTTTAAAGCTAAAATAGAAAAACCAGGTTCTGCAATTGTCATGGAGAAAATTTGTTTGCCTCTTATGTAGAAGCCTTTAAAATCTACTCCCCAAAATAATTTTTCTTATTTCTATTTTCTGTCTTCAGGAGAAATAAGAACTTTAAGCCTAAACCTGCTCTTCCAAAGGTAAGTAACATATATACCTTACTGTTTCTTTCCAAATAGGTATTACAACATTAATTTTTTTGTCAATGAAAATCAGGAGGAAAAATCCTTACCATATGCAGAAATGGAGATATCTGCTGTGAGTACTTAGATTACCTTCTTGGTCTCATTGGCAGCCAGATCTTGATGGTCTGTAAAATCTGTTCCTTAAAGTCCACAAAACCTCCTGTTCCATTTTTATTCTTTCTATGTCATATCTGCTGCTCTTCCTACAGTATTTGGTTTACCATATTTATGCGGACACTGTATTTTTTAACTTACCTCTCATTTTCCATCTAAACCTCTTTTAAACAGATCTCAAAGGAAAATATTTTCTTCCTAGACTTTACTAAATGTAGTTTTTCCCTGTCCAGGAAATCATCATTCCTAATGCTGGTTTCCAGTTTCTCTGCAACTTATAGTCTTGAGGAGTTGCCTAGAGCACCAGGAAATACATGAATACAATCATGAAAACAGGAAAGCTAATATTTAATATTAACATATTGATCACCTATTGTTTTCATTCTTCATTTTTCTAAAATCCCTCTGCATGCTTGTTAAATTCTTTTTTCCTCGTTAACATTATGCAACATCTCCTAGAACCAAGATAAAGGACATATTCCTGAATATCAACGTTGTGATTACAGTTTTTTTCTTTATTTTAAGAAAGTGAAATGAACCCAGAGGGAGGAAAAATAAACCTAGAGGAATTTTGTCAATTGACTTTTCAGAAACTAATTACAGAAAGTGAGTCAGATTTTTCAATGTATTTATTGATTTTTCTGAAATTTTTCTTTCTACTTTTTCCTTTTAAAAGAAAACTGTTATAAAAATAACTCTTTGAGAGGGGGAAAGGGAAGAATAGGGAGAAATCTAAACAATTTAAGAATAAAAGATATTCATAAGAATCTAATTTAAAAAGTAAGTTAAGTGCAGGCTGTCTTAAAATGTCTTATTTGTGACATGTGGTACTAATAAAAAGATCTCTATAAATACAACTTATGTTATGGATGAGGAAGATTATTTTGATATTTCAACATTCTCACCTGCAGACTTGGAAGATGATTTGAGTCTGTGAAGCACTTCAAATCATTTTCTTTTTCTAAGAGTACACATTTTTAAAAAGTAATCAAATTTTTCTTTTACTTAAAGAACAAGATTACAGGAAGGAGTGACATATTGGTAGAAATATAAACATTTAATTGAATGATAATGTTATAAGTTAATGGTATTTTACTTTTGTTAGTCTTGAAACTAAAAAATAGTGTCTTGACTATTGGCATAATTACCTTTCATTTCAATAGACATTTATTGAGCATGTAGCATACACGAAAACATTTTGCTGGGTACTGGGGATATAGAGAAGAAAATTGGAATACAATAAACGCATGTGAATACAAGGCAATCTGTACAGGGCACGAAAGTGCTCTTTGTGCTCCCTGGCCACTCTCATAACATCTGGTGTGGTTGGCACTTGATGAATACTTGGTGAAATGAGAAGAGCAGGAAGAGCTAAAAGGAGTGTATCAGGAGAGGCTTCCTCAGGTGATGGGGGAGCCCAACTCTGAGTGGAGAGCCAGTATTCAAGGACACTAAGGCCAGAGGTGAGCAAAGGGAGGCATTCCAGATAAGAGGGGCAGACTCAAAGTGCTCCAAGTTTCACAAAAATCTTACAGTCTTCCCCACCCCCAGGTTAGTCAACACAATCTCCTTCCCTGAGAAATGCTTTACTTCAAAACTTAATTGACCATTTCCCCCAATATATGAGTACATAGAAAATAAAGATTATCCTAGACCATTATGAAAACAGTATTTGAATATGATTATAACAAACTGCTATTATTGCCAAATTAAGCATCATAGTCAAGTAAACCATGAAACTGATTTTGCCTTGAGTTGGCTAAAATGATTAAATTTAATTATTCCTTAGTTATACCAGTATGGAAAGATATCTATTTAACATTTATCATTTTTCGAAATTCTAAGATAGATGTGACTATTTTCCTTTCTAAATAGCTTTGAGAATGCAAACCTATTTCTGTGTTGCTCCCTAGTTTTAGTTATTTACTCAATATTATTATTTTAATATGTACTTTTGTATGTATTATATACCATTTGATCATCTGGACTAGAACATAATAAAAATCTTTTTTGTTTTGCAGGTATCTCTAAACAAGTTGACGGAGACACTTAGTCAAGCAGAACCATATTTTGTCAAGTGTACTCTGTCTAATACTGAAAAGGTAAAAATATATTGCAAGTACTGCCAAATAGGCCAGCACAAACCATTCCAAGATTTAATGTTCTTATGGAAAGGGTCTGAGAAGAAAAAAAAGCTTCCATTTCTGTAGGCAGTAAATGGTTTTAATGAACAATGCACTTGGGCCTACATACAATTCTTTTAGTTTACATAAAACTGGACTCATTTCTCTGGTTAAAATTTCAACCAAAAAAAATTTATTTCTTCCACTAGGACAATGTTAGAGAGGCTGTAGTAAAGCAAATTTTCACCTAGGGATTGTGATCCTCTTTTAAAAATATTTTGATAATTGGATTTCAGTATAATTGGTTTCCTATGTAGTTCTTTGTACTTCATTTTATGCATTTAAAGACATTCTGAGAAGGGGCTTATGGGCCTCTCCAGACTGCCCAAGGAGACTCAAGGGTTCAGAAGTCCTGGTGTAGTAGAAGAAGTGCCCAACTTGAAGACAGGAACTTGGGTTCAAGTCTCTTATTTGCTGGTTTTGTAACTGTGATCAAGTCACTTGTTTTCTCCAAGTTCACTTTCTTCCTTCATGTGTGTCTACATATACATGTATATTTACATGCACACATATATAAGATTTCTGGGATCATGTAATAGTTGTAGCTAACTTTTCTAATATTTTTAGATGTACAAAGTGTCTTATACACGTTTTATTTATTTTTTTATTTTATTTTTAAAAAATCTATCTATTTATTTATTTATTTAACTTTTTACATTCATTTTCACAAAATTTTGGGTTCCAAATTTTTTCCCCCTTTTATCCCCTCCCCCCACCCCAATACCCCAAGCAATCTAATTTTCCCTATCTCCAATCTGCCCTCTCTTCTGTCATCCCTCCCTTCTCTTGTCTCCATCTTCTCTTTTCTCCTGTAGGGCCAGATGATTTTCTATTCCTCATTAACTATATGTCTTCTTTTCTAGTAGCAACACAAAACTAAACAGTTGTTCCTAAAACTTTGAGTTCCAAATTCTCCCCATCCCTCCCTCCCCACCCATTCCTTTTGGGAAGGCAGGCAATTCAATATAGGCCATATCTGTGTAGTTTTGAAAATGACTTCCCTGATAGTCGTGTTGTGTAAGACTAACTGAATTACCCTCCATCCTATCCTGCCCCTCATTGTTTCTCTTCTGTCTTTTGATCCTGTCCCTCCCCAAGTGTTGACTTCAAATTGCTCCCTCCTCCCTTTGCCCTCCCTTCCATCATCCCCCCACCCTTGCTTATCTCCTTCTCCCCCACTTTCCTATACTGTAAGATAGGTTTTCATACCAAAATGAGTGCGCATTTCACTCCTTCGTTTAGTCAAATGTGATGAGGGTAAACTTCTTGTTTTTTGTTTTTTGTTTTTTTTTCTCTCTCAGCTCTCCTCTTTTTCCCTCCACTAAGAAAAACTCCTACCTGCCTCTTAAATGACATATAGTTACCCCCTTCCCTTTCCCTCTCTTTCCTCCCCCTACATTTCTCTCTCACCATTTACCTTAATTTCTTTTAAGGTATGGTCCCATCCTATTCAGTTCAATCTGTGCTCTCTGTCTCTGTATGTGTGTGCATGTGTGTATGTGTGTGCATGCGTGTACATGTGTATTTGTGGTCCCACCAACTACCCAGATACTGAAAAGTTTTAAGAGTTAGAAATATTGTCTTTCCCTGTATGAATGTAAACAGTTCACTTCTGGTAAGTCCCTTAAGACTTCTCTTTGCTGTTTCCTTTTTCATGCTTCTTCTCATTCTTGTGTTTGAAAGTCAAATTTTCTTTTCAGCTCTGGTCTTTTCATTAAGAATGATTGAAAGAGCTCTGTTTCATTGAAAGACCATATTTTCCCTTGAAGTATTATACTCAGTTTAGCTGGGTAGGTGATTCTTGGTTTGAGTCCTAGTTCCTTTGCCTTCTGGAATATCCTATTCCACGCCCTTCGATCCCTTAATGTAGAAGCTGCTAGATCTTGGGTTATCCTGATTGTATTTCCACAGTACTGGAATTGTTTCTTTCTAGCTGCTTGCAAGATTTTTTCCTTGAGCTGGGAGTTCTGGAATTTGGCCACAATGTTCCTAGGAGTTTCTCTTTTTGGATCTCTTTCAGGTGGTGATCGATGGATTCTTTCAATACTTATTTTGCCCTCTGGTTGTAGAATGTCAGGGCAGTTTTCCTTGATAATTTCATGGAAGATGATGTCTAGGCTCTTTTTTTGATCATGGCTTTCAGGTAGTCCCATAATTTTTAAATTGTCTCTCCTGGATCTATTTTCCAGGTCAGTTGTTTTTCCCATGAGATATTTCACATTCTCTTCCATTTTTTCGTTCTTTTGGTTTTGTTTGGTGATTTCTTGGTTTCTCGTAAAGTCATTAGACTCCATCTGTTCCATTCTAATTTTGAGAGAACTATTAAATTCAGTGAGCTTTTGAGCCTCTTTTTCCATTTGACTCATTCTGCTTTTGAAAGCATTCTTCTCCTCATTGGCTTTTTGAACCTCTTTTGCCAATTGAGTGAGCCTATTTTTCAAGGTGTTATTTTCCTCAGCATTTTTTTGGGTCTCCTTTACCAAGGTATTGACCCGTTTTTCATACTTTTCTTGCATCTCTCTCATTTCTCTTCCCAGTTTTTCCTCCACCTGTCTAACTTGCTTTTCAAAATCCTTTTTGAGTTCTTCCAAGGCCTGAGCCCATCCGACATACCCCTGGGATGTCTGGGGTACTGCGGCCCCGCCCTCCACGTCTTTCCCTGATGGCAAGAATATTTCCTCGTCAGATCCGGAAGTCGGGATCATTTGCATCTGTTCGAAAAAACTCTCTATACTCCTATTTTTCTTCCCTTTTCTAGGCATTTTCCCAGCCAGCTACTTGACTTCTGAGAGTCCTGTCCACCCCCGCCTACATCCGCCCAGCCAGTGCTTGGGGTCTGAGGTTCAAATGGGCTTTCCGCAGCAAGCTTAGTTCAGGGGCTGGGGTGGGGGCAGGGCCACCTCCCAGGCTCAGCTCCCTCAGGGGCTTTATGCAGAAACCTTCAGGAACGGAGTGGGTGGGGGTGTGGGGGGGCCCCCCGCCTCCCAGGCTCAGTTCCCTCAGGGGCTTTATGCAGAGGCCTTCAGTAATAGAGCGGAGTGGGGCAGGGCCAGTCTCCCAGGGTCAGCTCCCTCAGGTTGTTTATGTAGAGACCTTCCGTAATGAAGATCCTGCCTGCTGCTGGGGGAGTCTGGGCTGGCCGCCACCGCCGCTGCCTCCGCTGCCTCCCCGCCTCTGCCTCTGCCGCTTCCTGCCCCCGTCTCTGCCGCCGCCGCTTCCTCCCGAGTGGGCCCGAGTCACAGAGACACTCCGCTCCCCCTCTCGTCCAGCCCAGCCTTCTCTCTCATTGACCTGTAGCTTCTGTGGGCAGAGGAACTTTCCCGGCTGCCGGAGCTTCCGTCCCTGAAGCCTGCTCGGGTCAGCTTCTCTGGGGCCGTGGCCAGGGCAGCGCTGCGGTGGGGTCCGCTTTCCAGGGCGCGAGGGACCATGTTTTATATACTTAATATGATTTGGTCCTTAAACAATCCAGTGAAGTACATAATACAGATATTCTGGTAACATTTTCTAGATGAAGAAACTGGAAGTGACTTGTCCACAGTCTTACAGCTATATGAACATTTAACTCCTCCTTTTAATAGTGATCCAGCCAATTTTTTTCTTATTGCCTTTTGGCTGCCGGTAGCTTACATGGTATGTTTGGAATTTAGTCATTGTATTGCTAAAAATACGAACACAGGACAGTGAGGGGTCAGAGTCTCACAAATCTCTTTTCTTCATATCAAACAACATAGTTACCAAGACAATAAAGATGAAACAAAATCTCCAAGTTGAAAATATTTTAGTTGTTACCTTGGGACTTGCCTAGTATGGGTTATAGACACCTATCTCACTGAAATGTAGTCTTGGTGCGCAATTTATGTATTTTCTGAGAATATAAGAATTTTTGTAGTTGTTGTTTCCACAGAGATAATGTGGCATAGTGACCAGTGAGCTGATTTCTAAATCAGGAAGAGTTGGGTTCAAGTTCTAATTCTGGGTCAGTCATTTAGATTCTCCCTGCCCAGGGAGAATTTAATTAAAAAAATGTAATTGTAAATTATAATTATAAATTTCAGAGAAAATTCCACCCTGTATTTGTTGAGGGAGTTTCCCTCATCTACTGGTTCCTAATACCAATTAAGTCATAGGTCCTATGAAATCACAGATCCAGTTCTTACTAATTTTGTAACAACATCATCGGCAAAATGTATTTATTATTAAACAGCTTGAACTTGGTTCTGTACAAGCTATTATGCCAAAGTTTTTAAAATTATCTTTTTAAGTACATTTAAAAAGTCTGGGTTAGAGAGTTTGTATTTCATGCAAGTCTTTCCTTTTTTTTTATTCTGTGTTCTTAGCTTCCTTTCAGATCCAGTGACCCACTGGTACATAGACAGCTGTTTCATGGGGATGCTGGACACAGTTCGATTTCGACTATCAGGATACAGCTGCAAATGTTCTTTGCAGGTTAGACCAGTCAAAAGCTCCTTTTGAGTTTAAAAAGTATGCTAATGTGTTTGCATGCACACACACACACACACACACACACATGCTCATACACATGCCTATATACCCCTTTTCCTTCATGTTTGTGCATCTTGATTATTCATACACCCTCATATTTCTGATGTATCTCATCGCTTATTATATGTGTGGTCTTTGCATGTACTTATTCCTCCCTTCTTCCTTTTACCTCCTGTTATTTGAAAATAGACAAGAATAGAAAAAATTAACTTCTACATGGTAGGAATGCTCTATTTATGTTCATGTAAGTATTTTTACTACACTTACTTATCAGTAATGTCTTCCAATTCCCAGTTGTTATAAATTGCTCCTAAAATTTGGAAATACTACATCTCCTTAGTTAGGAAACTCTAATTTTGTATATTCTTGGTACTGTAAGTGTTAATAGAACTCATATTTGCCTACTCAAATGTACTTCATTCTTTGTATTCTTCTGAGTTTTTTACATATGATTTTTCCTTGACTGATTGCCACACAACTGAAATCCAGAGCTTCCCATTTAGTACAGCTGGCCTCTGATGGGGCCATTATTGGATGAGATAATACAGCTTTCTCCAGTCAGCTATATAAAGGCTTCGGTGTAACTGAGAGTGTCTCTTAATCACTCTAGGCCTCAAAGTCTCATTCTTGGTCACATGTGAACACCTGCCATGTTCACTTATGTTTCTGTGAAAATTGGTTATGGTAACAGTACTTTTTCAATGTGTTGTAACATATTCCTTAAAATAATTTTTAGAGAAGCAGCATGATATAGTAGAATAGACTAGGACCTGGAAGGCCTGTGACCTAAGCTCAGCTCTTTGTCACTTTTAAGATTCACTTAAACTCTCTGCCTTGCTTTCCTTATCTCAAAAAGAAAGGAATGTGCTAGATGATTTCCAAGGTCTCTTCTTGTTCCAAGTTTCTATATTTCTGCAATTATCAAATACCGCAGTTACTACCTCCATCATCTTCCTAATCCTTAACTGATTTTATCCCCAGGTACATGCCCCTAGATTGGCTTTTTATGCTGTTTAAATATAAAGGATAAATTGTAACTATAAAGAACTTTATTGATTACGCCAAGCCTTTTATTAACAATTTTCTCTCCCTCTACCTCAGAAATTTGCCACGAAGGTAACTCACGTAGAGTATTTTTGTGATTATCATTGTAGAGTGGGGAGCACAGTGATTAGCACATAGTAAACACTATAGAAATGTTAGTCGTGCTTATTATTAGTTATTAATACTTTTATTATAGTTTTACCATTGTTTCTTTTTCATTTTTAAAGGATTTTGTAGACCATTTCCATATTCTTCTCCAACATGACACTGTTCCTTAAAAATATACCACCTGAGATTTCTTCAGGAAAATGAAGTTTAATCCCAATAATTTTAAAGTCAGAAAAACCATGGTAAATGCAATGAATTTATAGTTGATGTCTATATAAAAGTTGAGTTTATTAACATGTATGAAAAAGCTTACCTAAGTCATGTGGCATAATGAGTTCTAAAAGTCAGAGGAGATATGTTCAAATTCTCCTTCTGATGCTTAGTCCCTCTGTAACCTTGGGCAAATGACCTCATCTTCCTGCACCTGTTTGCTCATTTATAAAATGAGATAACTGGAATAAGTGTCTTCTGAGATTCCTTAAAGCTCTCAATCTGTGATTAAAAGCAGTGTACCAAAGGAGAATTGACAGGGCAAATGCTATTAGTGAGTAATTATAATAATAAAAAGCCTTTAGCTCCATGTCTTTCTTTCCAACAGTCTGTGATTCATAATGCACAAACTTATCATGTCCAAAATGGTCTCTCCATTCATTGTTTCCAAACTTCATATTCCTGTCTGTAATGCCACCATTCTTTAATTATCCCTAAATAGAAGCTTGAAATTATGCCTTGTTCTTCTGTTTCCTTCCATTTCATATCAAATTCCTTGCTATATTGTCATTTATTTCTTGAAAATTCTCATATTTTCTTCTTTTTCATTCGTATTGTCACTGATGTAATCTGGAATCACTTTATCTCATATGCAGACTATAATGTTATCTTTTTCAATGGCTTGTTTGTCTCTAATAGCCTTTCCTCTCCAATTATTCTTAGAACTTCCCTATTAAAGGATCCACAGTGGCTCCCTGTTACATGTTCACTTCATTACAAGTGTATTCAATAGCCTGGTTTTCAAAGGCTTGCATTGTCTGGTGTAATCCTTTACATCCAGCCTAATTTTCTACGGCTTGTCAAGAGGTAGTGTCTAATTCGGTCAGGCAGGGATAGTCAAACAGACTGAAGGTAATTTTTTTTAAGGATAGGGCAGACATAGTCATGTATAGGAGGCCTTAGGAAAGATCTAATAGATAATGAGAGATTAAAAATAAGGGAGAGGGTGATAGCTGAAGCACCTGTGAGAAAAAAAAAGATGGAAAGAAGGAACGAAAGAAGCATTTATTAAATGTCTGCTATTACAGACACTTCACTAAATGCTTTATAAATATAATCTCATTGCATTATCTCAACAACCCTTAGAGAGTAGGTGCTATTATCATCCCCATTTCACAACTGAGAAAACTGAGACAAACAGAGGTAAGTGATTTTCCCAGGATCATACAGTTAATAAGTGCCTAAGGCCAGATTTGAATTTAGGCCTTCCTGATTCCAGGTTCAGGTTTCTCTATCTGCTACATGGCCTAGATGCCTAGGTAGGATCAAGAGTGTGTATTGAGGGATTGGCTTTGGTGAGGAAGAGGAGGAGGACGACAGCCTTTGGAAAAGAAGAGTGCTAGGGGAGGAGGGATAAAAGAATGTTAGGAAGAGTCCCCAGAAAGTACGATACTGAATTGATTAGGGAGGAACATTGAATGATTTCCTTGCTGTAATGAAGTTCCATTCCCTGCCCTCCAGGAGCTTACAACCTTGAATAGGGTCCCTAGTCCATAAAGAGGCGCATATGGAATAAAGTAGGTAACTTAAGAAGAGCAGTCCCATCGGGTAGGGATTGAGGAGGAGAGCTTTCTAGACAAAGAGTCAGTGCTGACACAGGCACAAGAAATGGATCATCACGTGCAAGCAGCAACATATAGTCTAGTACGGCAGTACTACACAGAGAGCAGTAAGATGTACGAAGACTGCTCAGGTAGTGGGGCTGAGGCTATAAAGAGCTTTGATACCTAGAGGAAAAGTTTCCATTTTATCTTAGAGACAGAAGAAAACCACTTAAATCTAGTGAGACAGACATGTGCCTTGGGAAAATCACTTTTCAGTAGCTGTGTGGAGGATGGCTTGGTTAGAGGAATGGCTTGAGGCAAGGACACCAATTAGGAGACTGTCACAGTAACCCCTGTGAGAGTTTATAAGAGCCCAAACTAAGGTGATGACCGTATGAGTAGAAAGAGAAAGGTGTGTCCAAGAAATAGTTTAAAGGTAGAAATGATAGGATTTGGCAACAGACTGGATTTATGGAATCTGTGAGGAGTCAAGGATGACACTGAAGCCCAAAATATACTTAGAAAGTGTAAATTAGACAAGTAGGAGAACCCAGAGAAAGCAATGCCATGAAAACCTAGAGAAATAAAGTGGTAAACAGTGTGTAATATTTCATGATGAGGATTGAGGAGTGCTGTGTCAAGTGCAGGGTGAAAAATTTCAGGAAGAATTTTGACAGGCTGAAGTAGATACAGGGGAAGGCAGTTTGGATACTGAGGAGAAATGCGAACTATGTGATATGAGGATAGATTCAAGGTGCTAGTGATGGAGCAGACTTACTAGAGATATCATAGAGAGGATCTATGCTTTATCTCCGGGTTAGAATCAGTGTCCTCTGAGATATATATTTGAAGGTGTAGGTTCTGCATTTCCAAGTACACAAGACACAGTATGGCATTCATAAGCAATGGATGATGACTGAGATGTAGTCCCTATGATTTATGAGGTTACAGAGTAGTAAGAGGCATGAAGAGTAACTTGTGATTCTTAGGATCATAGATCTAGAGTTGGAAGGGATCTCAGAAGCTGCAGCCCCTTAATTTTACAGATAAGGAAACTAAGGCCCAGGAAGGTTAAGGGATTGGCCTGAGGTCATGCGGGTAGTAGAGCAGAGACAGAATTTGAGTCCATGTTCTCAGTTTCCAAAACTATTGTTCTTTCTGTTATATGAGGCCATGAACATGACCGAGCCCTAGAGGGCATAGTATTATCACTAACTTCTGTTGATGGTGAAGCTTCATGCATTGATAAGTATTATAATAAATGACTACAAACAGCTGACTACTTACTATACCCATCAATCTGACTCACATCAACTTCCTGATTACATCTTTCTGTAGATGAAGTTTTACAAAATCACCTTTCCTGTATCTACAAAGGTGACTTTCCTTTATCTTTTTCTTCCTCCTTTTAGGTGTTCCTCAAAGAATAAAAGTGCCAGCACTTACAGATGACTTGCCCAGGGTCCCACATCTGATAACTTAAGTGTCTTTGGCAAGATTTGAACTTAGATCTTCTTGACTCCAGGTCCAGGGCTTCATCTACTATACCACTTAATTTCCTTTGAATGCATCTCCTTGCTTTGTTACTCCATTTCTGTACCTGATGAGGAACAAACTGATGTTCATAACACTTTTCAATTCCTTTCCCAGGAGGTAAATGGAAAAAGAGATATGTTTTAACTCCTATAGCACTTACTTTAAAATATACTCGTTTCTTCTTCATGAAGTTTGTTTGAATTCCTGTTTAAAGCACTGTGTCAGGAGCTGGAAATGCAGAGGCAAAAAAAATGAAACTTTATTCTCAAGAAGGTCACATCTTTTGGGGTGATACCACATACCCACAGACAAGAAAATACAGGGGAGGGAGCCCAAACTGGATAGAAAGAAAAGAAAATGCACCTGTGTTTCAAAGAACTGTATTAGAGGTACTTCATCTTTTAGTATAACATGAATCTGAACTAGCCAGCAATTTTTTGGATGAAGGGGTCAACTCCCAATTTGAAGCAAACTGAAGGAAGCATTCTATTAACAGTCTTCTATGGCAATAAATAAAATGTGGAGAAATGAGTTGTACTAGGTGAGTCATGTCAATCAAAAGACCATGTGGCATTGGATATCAGTGCTCAGGTCAAGTCTGATGGAGGTACCATAGCAAAATGTGAAAAGAGGATCTCATTTTTGTAGAGGGAAAATAGACTTTGGTAAATGCCTGTTCAAACCAGTGTGACACCTCACATGATGTGATAGGCTACATTTTTCTTACCTCTTAATGTTGTGTTTCTGAGTGTCTCCACAAAGGAGAAGGAATGAATGAGCTCCTCCAAAGCCAGTGTTAGTAATCCTGATTTTCAAAGCTTTTAATCTTTGGAATTTTCTTGGTCAAGAATTAAAATACTCCAAGGTAAAACAAGGGAGTAAAGTGCAGCATATCTGAAAAACAAAATTATTTTATCTGTTTTGCTAAAATAACTTCTTAGCAGTCTGTCCCTCTGCCTGCCGGGAGTCTTTAGACTCTCCAGGCTCCGTCCTCGCCTCGCCTCGTGCCGGTGCCTCGCAGAGCAGCGACCCCTGACTCGCTCAAGGCCGGCCTGGATGGGAATGCAGGTGGAAACCATCTTCCCCGGAGACCGTCGCACCTTCCCCACGCGCAGCCAGACCTACGGGGTGCACTACACCAGGATGCTTGAAGATGGAAAAACGTTTGATTCCTTCCGTGACAGAAATAAGCCCTTCAAGTTTGTGATGGGCAAGCAAGAGGTGATTCGAGGCTGGGAAGGAGTTACCCAGATGAGTGTGGGCCAGATAGCAAAAATGACCATCTCTCCAGCCTATGCTTATGGTTCCACTGGTCACTCAGGCATCATTCCACCAAATACTACTCTCATCTTTGATGTGGAACTTATAAAATTGGAAAGACAGGAATGGTTTCTTTCCCTAACTCACTATTTCTTGAATTGGACACATGGAGGAGTTCAGAGTTTCCGCTTCAAGAAGAATGCACATAAATTTGTATGGAGCTTTTCCCTGATATTCCCCCACGTTCTTTGTATAGACATATACCCTAATTGAATGTATTGTAACTTGACTTTGCTTCCAACTCTTCCTTTTTGTACGTGTATTATCTCTAAACTACACACTGTAAACCTCAGCTTGTCAAGTCATTCATCTTTTTGTTTTTATTTTTGGGGTCTAGATTTAATTTGAAATCTTTTGGGGATAGATTTAAGATTAAGTGTATGATAAAGCATGAACAGCACACAGATGGGTTAACCTTAGAATAGGAATTATTTGGACAGAGAAAATCTTTGTCCTTTTTATTTTTTTGGATGAAATTTATCTATTATGTATTAATTTTTTTTTTTTTGGTGCTGCTGCTGCTGGAAAGCCATAGCAGATCGAGGAGCTATTGAGGGCTGACATATTCTTCCTGTTGAATTCCTTGGAGCATATCCGTCACCCCATCCAAAATGAAGGTGAAGAAGGAAAAGTTGCTTCAACCACCCAACCCTCCTTCCAGTACCCCCTTTTAACCTCTGCCTTTTCAAAGCAGATATTTTCAATGCAGTGTTGGACACGTCACTTAGTGTCTTATCTACAGGACAACATAAATACAGGACAATATCGGGTCAATGTAAACCTACTGTTGATACCTGAATTTCTTTTTAGCTTGTGGTTTTCTAATGGATTTGGAGGACTTTTTAAATCAGTAGCCATCAAAGGTCTACAACTACCTGAATTCCAAGACCTTGAATTGATTGTTAAACTGAAGGTGCTGTTTGTAGAAATTTTCAATAGAATGAAAGTCCAGTCATTGTCACAGGAAATCGTTGCGTGTTCTCTACAAAAAAACAAAAGATGCTGGTCATCACAACTTCAACATCTGTTTTTGATGCTTAGCTTCCCTACTGCTGATAAGTCTCCCTCCACCCCCACCTTTCTTCTCCCACTACCACCTCCCACTTTTGCTGTCCTGTGTAGTGATTTCGTAAGAGAAACTGCCACCACCCACTCTCCCTCCACCACATATGAGTTTCAAGCTTTATTATTGCAATAAAATGTTTTGTGCTGGCTTTATTCAAAAAAATAAAATAACTTCTTAGAACTTCGTCATTTCATTATGACATAGGACTTCGTTGTCATTTCTTTGTTCTAAGAAAATATGGCATGAAATAATCTTACAGCATACACTGTTGGGTCTTTTGTAGAGATCCTGGCAAAGTTTATTGGTAGGAAGCTTGATGAAGGCAGAGATATCCAGGCTGATGCTCTCCTTGTGAACAGGCAGGATGGAGAGGTTACTGGAAAACCAAACTGTATAAGGAACAAAGAAATAAAATTATCCTGTTACAGGCAGCATGCCGAGGATTCAGAGTCAGGCAAAGGTAATATGTGCAACTGGTTAAGGTGAAGCAGTAAAGAAAAAAGATGGGTGATCTGTTGTTTCTAGAAACCTGGTCACATATGCTGGAGTATTGAGCATCATTCAGATGGGATCTGTGTTTCCCAAGCCTAGGATTGTATTAGGCTGCTTAACTACAAACTACTTAACTACAAAAACTCACAATAGAAAACCTCAATCTCAAAAAATAGCTTTAATACCTTCCTGGTTATGGAAGTACCACCAAGAAAGATGGGCTTTTTTAAAAATACGTTTACATATACCATAAGCTATATATTTTTGTAAATTACAACTGAGTGCTTGGGTTTTACTGTAAATTCCTTTTTTTAATATAAATTTATTTATTTAACTTTTTACATTCATTTTCACAAAATTTTGGGTTCCAAATTTTCTCCCCATTTATCCACTCCCCCCACCCCAATACACCGAGCATTCTAATTTTCCCTATCACCAATCTGCCCTCTTTTCCATCATCCTTCCCTTCTCTTGTCCTCATCTTATCTTTTGTCTTGTAGGGCCAGATGATTTTCTATTCCCCATTAACTGAATTTCTTATTTCCTAGTAACAAGAACAATACTAAACAGTTGTTCCTAAAACTTTGAGTTCCAAATTCTCCCTATCCCTCCCTCCCCACCCATTCCCTTTAGGAAGGCAGGCAATTCAGTATGGGCCATATCTGTGTAGTTTTGTAAATAACTTTGATAACAGTCATGTGGTGTAAGATTTAGTATTTCCCTCCATCCTATCCCGCCCCCCATTGTTTCTATTCTCTCTTTTGATCCTGTCCCTTTCCGAGTGTTGACTTCAAATTGCTCCCTCCTCCCATTACCCTCCCTTCCATCATCCCCCCCACCCTGCTTATCTCCTCCCCCACTTTCCTGTATTGTAAGATAGGTTTTCATCCCAAAATGAGTGTGCATTTTATTCTTTCCTTTAGTCGAATGTGAGGAGAGCACACTTCATGTTTTTTTCTCAGCTCTCCTCTTTTTCCCTCCACTAAAAAGTCTCCTGCTTGCCTCTTGAATGAGATATAATTTACCCCATTCCATTTCACCCTCTTTCCTCCCCCTACCTTTCTCTCTCACCATTTACCTTAATTTCTTTTAAGATATGGTCCCATCCTATTCAATTCACTCTGTGCTCTCTGTCTCTGTATGTGCGTGCATGTGTGTATGTGTGTGTGCGTGCACGTGTGTGTGTGTGTGTGTGTGATCCCACCAACTACCCAGTTACTGAAAAGTTTTAAGAGTTACAAATATTGTCTTTCCATGTAGGAATGTAAACAGTTCACCTTTGGTAAGTCCCTTATGACTTCTCTTTGCTGTTTACTTTTTCATGCTTCTTCTCATTCTTGTGTTTAAAAGTCAAATTTTCTTTTCAGCTCTGGTCTTTTCATCAAGAATGCTTGAAAGTCCTCTGTTTCATTGAAAGACCATATTTTCCCCTGAAGTATTATACTCAGTTTTGCTGGGTAGGTGATTCTTGGTTTGAGCCCTAGTTCCTTTGACTTCTGGAATATCCTATTGCATGCCCTTCGATCCCTTAATGTAGAAGCTGCTAGATCTTGTTTTATCCTGATTGTATTTCCACAATACTGGAATTGTTTCTTTCTAGTTGCTTGCAATATTTTCTCCTTGACCCGGGAATTCTGGAATTTGGCCACAATGTTCCTAGGAGTTTCTCTTTTTGGATCTCTTTCAGGCGGTGATCGATGGATTCCTTCAATACTTATTTTGCCCTCTGGTTCTAGAATCTCAGGGCAGTTTTCCTTGATAATTTCATGAAAGATGATGTCTAGACTCTTTTTTTGATCATGGCTTTCAGGTGGTCCCATAATTTTTAAATTGTCTCTCCTGGATCTATTTTCCAGGTCAGTTGTTTTTCCCATGAAATATTTCACATTCTCTTCCATTTTGTCATTCTTTTGGTTTTGTTTTATGATTTCTTGGTTTCTCAGAAAGTCATTAGCCTCTGTCTGTTCCATTCTAATTTTGAGAGAACTATTTTCTTCAGTGAGCTTTTGAACCTCTTTTTCCATTTGGCTCATTCTGCTTTTGAAAGCATTCTTGTCCTCATTGGCTTTTTGAACCTCTTTTGACAATTGAGTGAGCCTATTTTTCACGGTGTTATTTTCTTCAGCATTTTTTTGGGTTTCCTTTACCAAGGTATTGACCCGTTTTTCATGCTTGTCTTGCATCTCTCTCATTTCTCTTCCCAGTTTTTCCTCCACCTGTCTAACTTGCTTTTCAAAATCCTTTTTGAGCTCTTCCCTGGCCTGAGCCCACCGGACATCCACCTGGGATGTCTGGGATACAGAGGCCCCGACCTCCACGTCTTTCCCTGATGGCAAGCATTGTACTTCCTCATCAGAAATGAAAGGAGGAAGGAACATCTCTTCCCCAAGAAAGTAGCTCTCTATGGTCTTATTTTGCTTCCTTTTTCTGGCCATTTTCCCAGCCAGTTACTTGACTTCTGAGATTCTTCTGCACCCCTGCCTAGATCTGCCCAGCTAGTGCTTGGGGTCTGAGATTCAAACGATGCTTCCCAGCCTCAGGGCTTTCTGCAATGGGAGCAGCTGCTATTCAATGTGAGCTTAAGTTCTGGTGCTTTGGTGGGGGCAGGGCCGCCTCCCAGGCTCAGTTCCCTCAGGAGGTTTATGCAGAGACCTTTGGTAATGGAGCTCCTGCCTGCTTGGGGAGTCCCGGGCCACCACTGCCTCTGCCGCTGCCTGCTGAGGGTCCCTGAGCCACAGAGACATCCCACTCCCCTCTCGGCCAGCCCAGAAGTCTCTCTCACTGACCTGGAGCTCCTGTGGGTGGACGGACCTTCTCGGCTGCCCAGAGATTCCCTCCCTGAAGCCTGCTCAGATCTGCTCCTCTGGGGCCATGTGGCCAGGGCAGCACAGGGGTGGGCTCCGCTGTCTGGAGTGTGATGGACCCTTGTGGACGGCTTTCCAGGGCTCTCTGGAATGGAAATCTCTTCCACTGTGTTTCTGCGTGGCTTGCGGTGCTCCACAATTTGTGGGGAGTTCTTATTACAGGAAATTTATGGACTGTGCATTCGGAGGTAGCATTCGTGAGTCTACTCCACCATCTTGGCTCCTACCCCCGGCTATGGATTTTAAGTTCATGATAAAGGACACTTTGATTACTTTCTGAAGTAATGCAGGTAGTTTAGTATTTTCAAGATAATTGTTGTCAGCAGTAGAAGTCAAGTAAAAAAATAGAAAAATAATTTGGGAATTATGGAAACTAAAGCAGTATTAATGGATGAAATTAATAAAATTCTAGTACTTATCTAGTTTTGCTATATCTTAGTCTTTATAGGAAAGAATCTTCTTGCATTTTGTCCAATTATGTTGTCTTAAGTTTCGGTAAAGAATATGTAAGCTGTGGAAATAATCAACTCCATACAAGAGGTGAACCACCTAGGAAACCTGTGAAATTGACTGCGCCAGGCAAAAGAAAGTGTTCATTTCTTCTTTTAACTGAAACAAATTTATGTGGATTTAGCAACTATTCCAATTCCTTACTGCTTCTCATTCTACTTGTCTTAACTGCAAACATTTGTGATAAAGGAACTGTGAAGTAAACTGATTTACTAGTGACTAAAGGCATCCGACTAGCAGGGGAAGCAAAGGCTCTCCAGGAAAGTTAGGATCACATTCAAAAATGTCAGTAGGGCAGAATTGGGCAATTTATAATTATGACTGTGGTGAAGCATTGACACTGAACCATGTGAAAGGAAGACTTGATTGCTCCATTGTGAAGTCTAGTAGCATAGGTTTCCTACCATCTGTTTCTGTCCTTTTTCTTAAGCAATGCATGTTTTCCTTTTAGTTTATCCCAATCCCTTTACTGCTCTTAATGGATATGGCGGGGTGGACATAGTGAACATTCAGTGAACATAGGAAATTAGGCAGTACTATATGTTTTCAATGATACAGGAGCACTTTTGCAATGGATATTAACTCATGAAAAATGTTAAGATTATTTTTAGTATTGCTTGAAAGCTCACAACTTTAACATAATGAAGTTTTCTCTTAGCAGTTTAAAAGGTGGGGAAAGAGTGGGATATGTAAAGAACTATGGCCTGACCTATAGTTGAAATGTATGTTCTACTCATTTAATTCCCTTTATAAAATTAATCACCCTACTTTGTCCAAAGTGTGCTTTAAATATAACACTTCATTTTTAAAAACAATTTTCAGTAAAAGAATCTATCTCAATATTTTTAACTAATGAGAAAGACAAAAAAAATTATGCTCCTTACATCCCTTTCCCTAAATATTGTGGATGTGGTCATGAGTATGACATTCAAATAGTATTTTAATAAGTTTGTATTATTCTGTGAAGCATCACTCATAGACGTCTATATCACATGTATATTAATGAAAGAATGGAACAATTAAATTTCAGTTAATTTCCTTTTTAGCAACTGGTCTTTTACATCCCATCTTCAGTAAAAACTTACTGTGGGAGGAAAGTTTTAGCAGAATACCTTTATCATTTACTCAATGAATAATTTCACTTCTAAAACTTTTCAGCTGATGCTACAGTTTCTGTCTACATATATCACGCAATTTATATACCTTCCTAGCCAAAGATATGGTTTTGGATTTCTTCTTTTGCCCAGAGTAGCAGCTTTCACTTTGTCATGTAGTTTTTAAAATATCCAAACTGATGGTATGAGAAACAAGTGGAAAAAGACAGGGACTATTCAAGTTGGCCACCTTGAACTTAAATTTTTTAGACACAAAAAAGGACGAAAAAAATCAGTTCTGATATTTTACTGAAAAGGCATATATGTAAAAAGCTAGAAGAGATTTCAGCTATATACTAAAATCCTCTCATTTTACAGATCATAAAGATCAGGGGGTTTAGGATTGTCAAAAGAGCATTGGTTCTAGATTAAAAGGTCTTGATAGGTGAAGTCTTATTAGAAGGAACCCATATCCAAGTAACAAATAACTGACCTAATATAGCCTGTAGTTGAAGTTGAAGTTCAGAATGGACAAAGGAAAGACTAATTACCATGAAAAGGTTCTTTACTATCATTATCAAAAGCTAAATATAAATTAATTACTTTGATTCTCTAATATTTAGACCATGCCAAAAAATTCAAATAGATCTATCCAGTAAGATAGAAAAGATCTGGTCATATGGAAAAAAGTAGATTTGTTCCTTAAAGGACATGAAATCAATACATGTTACTGCTCTTGCATTCCTGAGTGTTTACCCTTTTACAGAACATTAGTTCTGTTAGCATTCCAAATTTTATATACTAGAAACCTTTGCTTAGAAACTAAAAGGGAATGGGACTTACTGCTAAAGGAGTCTGTCCTTAAAAAATTCTTCCTCATCACTTGGGAGCTCTTTTCATGATTCTTCTATCCGCCTAGTTTGACCATCATTGCATACATGTAGATCTAGAAGGGGACAAATAGGGGGTGCAGTGGATAGAGCACCAATGCAGGAGTCAGAGGTACCTGAGTTCAAATCTCACCTCAGACATTTGACACTCACTAGCTGTGTGACCTTGGCCAAGTCACTTAAGCCCAATTGACTCATCCTAGGTCATCTCCAGTCATCCTGATGAATATCTGGTCACTGGACTCAGATGGCTCTGGAGGAGAAGTGAGGCTGGTGACCTGCACAGCCCTCCCTCACTCAAAACAGGGTCAAGTGAAAGTCATGCCATCGTTTCTCTAGTGGCATGGTCTTCTTCAGCAACAAAGGATGAACACACACAGACCTAGAACTCATCAGTGCACATTCTTCTCTTTGTATTCTCTTACTAGCTTTTTTTTTCTTACTGTTCAGTACAGGTATATCTTTGGTGGCCATGTTTGTGAAAAAAAGTTATTTAGCAAATGCCAGTGACAATGGATCTTGTTGGGGGAGGGATAGGCAATATAAAGGGTGAGACTTTTTAATATATTGTGGAAATACCCTATATTCCATTTGTGTCTTTATAGGTACAAGATTGAAGACTAATCCTTTCTAAACATCTGTTGAGTTTACTGAATGTAGAACCATTCTGTTATTTTAAAAAGCCAGGTTTACAGAGATCATCTTTAAATAGTAAGAGTATTTCCATTTTAATGACCTATTGGGCTTTATGACAAAAAACAGGAAGTGCTTAGCCATTGGGAAGCCTAGAATTTGCCTTTTACCTTAAATTTCATTGATACTGGTTGACAGAGATACTGAATATGAAGCAAATCTTCCATTATAGTGGTTGTCCTAATAGGAAGAATAGAGCAGTTTATCACAAATATATCAATTGTTAATTCCTTTAAAGTGTCATTGATCAACATCAAAAATTGATTAATCGTTTATTAGTTGCTTCCCAAAGAAAGCAATCTATTCAATACTATCTGTGATATTGTTTATCTTTTTAAAAATTTTTATCTTTTGAGGATCTGTTCACTATGTATATAAATGCCACTACCACCCAGTTTTCATATGACATATGACATAATTCAGGAAGAATGACAACTTCATAGAATCACAGATTTTGTGTTTTGTGTTCGTCCTTCGAGGCCAAGATTGATTGCTCTAAGGGACCTATAAGTCTTCTTCCTTCATTTTCCATGTGAAAAAAAAAGGCTCACACAGGCTACCAAACAATATTTTGTGAAAACGAATTTTACTTGTTTTACTGCCTTTTCCTTTCTGAGCAATGAATAAGCTGGTTATAAATCACTTCTGTTCCTCTTTCTACTATTGTTAAAACAACCTTCTTTTTCTTGCTTGGTCTTCTGTTTTTCTATCCTTGTACTGTCTCCCTCTACTCCCAAGATTTCAGTAATTACTTTTACTTTTATGACTTCCACTTCCAATAGCTCCCATCCAAAAGTCTTTTAGGAGATTGAAATCTGAATTTCCAACTTCCTTCTTTACATTTTCATCTAAATCTAGGATGTGGGTTTCACGCATTCCACTCCTCGTAGATTCTTCCTCACAAGACACGAAAATCGAGTATTTGTTCCTAAGACTGACTTTTTTTATCTGTGAAGTTTCAGTTTTCATTACTTCTAATACAGCACTATTAAAATTACTAAAATAGTTCAAGTAGTAATTAAATTTTAGGATAGATAAATGCTAGGATAGACATCCGCTTGTCTTTTTTAAAATGAGAAAAAAATTAAGTGGTAGAAAATGATTAACTAAATATAAGTTTATATAGTGAATTTTTAAAAATTAAGATGGTGTTTAGACATTATGGAAAGACTTTAAAGTAGTCATTCACTATTTACTATTTAGACTTCTGATCATTTTTAATGTTGAACTGTGATGACTAATAATTTTTTAAAACCATTTATTTATTTATTTGTTTTTAGATTTCGACATTCATTTCCACAAAATTTTGGTTTTCAATTTTTCTCCCCATCTCTCCCCTCCCCCACCCCATAAAACCTTGCATTCTGATTACCCCTCCCCTCAATGTACTCTCCCCTCTGTCACACTCCATCTTTCCCTTATCTCCTTCTCTCTTTTCTTTTAGGGCATGATAAATTTCTATACCCCATTACCTGTGTTTCTTTTTTCCCAGTAATATACAATAATATTTCTCAACATTTGTTTCTAATACTTTGAATTACAACTTCTCTTCTTCCCTCCCTCCTTATCCATCCCCACTGAGAAGATAAGCAATTCATTACAGGCTATATATGTGTCACTTTGCAAGACTTCTATAATAATCATGTTGTTGCGCTCTATTCTATCCTGTCCCCCTCTTTTTTATTTTCTCATTTGACCTTGTATTTTACCCAAAGTGTTTGCTTCAAATGTCCCCCTTCTTCCAGTTACCCTGTCTTCTATCATTCTATCATCCCACTTACCCCACTTGTCTCCTCCTCCCCTATTTTGCTGTGCTGTAAGATATTTTCATATCAAATTTGGTGAGCATACTATTCCCTAGTTAAGCCATATGTGAAGTAGGTAAGCTTCACTTATCCCCTCTCACCTTCTCCCTTTTCTCCTCCATTGAGCAAGATTTTTCTTATCTCTTTTTAGTTATAACCTGCCCCATTCCATTTCTCCTTTTCTCCTCCCAGTATTTTCCTCCCTCAACCCTTAATTTTTATTTTATTTATTTTTATGGAAATCATCTCCTCTGATTAAACTCATCCTGTACTCTCTATGTGTGTATGTGTGTGTGTGTGTGTGTGTGCGTGTGCACATGTGCATGTATAATCCCTTCCCTTACCCAAATACTGAGAAAAGTCTCAGGAGTTACAAAAATTATCTTTCCATGTAGGAATATAAACAGTTCAGCTTTAGAAAGTCTTTTGTGATTTCTCTTTTCTGTTTACCTTTTCATGCTTCTCTTGATTCTTGTGTTTGAAAGTCAAATTTTCTATTCAGTTCTGGTCTTTTCATCATGAATTCTTGAAAATCCTCTATATCATTGAATGACCATTTATTCCCTTGAAGTATTATACTCAGTTTGTCTGGGTAGATGACTCTTGGTTTTAATCCTAATTCCTTTGACTTCTGGAATATCCCATTCCAAGCCCTTCAATCCCTTAATATAGAAGCTTCCAGATCCTGTGTTATCCTGATTGTATTTCCACAATACTTGAATTGTTTCTTTCTAGCTGCCTGTAATATTTTCTCATTGACCTGGGAACTCTTTAATTTGACCACAATATTCCTAGTAGTTTCTTTTTTTGGGTCTCTTTCAGGAGGTGATTGGTAGATTCTCTCAAGATTTATTTCACCCTCTGATTCTAGAATATTAGGGCAGTTTTCCTTGAAAACTTCATGGAAGATAATACCTAGGCTCTTTTTTTCATCATAGCTTCTAGGTAGTCCCATAAATTTTAAATGGTCTCTTCTGGATCTATTTTACAGGTGAGTTGTTTTTTTTTTTTCAAACTTTTGGTTTTGTTTTCTAACTTCTTGGTTTATCTCATAGTCATTAGCTTCCGTGAACTCGATTCTCCCTTTTAAAGAACTATTTTGTTCAGTGACCTTTTGAAACTTCTTTTCCATTTGGCTGATTCTGCTTTTTAAAGCCTCTTTCTCCTCATTGGCATTTTGAACCTCTTTTTCCGATTGAGTTAGACTCTTTTTAAAGGTGTTATTTTCTTGAGCATTTGTTTTGGTTCTCCTTTAGCAGGCTACTGACAGGCTTTTTAAGCTCTTCTGTGGCCTGAGCCCATTTCATATTCATTTTGAAAGTACTGGAGGCAGAGGCTTTCACTTGCTTTGATAGTATGTTTTGTTCTTCCTCATCTGAAAGGATGGAAGGAGACACCTGTTCACCAAGTATGTAATCTTCTATGGTCTTATTTTCTTCCCTTTTTTGGGGCATTTTCCCAGCCATATCCTTGACTTCTGAATGCTTTGTGAGGAGGAGGGGTCCTAGTGCTGCTCCTCTCCCTAGTATCATGTTCAAGGTTGAGATTCAGATCAGTTGCTCAACTCCCCCAGGTGCTTTGGTTGGGGATGGGGCAGCCACTGAGGGCTGACGTTCAGATAAGTTGCTCTATTTCCCCAGTGGCTTTGGATGGGGGCAGAACCACCATTAAGTGCTGAGGTTCAGATCTGCTGTTCAGTTCCCCCAGAGGCTTTAAACTGAGCTGCCTGGACAATGGACAAAAGCTGTTTCCAAGTAACTGCCTAGTGCCCACTGCTGCTGCTGTCACCTGGAGCCAATACAGGGGGAAAACCATTCTGCTCTCTCTCAAATGGAAAAGCCCTTCCACACTGACCTTTGGAGCTTTCTTTTTTCCTTGTGGATTGAGAGATATAGGACAGTCCCTGCTGGGAATTTTGCCCTGGAGGTCGGTTCAGGACCTGTTCCTCCCAGTGCTGCAAGGCCAGAGCTGGGCTCTGCTCAGTGACCATTGATATAGACCGGATACATAACTGACAGATCCATCCATTAGGATACCAGAAAAATGGTATTATTATATTATTAATGAGAGTTTTGGTTATGGGAATGAAGAGGATGAGCTCAGGATTTGGTTTTCAGATGGATGGGTAGGGATAAGGAATATGTTTTCAGGCAATGGCAGTAGTAAATCCAAAGAGAGATGTCTGTAGGAAGCTGAAAATCCAGAAATGTTGTGTTGTGGAGATGAAAATGTGGAAATAGGAGTCATTTGAAGCCAAAAGAATAGACTATAACTCTGGGGGATAGAATATATGAAAAAAAGAGGAGAGGGCTGAGCATTCAGCTTTTGAGAACTCTTAACACCATTAAGGATGAGAGGAAGATGTGTGCCCTTGTACATGAGACCCTTCCTAATCCCCACAGTTGTTACTAACTCTTTAACTCTTGAAAACAATTTATATAAAATTTGCATCTGTTTACCTCTAAACATGTCAGATATCACCACTAGCGACAGGCAACTATCAGGACACTGCTATCTAGTCTCCCAAGTTTCTTATATAATATTTTGTAGTCCTAAGAAATGCATTTCCAGTTCCTTTTAGCAGTGTTATTTGTAGCCCAGTGAATCATGGGAATTATAGAATTTTGCTTGGAGGAGATCTCAGTAGTATCTAGTCCATTTCACATCTGAAAAGGAATTCTCTCTATACCATGCCTAATAAGCCATCATTCAACCTCAAATTGAAGACCTTTAATATTGGAGAAGCCTCTGCCTCTTGAGGCAAATCATCCCAGTGTTGAATAGCTCTCTTAGCAAGTTTTTCCTGACATCAAGTTTAACTTTATGGCTCTGCTCTGAGTTTGGCTTTATGGAGAAAAAGAATAAGCTTAATCTCTTTCTGACAAGGCACAGATCATGGAAGGAACTTTATGGGAGGAAGGGAAATGATGATCAATCAGCTTGTCTAGCAACAAGAATGTGATGTGGTTTGATTGAAAGCAGTTTATGTGGTTTCAGGCAGGTGCCTTGGTGTTTCTCTCCCTCCAATGTGCACCACATACATATAGATAGAAGTCTTCTCTTGAAATGACTGCAGGTCTAATCAGAAGTCTGTTTATTTTTCTGCACCTACCCCCTTTTTCTTTGCTGAGACTTGATAAATTCATGTTAAGGCAGATCCTGATGGGCTTAGAAAGGTATAAATTATCATCCAACAAAATCTTTGTGGAAATAATTGTGATTCTTTATACATCTACATTTTTTCTAAGGATTCTATTTTCCTTATATAATAGTCATTTGAGATAGTTTGGCATGTCTGTTACTGAGTAAAGACATCCAGAGTCTATGTGCTGAAGTCTCATTGAATTTTCTTTGTTATTTCCATGAATTATTTTTTGAGCAAAACTGTGTTGTTGGTAAATCCTGTGGTGTTCAGTTTTGTAAGCTCACTACTATTTAGGTCGCAAGATAGCAGAAATCTTTGCATTTTAACTGATGCAGCAGAATTAACAGTTGGTGAAAATTGGAGGAGTCAGAGGGTTGGTCCCCTTCTTTCACCAGGTATGACAACATGGCTCTCCCTACTGATGAAAGTGAGATTTTCCCAACTATAAGATCAGAGCTCTAAAGAGGAAAAGACCTAAGGTCATACAGTCATACTTTTCAGGTCAGGAAACTGAGACTTATGGAGGTTAAGTGACATGCTGAAGACCAAACAAGGAGTAAGCACTTGAGGAGTCGTCTGATTTGTGATCCTTTTGACTTGGGTGCCAGTGTTCACTCCACTGGTCAGTCTTCTTGCACCAGTAAACAATTCTGGCTCACAGTTAATGAATGATTTGAAAGAGTCATTCCTACATTCTCATTATTCCATTGGACATACTAATAGCCTCTTTAGCACTTCTAACCTGACACACCAGACAATCACACCCACCTTCCATTGACATCTACCTTATCTTATTGATTTTAATTTGTGTTATTTTTATTATTGTTTTTTTGTGAAATGGAATGGTTTAATGAAGAGTAAAAATCTCTAAGAGAATGACATTTGGACAGCACCAAAAGTGAAGGAGAGAACTTAAGAAATTCACTTATCTATACTTTTGTCCTACTTTGCTCAATTAAAATACCCTGAGTAAGAGTTCCTGTGTTGTAGAATTCTTGTTGAGAGAATGAGAATCCTTAAAAAAATAATACATGTGTATTTTTATATATGAGTGTGATTTTTAAGCCTATTCTATCTACTGATGTATTAAGTTTGTTAAAAAGTTTATTTCTACTGCTAAGAAGAAATTTTAACTAAATTATTTTTGCTACGAATCAATCATTTACAAAAGTATGTTTGTAAAAGGGAGCTTATGGGCAAATGTGCAAAGGTCTGGGTTTTTAGGTCTTTTGTAAATTTTGTCAATTAGGTTCATGATGGTTTTGTGTCAAATTGTAAACTGTTCTTAAAAGAAGATGATATTTTTTGTATGAAGAAATGTTTTTGTAAAACCTTTTGTGCGATTTTTGAAAGACCTAACTACCAGATTTTTATTTGTAAGCTAATTTGTGATAATAAATAAAGGTTTTCTGGGAGTTGGAAGATAAGAGACAAGATAAGGGAGACCAAGAATTTTATGGCTCCAGGAAGCTCTGTGATAATTTTAAGACAAAACACCTCCTGGCCCCATTCCCCTTTCCTTTTGAAGTCTAGTCTTTACAGAAGGACTTCTCAAAATCTAATCTGAACCGTAGATGCTCACAGAAGAGATGTTAATACTTTTCTATTGTCAAAGGAGAGGAATGGCGCTAGCCTTACCCAGGAACCCCTAGATCTGAAGAGTCTAAAATGATCACACATGTGGTGTGGCCCCTCACTTTGCTAAAGTTGTAGTAAAGTGTAAAATGCTTGTATGTGGAGTTCCTAAACAAGGAATTTGTTTTGATGATAAGTAATATCTAGTGATTGATTTTTAGGATAAATTTAGCATGTGTGTCTTGGAAAAGTTTTTATTATTGAACCCTGTCATCTAATGTACAAGCCTCTGGGACTATATTCAGAGAGGAATATGACTGTTACAGGCAAAAGCTTGCCTCAGGGGACAATCCTTTCCTCAGCCTGTGATGGGATCCTTCTGGTCTCATTTCCCCATTGTGTTCCTTTGGAAAGGAATGTTTTGCCACTGGACTATTTCTGAGTCTGGTTACAAAGTGGGGATGATATCTAATTAGGTCCTTGTTTTTCATCTTCATGGCATGTTTCTATAATCAAAGCAGATAGTTTACAATGTAAGCTCAATGCAAGCGGTGGAATCTTGCTCTTTTTAATTAGTTCAGTAAATGAGTACTCTGATATGGTATTATGAAAGATAAAATCCCTGAAACAGAACATTCTTTCTCAGTGTTATAGGAATAATAAGATAAAGGAAAGGAAATCAAAGTGTAAATGTGATGCTGCATCATAGTTCCAAAGAACAAGACTAGGATTTAGAATTGACTGTAATTGTATGGAATTGTTGAGGTGAAGCATGCTTGGGACCCCAAAATAATGACACACTGAGTCCTGTTCAAATGTATTGGCCCCAAGCCTTCTTTCAGATAAAGAAGGTCAAAGTTTGTTATCATATCTACAGAGGAACTGAGGAAGGAGTCCTAAGGTGACCCTAGGTGGTCCGGGGGTTCCAGAGATGGTCTTGATGGGAATGGCCAGTAACTTGGAGATTTGGATTGATAGGGCATAGTGATGGAGAAGATCATGGGCCTCAGGAAAGCCAGTTCATGTGGGGAAAGACTACAAGTTTTCAAGGTGAGGTTTTCCATGGTCCTTCTAGACAAATAGGACTAAAACTCCTTGGGGGTAATGGACATAGGTCCCAACTCGGAATAAGGTCTTTGCATATTACAAAGACCAATTGGGGAAATGTAATTAACTGAATCAAGTTACTGAGACTAAATCACAGGCATCTTTAGTTTGGGGGAAAGAATTGCAGTCCAAGTTTCGTAGAGGCAGGTAACCTCTGGTAATATTTGACATTGATGGAAAAGTTAAATGTTTCTGTTTTGAGTTGGATTTCATGAACATAAGCTGAAGTTAATGTTTGAACTTATCATACGTGTAGCTCATTTTCTTAGATTGAGCAGGGTTAGAAAGGTATAGAGAAGCTTGGGAAACAGATGTAAATGTGTTAGGGCAATAACTTATGATGATTTTTATTTAATCAGGAAATAGAACATGTATAATAAGCTATTAGTTTTGGGATTGTGGACCAACAACAATAAGTTAGGGTCCTTTAATTCTTAGCAATAGTGTGGAGACAATCAGCTCAAGGGCTGGGGAGGTTAGCACATATAGTTATTATTTTGTCTCAGTTGGTTAATGTTAAACATAAATATTTTAAATGCTTTAAAAAAATATCACTGACCAGAAGTTGGAATTGTTTTATGATGTGATATGTACTGTGTTAAAATGATTATTTATTGTATTTATGTAAGTACTGGAGCCTGTTATTGACTCCTTATTCTCCTGATAGCGAAAATAGTAAATTACTGTAAAATGTAAAAAATTAATGTGAATTTCTTAAACATGACAATTGGCCAAAGTTTCAATTTTGATTTTGTAAGAGTGATTGGAATATCAGTCTAAAATTGTATCAAGATCAGTTTTGTAGCATCTGGATTTCTACAAGAAGATTCAGAAATGCTGTGCTAAAGATGACTTGAATGAATGTCCAGACCAGAAAACTGCATCAGATCATGTTCCTCCCTAGACTGCTGTATCAGATAGAACCTCTAAATGGACAGTTCGTTGATGTACCTTTTCATTTTAAATCTCTGTGTTTGTACTTATGAAAGTGAACTGTCCTTTGCAATTTATCTATGCATTGATCAACTTTGCTCCCTTCCCACATTCATATAAAAAGGGATATAGATGAAGAGAAGATTTAATAGGAGAAATAATGTGAGTAGATAGTGATTGAATTTAGGTATGGACACAGAAATTTGAATAAAGAAAAAAAGGGAAGACTTTTTAGGAAACAGGGAAATTCTGTTTTCCACAGTCCTAGGTGATTCAAAATTCAGAAAACAGTGTAGGAAGCTCCATCTTTCTGAACATGTTGCAATTATCCTGAAACTTTACCCTGTTCATTCAGGGGGAATGGACTTGAAGATTAATAAAAGCTCTCCTGATTTCACAACAGGCATTGTTCTTTGTTTAAGGTGAGCATGTTTCTCACTGCTGGGGGCTTCTTAGACAGGTTCACTTCTAACATCGGGGATTCATGACCTCAAAAGAGGCATGGTAATGTGAAAGTAGCTCTGACTTTGGGGGCAGAGGACTTAGGAACAATCCTGCCTGTCATGCTAACAACTTGCATGACCTTGGAGAAGTCACTTCACTATTTATTCTCACATCAGATTTTTCAGTTCTACAATGAATACATTGGACTACATGGACTCAGAATTCCCTGCTAACCCTCCATTTATGATACTTTGGTTGGTGGAGATAGGCAACCCACCTATCCAGGCTTTAGTGGATCATTTTCAAAAGTTACATTTAAAGGAGAACCATCCTCTAGTGAAAGTCACACAGTGATAGGCTTCTCTGCTATTGTCTAAGATGGTCACCAGGTGACTAAGTTACTGTTCACTGTTAAACCCATAACATTCTAGAGTTATAGAATCTTCTAGAGTTTAGGCCCTATCCATCCAAGATCAACTCTGGTACAAAACAATACATCAATCGGTCAAGAATCTATCTTTTGTTGGTAAACTCCCAACACAGGTAAGAACTCAAATATAACTCAGCAGTTAATCTGAGAGAGTTGCCTAAAGTTCTTATACATCATGGGACTTGCCTATGACCATACAGATTTTAAAATGTTATAAGCAGAACGCAGACTCATATTTTCAGACGACAAATCCGCCTGTCTCTCCAATATAATGCACTGAAGAGGAGGTATTCTAAAAATAAACAATATCCACTAAGTATCAGGCACTGTGTTACATATTGAGGATACAAGAAAAATGCAGAAATAGGCATTGCCTTCAACAAGTTTTTGTTCTAATGCAGGATATCCCATATACTTAAATCAGCATACAAATCATTCATTTAATACAGAGCAAATGGAAGGTAGCCTTAAAAGGAAAAGATACTAAGCTGGGGGAAGGACAAACCCTAAGAACCCTTCCTCACTCAAAACAAAGTCAAGTGCAAGCCATGTCATTATTTCTCTGATGGCATGGTTTTCTTTGGCAATGAAGGATGAGCACACACACATACATACATACATACATACACATACACACATGACCCTATAGGACAATGTGACATGGGATTTGGAAGTGGAGTGCAAATTAAGATAGAATTGGCTCCCCATTGGGCCAAGATGCTGAAACAAGGAAAGTGAAATAAGAGAAGGAGTGAAGACCTAAAGCATGCCTAGGTGGACTAACCCCACTGATCAAAGTATCATAGATGAAGACTCATTAGGAAATTCTAAGTCCATGTAGTCCAGCCCATTCATTGTAGAGATAAAGAAGGTGATGAGAGAACCGATGGTTCAGTGATTTGTCCAAGATCACACGAGTTGTTATCATTAGGGGAAGAATTGATCTCAGGTCCTCTGTCCCCAAATCCAGGAATCCTCCCATGTTACCATGCTGGCTTTGAAGTCATGAATCCTCAATGTATGGCAGTAAAAGCACACATTTGCACATGGGGAGTTATGAGGAATATTGTCATGTTCATTGTACACCAAATTCACAAGCAAGAGCTATACAATACAAAACAAGATCATCTGTGAGGAAATCTGAAAAGCACAAACTAATATGTCTCGGGAAGGATATTTTACAGAACTTCCTCCATACTCTAAATCTAGAATTGAGGGTGTGGGTGGAGATGTCAGTGAGAGGGTTGCACATGAATGTCTATAATGTAGCCCTTATTACATAATGACGTAGAAGATGCTCTGCAAGTCTGTCTTATCTCTGAAATTTAAGGCTCATTTTAATGAAGAGGTGGGAATTTTCCTTTCCCTCAAAAGGATTCTAGTAAAAACTTGATAGTATGGAGTCCAAGAGGTGAAACAATCTGGCTAATTACCACATCAACTTTGTGTTGTGTTAGTGAGGAAGAAAGCATAGTTGATAAGGTGGTGGAGTATTGGTGAATCCAACATTATTGATCTTAATGATAATTTCATTTGGATCCCCAACTGGTTTGAGGGTGAAATTCTGTAGAATGGTGGAAAGAAACAAAAACAACTCCATCCGTGCCAAGCCCTCTCCAGCACAAGACCGTTTTCCTGCAATGAAACAAAATTGTACTTAGTGATCTTCATGGAATATCACATTCAGCCAAAGTGAAACAGACACATTGGACCAGGAGAGGAGTGTGGAAATAATTAAAAAAGAAATAGATAAGCAGAAATGGTGAGAACTACTCTTATGAGTTATATGTCAATGTATATTATACATAATATATAAATATATGTGCTTGTGTGTGTAGTGACATTAATGTTCACTAGAGGCAGGAAGGAATTCCTTCTTCACACCATTCTTCCCACTGTAAGCTCTTCTGTATTGGATCTTGCAATACAGTCAGACTTCCACTAAAATAAGGGGGAAAGTGAGCCAGCCAAGAGGCTGAGCTCATTCATTAAAGGGTCTGAGAAGAAGTCAATCCATGGCAATACTAAGAAGGACAATGTGTCACATCGCACAGCTAGGGATGCATTCTCAGAAGACCTGCCAAGAAGGGGCTCAGCCAGAGAAGATTAAGGGGAAGGGAAACGATGCTCCTTTTAGAGTAAGAGTTAGAGATGGGAAGGGTTTCTTTTTACCAATAGAAAAAGGCATGAAGTGGTCACTTTTCTTGAATCTCCCATTCTTATCCAGGAAGTGCTGGGGGTCAAACTGGTCAGGGTTGGGAAACTCTTTGCTGTCATACAAGACTGGGGTGAGCAGGGGGTAGATTGTTGTTCCCTAGAAGGGAGAAATTCCAGAGAAGAGTCAGTTATCTTCGTGAATATCCTTTGTATGCCAGTCCCAAGGATCTTCAATGACTTACTACTGTCTCTAGTACGAATTGCACACTTCTTTGTGCGTGGTATCAACTGAGAGGTCAAGTCATTGAGAATCTGCATAGGCCCCAGTCTAGCTTTCTAGGTCGATGTCCCCATTGTTGTCTCCAACATTCCATTCTTGGGGTTCCAGGTAAACTCCTCCAACTGCTGTTCCTCATCCACAAGTCTCCCTAAACAGTCTGTAGGCTTCTACAATGGCCATGTCCCATGCCTGGAAGGCACTCTGTGCTCATTTCAGCCTTTTAGAATCCCTTGAATTCTTCAAGTATTGGCTTGGGTATGCCCTCCTACAGGAAGCCTTGGCTAAGTCCCTGAGTTCTTTGTGCTCTCTGTCCCCTCAGTTCTTTACTCTGTACTTCATGTCTATACCTGCTATCTGTGTGACTCTGGGAAGGATATGTGAATGACCAGTGCCCTAGGCAGTGCTTAAATCCTCTAGGGCCAGACTAGGCTTCCTCCAGAGGAAGTTTCTCCAGCAGGAAGTCAATCTGCTAATGAAATCAGATTTGGGGTCTGAAAGAAAGAAATAACACTTCGGGCTGAATTTTCTGATTCCAAATTATGTTCCCTCCAGGAAAAGCCAAAATTCTCAATGGTCAAAAACCCTTCTATTCCTGCCTTGTGTCAGTAGCAATTGACCAACAATTATCATATAGTAGATTCTTCTTACTTGATGGTTTGAACCGAACAATGCACTCAATGGGGTATACTGAGTGTGAAATTAGGTGGGATGCTCCCTTCTTCTTTCTTTCAGTGAGAATAATTCTGAGGAACCATTGCTAGGAAACTACCACCTAATTCAATTTAATTTATTTAATGTTTATTTCACAGCACCAAAAAGCAATATTTTAGCATCTAAAGACCTAGGTTCTAGTCCCAGCTCCAAAACAAATTATCTTAGGCAAGTCATTTGACCTGACACTCAGTGTCTCCATACAAACAATGGAACAGATAATAGCATTTACACAATCCACTTCCCTGCCTAGCAAGAGTAAAGACACAAAAAAATTTCTCTTGAGCAACTTAACTCTGTAATTTTCCTATACATTTTCTTTCAAAAATACTACTGTGGTAGAGGAGAATCAGGGAGAACAGACATAAGTGCACACCTTTCTCTCAATCCCAAACCATCATTACATCCAAATTAGTTGTATGATATAACAAAAGACTGCCTCAAAGAGAACTTTGAGTGAGATCATCACATTGGAACTCTGATTTCTCATGTCTGTAATGACATCATTTGACCAAATAATATTTCAGATCCTATTTCCACATGACTACTGACCTTGGGGAGGACATATTGTTGGAAATGGATGTCCCGGGTCACTGCATGGGGCAGGTTGAGAGGTAAGAGGTTAATGAATCTTTGCACCTCATGCACCACAGCATCCATATAGGGCATATCTTGTCTGTCTTTTATGGAAGGAACTCGATTATGTCCAATGACATTATCAATTTCCTCATGAATTTTTGCTGCAGAGACAAAAAGTACAAATAACCACTGAGCATCCCACTGTCCTGAGAAGGTGCAATTGAACATGTGTGGATGATCTGCCTGATGATATGACCTGAGATGATTGTCAGATAGACTTAATGTTCTCCTTCTACTCTGTGAAGGGTACAAAGGCTTTTGCAGTAATAATAGGATAATCTTCCATGGTTTAGTGGATAGGAGTCAGGAAGAACTGGATTTACATTTCTCTTTAGACCCTGTGTAAATTCAAGCAAGTCATTTAATCTATCTAAGCCTCCTTTACCTCATCTGAAAAACTGGAATCATAAATTATCTGTCTTCTAAGGTTCCTACACTTCTAAATCTATTATCCTATGATTGTGAAATTGAGACATTATCTGCACCTCCCTTTGAGGGCATCAAATGAAATAATATGGCAAATGATTTGTGAAATGTAAATTCTTTACATTGATGCCACTCATTATTGTCTAAGAAAGTAGACACCTTCATTTGAATTTGATGATATCATCATCTTGATTTAAACCATTCACCAGGTGTGTATCTCAACTCCTGTCTCAATATCCTAAGTTGTTTAGGCATAGGATCTTAGCATTATAAGTGACCTGTTTTCACCTATTTTTCACCTGTTTCCACCATATTTGTACAGAAGTCCTATTTCTAATGGACTAAACAAATGATCACCCAGTATTTGCTTTAGACCTTCCAGTAAGCTAGAACTCGCTACCTCCAGGACAAGTGAATTGTTTTTGGGAGAACTTTAATAGCTGGCAACAGTTTCCTTACATGAAGTCTCCTTTTGTCAATTTTCAACTTTTATCCATGTTTCCTAGTTCTGCCCCCTTAGATTTAGCAGAACAATCCCTGTAATATAAGCCATTTGAGGAAAGAGGATGTTTCATTTGAGTCTTTGTATCCCAAGCATAGAGCTAATGGTGCACAGTGAGAGCTTAATTCATGTTTGTTATAATAAATTGAATTCCTGATGACAGGCCTTGTCCAAGTGTTCTGTTTTCTTAAATAACTTGCTGCCTGACCTGCTGCTTATCTGTGTGGGGAGTCATGCAAATGCAAAAGGTGGGAAACTGGGGTCAGCTGCTGAGCAAGACACAGGGCTGGAAAAGCAACTCTGGCGTATAGGCATGGCAGTTCTTGTACTTTACCTTGGACCTCAGGATGTTTCAGAATGAGCAGCAGGCCATATCTTAGAGTGCTGCTGGTTGTCTCTGTTCCTGCATTAAATAAATCTGCACCTGTCATTATTAGATTCTCCATGTCAAATTCAGACTGGGGATTATCTTTCTCCTAATAGAGAGGTACAAAATAGATGAAGTAATGAGAGAAAGCAGTAATCATGTGAAATACATAAAGTTGTCCTAGGAGCACCCTCCTCCTTCATTTCCCTGTCCTAAGAGACTAGAATCTTTCCAATCCTCTTAGGTTTCCACTGCCTAACCATCAGCTTGTCCTTCCCAGGCAACCTTCTTCCCAACCAGAAATATGATATATTATCCAAAGTACTAGGCTTTGAAACTGAAAGATCTGGATTAAACTTTATCCTCAGTGTAACAGAAGGAAAGTAAGATCTTTTGCTATTTTTCTGCATGAAATTCTAGTCAATGATACATGTAAGTGGACTGTAATTAATCATATACATGCATGCGGGTCCTAGTCAATTAGATGCTGAGTAGAATTGTATATAAAAAGAGCTGGTTTTGAGAAAGCAGACACTGCAAGGAGCCAGCATTGAAGGGATGAGACAGCATTGAGAAAAGGAGACCTCTGAGGGTGGAGACTCTGATGGTAGAGACTTGCTGAAAGAAGCTCCAAACTTTGAAAGCAAATAGAGCCATAGGACAGAAACGTGCCTATGGTAAGGAAGCTTAGTTTAAGCCTGTTTTGAGAGCTGTTAAAGTGAACTGAGCTGTTATCACAGAGCCTCTGGACTTTAGAGGTGAGTTGAGATGATGATGCTGGTGGTATGTGGCAGTATTGTTGTTGCCCTGTTGAGCTTTGTTTTCCTAGAGGCAGAAGCTGGAAGAGCTTGGAGTGAAACAGTTCCCGTGAGGTGACACATGAAACTGAAGAAGTGAACTGCCTATGTGTGAATCCAAGTGAGAGTCAGGAGTAGTTATTTCACAGAGGAAGAGTCATGGGACTTGGAAGTCAACCTCGAGTTAAGGTGAAAGAGCACTTTGTTTGGACACTTGGTATTGATTGGGGAGATTGTTCTTACTGTGACCTAAGAGTGGACAGTGTGGTGTTTTCTGCTACCCCTTAAGGATGCATCATGCTAAGGAATATCCTAGCCTGGGAACCCTGATTTTGGGGATGCAATGATATTTGCTGTATATTTTAATGTTCTAACTGTGACCTAGGGGTAGGTGGTATGGTATTTTCTGCTATTCATTAAGGGTATGTTGTGCTAGGGAAGACCTTGGCCTGGGATCCCCTGATTATGTAAACAAGTATTTTGGGGAATGCTACTGAATGTAATAATATATTCTATGTGCCATATGACATACTGAAATATTGTTATGAAATATATTTACTGAAATATTGTTATGAAATATATTTATATGACTATATATATATATATATATATATAGAGAGAGAGAGAGAGAGAGAGAGGGAGAGAATGATATATTTTACTTACGGATGTTGCTATGAATATTATGCTTTACTTTATTGAACAATGTTTCGTTTATTGCTGAATAGAGAGATCATTATATTATGCAATTAGACCCTTGAAATTATTCTCAGCAGCAGTCCTCAGGTGTGCTGCTGTGACTGGTGATATACTCAGTTAAGGGGTATGTGTCCACGGGAAAGTTACCTAATTTCTTTGGGTCTCACTTTACTCATATGTAACAGGAGAGATCTGGATCCCTTCCAGCTCTCTTTGTCTATAATACGTATGCTATGGTGCGGACCTGATCAAGTAAGTCACTTAAAAATGTAATAATCTGCTAAGAGACCTCTCATGCTTATTCTTTCACCACAACATAAGACAGTATTTTAGTTTTTACAAAAATAGTAATAAGAAGGAATGTCAGCTTTTCACAGTAGGGAATTGAGAGAAAAATTGGGGGATGTGACAATACAGAATTTAAAATTTTGTAGGGAAAATGAAATTCACCCAGCCAATCTGTAACTTCTCAGAAATTTCCTTTTCAAAATCTCTCTTAAGTGGTCATCTGAACTCAACTTGAAGACCCACAAATGAATTTATTACTTAAAGAAGAGGTTCATTCCAGTCTTGGACATTGTCCCTTCATGTGGAAATGAAATGAATCTCTGTAATTTCAAACTACTGCTATGAGTTCTGTCTTTTCGGAGTGAGGAAGGAAAAGGATTCTCATCCTTTTTTGCGTGAAAACCCTTAAATTAGGTTTTGCCAAGGTCCCATCCAACTCACAAATTCCATGAAATTTTGTGAATCATGCAAGTACCTAGGATCTGGCAGAATATTAGAGATCACTTGACCCAACATATTCATTTTACAGAAAAGGAAATTGAGGCCTAAAGAGATGAAACAATAATATTAAAATCAAAACAAATTGGGTCATGTTCCTAAACAAGTAATCCTGCAAAGATGAGCTTAATCTCAAACAAACTAAGATCAACTTATAATCATCAATATTGTAAAAATGAACAATTTTGAAAGATTCATGAACTCATATCAATTCAGTTATCAATCATGAGCACTGAGGTCTAATGATGAAAAATGCTGCTTGTCTTTTGAGAGAGCTGATGGAGTAGTATGCAGAATAGGAGACATGTTTTTGGACATGGCCAATGTAGAAATGTATTTTTTTTTGGTTATGCTTATTTTTAACAAGGTTTTGTTTATCTTTCCTTCATTGGGTGGGAGAAAATAAATGTTTGATTAAAAAAAGATGGACTTATAGAAAAAAGGGTGGATTTCACCTAAAAAGAAATTCAGACAATGGGTTTTGTCTGGCCCGGAGTTACACAGTTAGGAAGTATCTGAATTCAACTTTGGACTCAAGGGCATTTGACTCCAAGTCCTTCTCTGCATCCCATTGCTCCTGTTTAGAGTTTACTTTGTGTATGTTTGTTTACACATTATCTCCCACATTAGATTGTAAGCTCGTTGAGGGGAGGGCCTTCTTTTGCCTCTTTTTTGTTTTTTGCACTTAGCAGAGTGCCTGGCACATAGTAGGTATTTGATAAATGTTTATTAATGGATTCATATTATCATTCTCCAATATGACATCCTCCTCCAAACAGAAAAGCCCAGATCACCAGCTCATCGCCGAGTAAAATGGAATTCTTCCAGTATCATTTCCCTTACAGTGTTACATAAGCTCATGTTCAGACCAAACAAATCCCGGCAAACCAATGGCATCCTTGGAGATAGGGTACCTTGAGATACCCATATAAGGTACTTTGGGGATAGGGTACCTGGAGGCTCTCTCTGACGTTCCTTCCCATGCTTGGAAGAGAATGATCTTCAAGAATATTTGGAATGCCAGCCTTCCTCAACAAGTAAGTTCATTACCCCATGCGTCCTACCTGCTGCATTTTGGACAGGTAGCAGTCAATGTAGTCTTGAGGATTGGAGGGGTCCAGTATCTTTTGATGCTCCTTCACTCTTTCCAAAATGAAACATTTAATTTCCTCTTTAATTTTAAAAATTCTTTTATGGTCTCCAGGGAGGTACACTCTGAATGCTGGCAGAAAGTTGTAGAGCTACATCCACACACCCCAAACCCAAACAAACACATGTGAGTTTACTGTCATGAAGTAACTACTTTAAAATCTCTAATTATTACCTTATATTTCATTCAAACGCATTGCATTTCTTTTTATATTTAATTGAGATTTCATTGACAAATGGTATTATCTCTCATCTTCATTGCACATTGAGAAAACATAAAAACAAAAAATTGAACCAAGTATACATAGTGAAGTAAAATAAATCCATACCTTGGCAGTAGGCAGAAATGTATGACATACTCTACATTTTGAATCTATTGCCCTCTTTGTCATGAGGTGGGTAGAATTTATCACCACTCACTGTCCTTGCCAAGAGTATGGAGGCTTGGCCTGACAATTGTGCTTAAATTAACCATATCAGCAAAAGGACTTAGAGACTTTAAAAATTCATATTTATTCCTAAGATTGCTTCATGCCTGTTTTGTGAAGATGAGATTGCCTGTTCTTCAGTAAAGAATGTTTAAGTGGAAAGGTCACTGGACTTGAAGTCAAGAGAGTTGGGTCAGGATGCATAGCCCTGTGACACTTTGCATCACCTCAGGAAAATCATGTCACTTCTCCATACCTCAGTTTCCTTCTCTCTGAGGTAATAGTAACAATATTAGCCATCATTTATATAGCACTATGTAAATGTCCAAAGTGCTTTACATTTATTAGTACATTTGAGTCTCACAACAACTTTAACAGGTAGGTGTTTATTATTGTCCCCATTTTACAGATAAGGAAACTAAGTGTGAGAGAGGTAAAGTGACTTTCCAAGGGTCATACAACTGTTAAGTGCCTGAAGTATATCTCAAACTCATTCTTTCTAATTCCAATTCTAGCCCTCTACCTCTGATTTTGTGATCCCTCAATTCAAGGTTCAGTTAAAGGAATAGCTTTCTTAGGCATTTGGGAGTAGTGAGCTCCTCTGCACAAATCTGAGTTTTATGACTCCTCTCAAATCTAACCCTAATTTGTCCAGTGTTGTGCTTCCCACTGAGGAGACCAGATGGCAGAATATTGTATCCTCACTCAAAAGAAGCTAATATTTGAGTTAAAGGGAGATCTACTTATCTTGTAATAACTAACAGAATAACTAACAGAAAGAAAAAAGACAAAGATACAGCAATGTATCCAATTAATTCCATTCAACTCACATTTCACAATTCAATTCACAATTCAAATCAATTCAATTCACAAATAATTGCATCAAGCATTTTTTTAGTACTCACTATAAACAAACTCCTGCACTAGGCTCTGGTAATATAGACAACAATGGAACAGTCATCATCCCCAAAAAACTTATATTCTATCAGAGAAAATTTTAGCTAGAGTACGTGTCTCAGATTATAATGGAACAGAATGTGAGCCAAGGAAAAGAAAGCTTGTTTTTCGGCTGGGTGAGGATCCTTAGTTCTAACTTCAGTGAATAAGAGCTTTGACTCTGCAAAATAGACACATGTCCATTCATTGTAGAGGCTAGACTATAGCACCCCCAGAGTCAGTATAGGCTATTGGTCTAAGTGGCTTGTCCTCTGTATTTTCACCTGAATGCTGTGGGCAGGCTCTTTGTTGATAAACTCTTTTAGCTGGTCACATCTAAAAACATTATCCTGCTTGGGATATCCTAAGCCCCAATAAGATATTTCTCCCTATAATTTAAAAGTTTATGACCCAAAACTAGTTCAGAAGCCTACTAAGGAGAGAATATCTACCTAATATCTTACCCCAGGACAAAAGATATTGCAAGATGTTATTGCCCTTGAGTGCATGGTATATGAATGTATGTGTGATTGTTCTCACTGTTGTTACTTGAAATGAGAGCCTATGTGGTACACTAATCCCATTTCTGAAACTCAGCAAACAACCATAGAGTAAGAAGAGAGTTATGGCCTTACCTGTGTCCATGGTTTGTTAAACAGATGAAAGTTTTCATTTAACAAGTTCATCAGATATAGAAATTTCTCATCACTGTATTTGAATCGATCACGGAAGAGGATAGAGCAGATCACATTGCATGGAGCACAGCCAAGGATGAAGGTGGGATCAGTAGGTTGGCCTAATTTGGAGAAAAGTTACCAAATGGGGAAAAAAGCAACTTTAATACAAGTGTTTCCAATGAGGTGGGATCTGGGCTTCTCTTGTCCTTATAATTGGATATGGTGCTTTGTTCCTTTAAGACTAATTAATATTGTTCTCCTGGTCAATTTCTTTAACTACTTATAGGGAGACTAAATAAACTTATAATACCTGAGTACCAGAAAAAAACAAGGGAGTTCTCTGGCCCAACAGAGTTATTATTTGATCTGTGAATCAAACAGCTTTTAAAATGATTCCCAAAGCAAATAGCATGTAGGACTTGGAATGGGTGAGTAGTTGGATCCCACACCCCCAGGAGAAAAGAAATGAAAACCAACCCTTTGTTTTCCTGAGTTCTTCCACCAAACATTGGGCTTCTTCTTGAACTCTCTCTTCAATGCTTCTCTTCCCCATCCCAAAGTTCCTTAGGGTCATGAGAGAAAATCTGCGGATTTGTTTCCACCTCTCTCCATGACTGAAAACAATTCCTGGACAAGAGAGAAGAAGAGGATATTGGTCATTCTAACATTGGACGTGTGGGATGGGCATCATTGTATATGATGGCTGTGGACTTTCTGGCTTAGTTTATTATTCAATTTTAATTTTATTCAATTCAATCCAAAGTGCAATGGCAGCATAGTGGTTATCAGGCACCTACAACATGAAGATCTTGTGGTAGGTGATGGAAATAGAAGAAAATGAAACCAGTAACTACACTCCAGAAAGACACATTCTACTATGCATTTTGCTTTTCTGTGACTCTTTTAAACAAACTAAAGTTACCTTGTCCTCTGGATATATCTTTAAATATCGGTACATCTCCTCTCTCCATAAAAACATCTCCTTGATCAATTAGAGTTTCCTTCATAATGTTATATCCATGTAGCACCACAATATGCTGGGTTCCAATATAAATAGTATAGATGGGGCCATATTTTTCAGCCAGCTGTGAAAAAAATGCCAAGAAATAGGGTGAATTTCATTGTGTAATCTTAGAAAGATGGAATTTATCCCCACAACTGCATCATAATATGTCATATGGATGTGTACATGTATATACCTATATACGTATGAGACCATATCTTGTTAATGAATTCTGGGTATACAAAAGCATAAGTTGAGGAACAAGAGGATAGTATTCTCATTTCTTTTAATTTGCTCCTGGGGAATCCCTGCATTATTTGTCACAGTGTTTTTCTCAGGTAGTTTACCTGTGTGCCCCATTGGTACCTATATGTGTAAAATGTCTCAGGGTCAATGCTGGGTAGATGGCCTATACAAAATTCAGAGAAGATTGCCATCTCCTAACAAAAGTTATTTATTCTCATTACTTCTCCTCTCATCTCTTAAATGTTTGGAGAGATTCTTCAGTCAACACTGGTCAACTCCAACTGATCAGTCCAAAATTACTATTGGTCTCTGACTTGCCAAACACGATGATATTACATGAATCCACATTCTTGTATATTTCTTCATAGCATTTGACACTGACTACCTTCTTCTTCAATTTATTGTCTTCTCTCTGGGTTTTTCATATCACTCTGTATCTCTCTGTCTCCGTGTTTCTCCATGTATATGTCTCTTTGTCTCTCTTTTCCCCTTACCTGTAATTATTACTCCTTATTAGCCTCCTTTGCTCAATAATAGTCCATATTGAACTGAGAGTTTTCCCCATGGTTCTGTCCTGAGCCATCTTCTGTTTCTGTACTCTCTCTTGGTAACATCATTATCAATGTGGAGGTAACTGCCAGATCTACACATTTTGCCTTATTATCTCACTTGAGTATCCACAGGTACACCTGGATATTCTACTCAATAAGTATAAAATGGAACTCACTATCCTTATCCTAAAAAGCCACCCTCTTCCAAATTTTCTTATTCCTGGCTAAGATACCACTATATAAGCTCATATCTAACCATTTCACTCTCCTGATCAACAAACTTCAATAGTTGTCTTAAACATCTGGGAAGAAGTGTAAACTTCTTTGGAATTTAAAGCCCCTCACAACTTGGCTGGAATATCTCCAATGTTGTTATTCTTCTTCACATAACACATAGTTTAAACTAATTGACCTTCTTGCTGTTTCTCACATGACACTCTATCATATCACCTTGTTTCCACAAGACTTTTTCAAACCCTATGTCCTAGATGTACCCCTTCCTTGCCTCTGATCTTAAAATTTCTAGTTTCCAACAAAATTTAACTCAAGTGCTACTTTATATACAAAGGCTTTCCTGACCCCACCCCCAGCTTCTAGTGCCTTTCCCTCTAAATACTTCATTCCATTTATTTTCAATATATTTTATATGTTTACTTTGCAAATTCTCACTTTTTCCCTTTTATTTATTTCACCAATATTTATCCACACTTGAAGCTGTGTGTGATGAATGCTAAAGCTCTCTGAGTTCTACAAGGAGAGAATGAACAGAAAATTGCTGTTCCATTGCAATGATTCCGATATTTAGGATTATATGCCATTAGGATGACTCACAACTCTAGAGCCGTTTGGGGTTTGCCCTCACAGAACTTCACCAATGGGTTGAGTTGGAGAGTCGATCTATCAATAAGAAGAGCTGCTCTAAGAAAAATTCACTGGATCATTGCACTGTAAGGTTAACTCATTGCTAAGTCAGACTTGTCCCCCAACTGAAGGTCAGGTGTATATCTGCTGGACTACATTGGGTTGCTCTCTCTTACTGGTGCGCTCTAATCCTGGGCTGACTCAGGGCAGTGGCAGTGAAGAGGGTCTTTCAGAAAAATCCTACTTGGGAATTCATGGAAGCCTCTTCATTTCTTCTGCCATGTGTGCAGTCCAAGGGTTTTCTGTCTTCCAACCAACATATGTAACTACAGAAATGAGTACAAAGCCTCTTTTTTTATCACCACCTCTGTCAAGCACCAGGTGTCAGTGAAGATACAGTTATTCTTCCAGTACAATCTGAGTTTTTTTCTTAGACCAACTTTACTGATTCAGAAGAAGATCCTTTCATCTGAAAACCTCACTCCAGTGCAGTGTGATTAATGAGTAATATAGTAAGCTATACAGGCTGTGTAATAACCTGGCAATGTACATTTGTCAAGTAATCACAAAACAGTTTTTGGTACCAGGTTTTCCCAAGTAATAGCTCAAAAGTTCTTCTTGTGCTACAAATAAGACACTGAGCCAGTGGAAAACAAGGCACTGAGACAGACTGCCCTGGGTAGGTGCATTGTCTCTGTAGTCTGCTTGTTTAATGTTTTCTAGATGCATATTTCCTGTGTTTTGACCCCTTTCAAACAGAAAAATAACCGAAGGGGTTATACTTTTATTTGTATGCATACATTTTACTTGTAATCATAGAATGAAAGCTCTTTGAGAGCAGAAGTAATTTCTTTTGCATATTTGCATTATCAGGACCTGGAATAGTGCCAGACCTGTAATAGGTACCTAATCAATGTTTCTGGATTGATTGAAAAATTCGATTAAATATTCAGCAAAGTAGCAAAACTCTGAAGAAATACTTCTCTAGGAAAATTTTGGGGAAAGAAGTAGATGAAAATGTATCACCAAGACACATTTTGCTGCAATATTTCAAAGTACATCAATGAAAATGCTGCTGTAACTTGGCTCATTGATAAAAAGAGGAATACAGAAAGGTAGGAGAGAACTGGTTTTAATATTTTATATTATTTTACATATGATGATGGAGTGTGATAAAGGACTCAGCAATATTGGTCTGAGGAATTGTGGTGGAGTGAGCAGAGCCAGAAATGTGTGTCCTTTTTATAATAGTCTCCTCTGAATATGGAGCATTACCATTTTGTGGGTGTTTGGTGAGCAAAGACGTATTGGAAACAAGGCAATTTTTAGTTCAGAAGTTCACACTATTCATAGTCATATAAAATGTGTTCCAAATCATTCATAAATAAAGAAATGCAGATTAAAATATTTCTAAGATTCTCCATCAGATTGACTAAGTTGATCCAAAAAAGGATAATGAATATAATGGAATGGCTCTGAAGGGGAAAATGGATATTAATGTATTCCTGATGGAGTTACAAACTTATCCACCATTTCTAGAAAGAAATTTGGAACTGTGTTTCAATCATTCATGCCATTTGCTCCAGCAATAACACTACTCCAAAGAGATCAAAGAAAGAGAAAAATGAGATATATTTATATGTACACACACAGACACAGATACACACACACACGGTGTATGTGTATGTAGAGGTATATATTTATGTGTGCATGTATATTATATACACATATTTAGGTGTGGGTGTGTCAGAATATGTATATATACACACACAAATATTTACAGCAGCTCTTTTTATGGTGGCAAAGAATAAGAAAATAAGGGAGTACCTATCATCTACATCATCTACATCCCAGGGCTATAAAGCCAGTTATTTACTGTAGTATTTATGTATATCCCTTTTTTTACAATTACATATTATAAATGTCTACAATTATGCTTTGCATTATGCCATCTTTTTCAAACAATTGCTGTACTTGAAAAAATATTTCATGTCACGAGTCTTTTTAATAAGTGTGTGCACATGTGCCTTTTGTCTCTTTCAAATATGAAATCCTTGAAGGCAGGGATCATTTTGCTTTTCTCTTCGCATCCTAAGGACCTAGAACAGGTCCTGGAACATGGTACATGATCAATGATAGCCTTTTTATTGATGGTTTAAGGTTTAAGTTCTGTAATATTCTTCCTAGGTTAAAAGGACCTACAGACAATAAAGATTTCATTACAGGCTATCTGTTTGTCTAGGACAAATCTAGCCAAGATCATTATTTACCAGCTTTAAAACTCTTCTACCATTTTATTAGGTCTCTTTGATATATGTCACTGTCAAAGCTATCAAACTCCTAAACCCATTTCTCATATAAACTCTGTAGGTTTCACTGCACAGTTTTCAGTAGTGAGGTGATTTTGGGGAAAACATTCCATCTTATTCCAGAAAAAATAATAATAATTATTATTATATATTAATGTGTTAGAATTTTACAGTATTAAAAAGAATGGATAAAGGAATGATCTCAGAGAAACATGAGAAAATTTGTGTGAAATGATGTAGAATCAAGTCATAAAATCAAGAACAACTTATTTAATTAAAACAACATTGTAAACACAAATAACTATCAATAACTTGAAAACTATGATCAGTGTAGGAAGAACTCAACACTCCAAGGGATTTATGATGAAATATGCTATCCACATCCTGAAAGTAATGAGATAGATTCAGGAAGGGGTGAGGAACCTGAAGCCTCAAGGACATGTGAGGTCACCTGTTGACTAAACTCTTGTTTTACAGAATAAGTCCTTTTATTAAGGGTATTTGTTCTGTGAAGTTTAGATTCCATCAAGGGCCACACTTGAAGACCAATAGGGACACATTGGCTTAAGGGTGCAGGTTTCCCACCCCTGGACTAAGAATTCACGTGGAGACGCTTCTACAAAAGTGAATAATGTGGAATTTGTTTTCCTTGTCTGCACATTTCCTTCAGGGATTTGATTTATGATGGAAAGTGGGAGCTTGAGTCAGAAGGAGGAATGATGGAATCCTTTTCATTGAAAAAAATGTGAATTTAAATAACTAAGTGGAATCAACTGTTCTCTTACTATTCCCTTACTTCTCATGAGCATCACCTCTCAATTAGTCCTTTTTTTCCACATCATTTCCAAGGCTTGGATCATTCTCCTTGTCAGAGAAGACTGTAGTGAAATAAGAAATGCCTGGCTTTGCCCCCTCTCAGTTTTTGTCATTATTGCTCCAGGCACCACAACCAAGTGTCTTTTCCTATAGTCAATCCTACCTTTTCCCAAAAGAAATGTTTTTAAATATCAATCCTCTTTGTTATTCTCCATGTCACTACACGGCTTCAAGTCATTCTGAGCTTAGCACTCATAACATATTTTTAATACAACTATGCTGTGTTCTTAGACCTGTTTCCTGCTACCTAGTCTTCTTTCCAGCGTCTATAGGTTTCTTTTGAAATAAGTTTCAGCCCTAGACTTTTGATCTTCTGTCACTTCTATATCTCTGTTAGAGAAGGACATGAAGTTAACCAGGCATTATCTGTTCATGATGAAGCCATGGTGGCTCTTTGTAATCACTATATCCCTTTCCTGATGTTCACCAATATATCTTTTTGATTGATCTGTTCTCAGAATTGGCAAGGAATTGACATGAAACTGATTTATTTTACAGATTCTGCTTCTTTCTCCTCTCAAAATTTGCCTCGGGAAGGATTTGAGGCTAATGACTCTATAAGGTTTCAAGAAACAAAAAGACAAAATAAAAATGCACCTTCCCCACAAAATGAAAAGAACAGTAGGGAGGGAGGAATTAGAGAGGAAGATGAGGCTAATGACTCTATAAGACTTCAATCCCTTCACAGTTGGCTCCAACCTAGTTGTGTAGAATTTATTTTGTATTACCCCTTAAACCTTACCCCAAACTTTACATTCTTGCCAAACTCCCCTGATGGCCATATTATTTCCCAACTTCTACCTTTGCCCAGACTGTCACCCAAGTCAGGAATTTATTCCCTGCTCTCTTCTAATAAGGATCTGCTACTTCCTTCAAGGTCCACCTCAGGGGTTCTTTCCTACTTGAAATTTTTTTTCAGGTCCCCCAATTACTACTGCTTTCTTCATCCTCTAATAGCCTTCTCCTTGCTTATCCATGAATTTGTTGTATTCCTCTAGTAGAATGTAAGTTCCTGAATGACAGGAACTATTTCCTTTCAAAGAGAGATTGCTTCATTCAGCATTTTTTGCCTGTATCTGGCACAGCAACAGGCATATAGTAGAAGTTCTCCTTAATTGAATGGCTTGTTTTATTTTTCTAGTCACAGAGCCTAGTGATGCTTTGCAAAAAGTCAATATCTGGTCCTGTTGCAGAATTTCTTCTGCTGCTACCAACATTTCTACAAAACAATCAATTCATGCCTGACATCATTGTTAATGGAGATAACACCCACAGAGCCCTTGATTCATACCTTCCACAATCTAGGACTCTAAATCACTATGAATCCAGATTCAATTATTCACTTGAAGTTTTTGTGTCCGCCCCCACAACCCAAGCAGCTAGGATCCAAACAGCAAATGCAGTCCCTTTACCTGTGAGAATGATGCAGCAATGTTTTTTAAATCCAATTGCAGGATGTTGCCAATAAAGGGAAGAGGAGTAGGACCTGGTGGGAGCTTCCCCTTTTTAAATCCTATGCTCCATATAGACAAGGTCAGGAAAACAACACAGACCAGGAGGACCGGAGTGGTGAGTCCCCAAGGATCCATTGCCCTGAAAGATGGTCCTACAACTTTCAGAGATACCAGTTCAGATGTCAGACTTTTGTCATCATTGGTAGGAAATAAGGAGTGGCAGTCCCCAGCCAATAAACATATAGTCCTTGTAGGCAAACAGGATTTGTTTTCCATTAACTTTGTTTAGCAAATAAAGGCTAATCAAAGAAATGTCTACAGATTTGTTGCTTTGGAGTCTGTCCTTGACTGTAACCTGGCACCAAATTACATAAGGAGACTGGGATTGGGGAAGGACTTTGCTAACTCATCTTGTCAAGGGTCATGGACTGTTAGCAACCAAATTTTTGTTGGTTTATGGGCATGTGTTGAACTACGGAGAGAGCAAATCTCCAGATTCAGCCTGAGAGGAGGTCATGGTAGATATCTGATTGTAAGATCCTGCAGGCTTGACCTCACATTAAAGATTTCAGATGCTATTTTCTAGTCTCCTAAGCTACACTGTATTTAATTAACTTCTTAACCATGCTTCTTCTTTCTCCACTCCAGAGAACATTCTTCTTGAGACAGAAGATAGCAACAAATTATGTATTAGCATGCTTTGTCAAGGTGGAGCCCAGATGGCAGAGTAACAGCAAGGACTCAGCTGACCTCTCCTCAAAGCCTCTCCAAATACCTTTAAAAATGACTCTAAACAAATTCTAGAGGAGCAAAACCCACCAAAAAAGAGACTGAAAGAAATTTGTAGCCCAAGACAACTTGGAAAGTCAGCAGGGAAGATCCATTGCACCAGGGTGAGAGAGGAGTGAAGTCCAGTGCAGGCCACATCAGCCCAGTCCCAGCCCCAGCAAACTGGGATCAGACTTTGGAAGTGACTGAATCAGTGGCAGCAGTGATAGGGGTTATTTCCAGAGCTCTCAAAACAGAGATTGTAAGGAGGACAAACAACTGATCAGTAGGAAATTACAGGGTTCTTTTTGCTTGCACTGGGACAAGACTCTGTTTCTTTGCCCATAGTTAAATGTGGGACATGGTCCTGGGTGTCAGTTCCAGGGTAATGAGGAGCACTAGTAAAGCAGAGCTTGTGGCCACACATTTCCAAGGTGGAAAAGAGTGCTTGTAATTGTTCATAGACAAGACCACAGGTGAAGGTAGTGGTAAACATCTCCTCTTAAATCATACCACCTTGAAACAACAGAAAACTGAAAGCTTACTAGAAGTATCTCTGAAAACAACTGCACAAACTCCCTGAAGCTTCGAACAGTGTGCACTCCACCCTGGAAGCAGAGTTCTACTTTAACAGAGTTAAAAGTCAACTAATAGGCAGGGGAAATGAACAAACAGCAGAAGAAAAATTTCTGGCTACAGAAAGATACTAAGATGATGAGGAAGCTCAAAACACACACTTGAACGAAGACAACAAAGTCAAAGTTCTGACATCCAAAGCCTCCAAGAAAAATTTAAATTGTTCTCAGGCCATAGAAGAGCTCACAAAGGATGTTGGAAATCAAGTGAGAGATAGAGGAAAAATTGAGAAGAGAAATGAGAATGTTGCAAGAAAATCATGAAAAACAAGTCATCAGCTTGGTAAATGAGATACAAGAAATATTGAAGGCCAAATGTTAAAAGAAGTCCAAAAAGCCAATGAGGAGAAGAATGAATAAAAAGCAAAATTAGCCAAATGAAAAAGACATCCAAAAACTCACTGAAGGATATCATTCCTTGAAACTTAGAATGGAGCAAATGGAAGCTAATGATTTTATGAGAAATCAGGAAATGATCAAACAAAACCAAAAGAATGAAAAAAGTAGAAGACCATGTGACTTATGTCATTGGAAAAACAACTGACCTGGAAAAAAGATCCAGGAGAGAGAAATTAAAAATTATTCAACTACTTGAAAGCCAATTTTTTTTTTAAAAAAGTCTTCTGTCAAGAAGATATCAAGGAAAACTGACCTGATAGGTTAGAACCAGAAGGTACAATAGAAATTGAAAGAATTCACTGATGACTTCCTGAAAGAGAGTCCGAAATGAAAATATAGCCAACTTCCAGAGCTTGCAGGGAAGGAGAAAATATTGCAAGCAGCCAGAAAGAAACAATCCAAGTATCATGGAGCTACACTTAGTATAACACAGGATTTAGTTGCTTCTATACTGATGGATCAGAGGGATTGGAATATGATATTACAAAGGGAAAGGAAGAGCTAGGATTAATTAATGCACTGTTAGTGGAGTTGTGAACTAACTCAACCATTCTGTAGAACAACATGAAACTATGCCCAAAGAGCTGTAGAACCACACACACCCTTTGATTTAACAATATCATTACTAGGTCTGTATGCCAAAAGAGATGAAAAATCAAAAAGGGAAAGGAGTTACTTATATATCTATTTATTTTTAATATGTCAAATATCATATGGAAAATACTTTTCTTTATATCTATGACATTCATGTCTAACAAGGAATCAATACCAATCGATAAGTGTTGAAAGGACAGGGAGTTTTCCAAAGTCCTGACAGCCATAAATGACATGTGAAAACATGCTCCAAAGCAGTAGTTAAAAAGGGAGAAAAGTCATGTGAAAATACTTTTACCATTTTTTGTCATGCCTTCCAAATATGTGAAAATGACAAACAGAAAATGATCAATATTTGATTTTTTTAAATTTTGAAATTCACAAACAGGAAATAAAAGAAACATCTTAGGGATACCATAAAAGAGAAATAGAGGATTGTACATGAAACAACTGAGCATAGCTTGATTTTCTTTTTGAATAATAATGATAATTTCCTGAAAGATGATGTCTAGGCTCTTTTTTTGATGATGGCTTTCAGGTAGTCCTATAATTTTTAAATTGTCTCTCCTGGATCTATTTTCCAGGTCTGTTGTTTTTCCAATGAGATATTTCACATTCTCTTCCATTTTTTCATTCTTTTGGTTTTGTTTTATGATTTCTTGGTTTCTCAGAAAGTCATCAGCCTCCATCTGTTCCATTCTAATCTTGAGAGAACTATTTTCTTCAGTGAGCTTTTGAACCTCTTTTTCCATTTGGCTAATTCTGCTTTTGAAAGCATTCTTCTCCTCATTGGCCTTTTGAACCTTTTTTGCCTATTGAGTGAGCCTATTTTTCAAGGTGTTATTTTCTTCAGCATTTTTTTTGGGTCTCCTTTAGCAAGGTAGTGACCTGTTTTTCATGCTTTTCTTGCATCTCTCTCATTTCTCTTCCCAGTTTTTCCTCCACCTGTCTAATTTGATTTTTAAAATCCTTTTTGAGCTCTTCCATGGCCTGGGCCCATTGGATGTCTATTTCGGATGTTTGGGATACAGGGGCCTTGGCTTCTATGTCTTTCCCTGATGGTAAGCATTGTTCTTCCTCATCAGAAAAGAAAGGAGGAAACATCTCTTCACCAAGAAAGTAACCTTCTATGGTCTTATTTTTTTCCCTTTTCTGGGCATTTTCCCAGCCAGTTACTTGACTTCTGAGATTCCTGTCCACCCCCACCTAGATACACCCAGCTAGTGCTTGGGGTTTGAGATTCAAATGCTGCTCCCCAGCCTCAGGGCTTTCATTGGTGTGTGGGGCTGCTAGTCAGTGTGAGAGATTAATTTCAGCTTCTCAGGTGGGGGTAGGGCCACCTCCCAGGCTCAGTTCCCTCAAGGGGTTTATGTGCAGAACTTCAGTAATGGATCTGAGGTCCCGTCTGCTTCAGGAGCAGCTGGCCACTGCTGCTTCTCTGGCTGCCTCTGCCTTGGTAAAGGAGACCCAAAAAAATGCTCAGGAAATTAACACCTTGAAAAATAGGCTCACTCAATTGGCAAAAGAGGTTCAAAAGGCCAATAAGGAGAAGAATGCTTTCAAAAGCAGAATGAGCCAAATGGAAAAAGAGGCTCAAAAGCTCACTGAATTTAATAGTTCTCTCAAAATTAGAATGGAACAGATGGAGTCTAATGACTTTATGAGAAACCAAGAAATCACCAAACAAAACCAAAAGAACGAAAAAATGGAAGAGAATGTGAAATATCTCATTGGAAAAACAACTGACCTGGAAAATAGATCCAGGAGAGACAATTTAAAAATTATGGGACTACCTGAAACTCATGATCAAAAAAAGAGCCTAGACATCATCTTCCATGAAATTATCAAGGAAAACTGCCCTGACATTCTAGAACCAGAGGGCAAAATAAGTACTGAAGGAATCCATCAATCACCACCTGAAAGAGATCCAAAAAGAGAAACTCCTAGGAACATTGTGGCCAAATTCCAGAACTCCCAGCTCAAGGAAAAAGTCTTGCAAGCAGCTAGAAAGAAACAATTCCAGTACTGTGGAAATACAATCAGGATAACCCAAGATCTAGCAGCTTCTACATTAAGGGATCGAAGGGCGTGGAATAGGATATTCCAGAAGTCAAAGGAACTAGGACTCAAACCAAGAATCACCTACCCAGCTAAACTGAGTATAATACTTCAAGGGAAGATATGGTCTTTCAATGAAACAGAGGACTTTCAATCATTCTTAATGAAAAGACCAGAGCTGAAAAGAAAATTTGACTTTCAAACACAAGAATGAGAAGAAGCATGAAAAAGGAAACAGCAAAGAGAAGTCTTAAGGGACTTACCAGAAGTGAACTGTTTACATTCATACAGGGAAAGACAATGTTTCTAACTCTTAATACTTTTCAGTATCTGGGTAGTTGGTGGGACCACACATACACATGTACACGCATGCACACACATACACACATGCACACACATACAGAGATAGAGAGCACAGATTGAACTGAATAGGATGGGACCATACCTTAAAAGAAACTAAGGTAAATGGTGAGAGAGAAATTAGGGGGAGGAAAGAGAGGGAAAGGGAAGGGGGTAACTATATGTCATTTAAGAGGCAGGTAGAAGTTTTTCTTAGTGGAGGGAAAAAGAGGAGAGCTGAGAAAAAAAAACAACAAAAAACAAGAAGTTTACCCTCATCACATTTGACTAAACGAAGGAGTGAAATGCACACTCATTTTGGTATGAAAACCTATCTTACAGTATAAGAAAGTGGGGGAGAAGGAGATATTGCAAGGGGGGGGATGGTGGAGGGGAAGGCAAAGGGAGAAGGGAGCAATTTGAAGTCAACACTTGGGGAGGGACAGGATCAAGAGACAGGGGAGAAACAATGAGGGGCAGGTTAGGAGGGATGGAAATCCAGTTAGTCTTACACAACACGACTATCAGGGAGGTCATTTGCAAAACTACACAGATATGGCCTATATTGAATTGACTGCCATCCCAAAGGGAATGGGTGGGGAGGGAGGGATGGGTGGAATTTGGAACTCAAAGTTTTAGGAACAACTGTTTAGTATTGTTGTTGCAACTAGGAAAGAAGACATACAGTTAATGAGGAATAGAAAGTCATCTGGCCCCACAGGAGAAAAGAGAAGATGGAGCCAAGAGAAGGGAGGGATGAGAGAAGAGAGGGCAGATTGGAGATAGGGAAAATTAGATTGCTTGGGGTATTGGGGTGGGGGGAGGGGATAAAAGGGGAGAAAATTTGGAACCCAAAAATTTGTGAAAATGAATGCAAAAAATTAAATAAATAAATAAAATTAAAAAAAAAAAAAAAGAACGTTTTGATTCCCTGGACTGAACTCTGAGTAGCCATTTGTTAAACTCCCCCCCCCTCCCGCCCCACCTTGGCTGCTCAAATATTGATCCTTTCCCAGTCTGGTGGTATATGTAGATGGTTGTATTATTCTTGAAAGTCCTCTATTTCATTGAAAGACCATTTTTCCCCTGAAATTTTGCTGGGTAGGAGATTCTTAGTTTTGGTTCTAGTTCCTTTGACTTCTGGGATATCATATTCCATGGCCTTCAACCCCTTATTGTGGAAGCTGCTAGGTCTTGTGTTATCCTGATTGTATTTCCACAATACTTGAATTGTTTGTTTCTAGTTGCTTGCAATATTTTTTCCTTCACCTGGGAACTCTGGAATTTGGCCACAATATTCCTAGGAGTTTCTCTTTTTGGATCTTTTTCAGGAGGTGATCTGTGGATTCTTTCAATATTCATTTTGCCCCCTGGCTTTAGAATATCAGGGCAATTTTCCTTGATAATTTCATGAAAGATGATGTGTAGGCTCTTCTTTTTGATCATGGCTTTCAGGTAGTCCCATAATTTTTAAATTGTCTCTCCTGGATCTATTTTCCAGGCCAGTTGTTTTTCCAATGAGATATTTCATATTCTCTTCCATTTTTTCACTATTCTTTTGGTTTTGTTTGGTGATTTCTTGGTTTCTCATAAAGTCATTAGCCTCCATCTGTTCCATTCTAATTTTGAGAGAACTATTTTCTTCAGTGAGCTTTTGAACCTCTTTTTCCATTTGGCTAATTCTGCTTTTGAAAGCATTCTTCTCCTCATTGGCTTTTTGAACCTCTTTATGTGTGTGTGTGTGTGTGTGTGTGTGTGTTTCTAATTACAGTATACTTCATCTACTTCACTGACCTAACTCTCCATTTCTAAATTGGTAATAAATCATTTGGGGATCAGGTAGAGCTAGGCTCCCTTATTCTCTTTTAGTCATGAGTTCCCTTGAGATTTTTGACTTTTTGTCTTCCAGATAAATTTTATTATCATTTTTTTCTGGCACAATCAAATAATTCTTGGATTTGCCTGGCATTACATAAGTAAAAGAACTAAGGTTGGATTGTTCATTCTTGTTATATTAGTTCTGTTTACCTATGGACAAATGAGATTCCATTAATTATTTAGGTCAGTCTCCATTTCCATAAAGGGAGCTTTATCACTGTTGTATTCAAATAGTTCCATTGTTAACATTGGTAAGTAGATTCCAAAATATTTTATATGTTCCATACATTATGAATGGAATTTCTCTTTCTATCATTTCCTGTTTACTTTTGTGGGTAATATATGGTAATATTGATGACTTTTTTAAAGTTACTAACTGAAAGACCAGTTCTGGGTTAAGCAGTAATTGATATTTCCTCTCTTAAAGACCCCTATTATACTTAGTCCCAGTATGGAGTTGACTCTGGGTTGCCAAAGGATCTGGAAGTTCTTATCAATGTGTAAAAGTTTTCAAGAGAAACTACAACATGCCCTTAATATTTTGTGTGTGCTTGAGGATGGTCAAGTTTCTCATTTAGTTCAATTAAATGATTTTTTGCTAATCAGTTATTAATCCACTGAGGTCAATTCAATGAACAATTATAAAGTACTTAATCAATGTAGTGCAAAAATTTGGTGTCCACAGAGATACAAAATTTCTAAAAGATACCCTCCTGCCCACATGGATTTCATGTTATAGAAGTGGAATAAGAAAAATATACATAGATGCCTCTTAATTAAATAACACATGATTGTTGCATCAGGAGAATGCATATAAAATCTGATGGGTTATCCTAAAGCATAAGATCATTGCCAATTACAGGCAACAAAGTAGGTTTCATGAAGTAGGTGACATCTGAGTTTGACTTTAATGGGTGAGTAGAAATACAAAAGGTAAAAAGGGACCCTGGATATTAATGGAATAGGGGACAGGAGAATAAAAACAACAATGTCAATGACGCACAGGGTTTGACTGTGGGAGAGAGAATGTTCCAGCATGACTCAGTCATAAATTATGTGAAGGGGAATAGTATGTGGATCAAGGTGAACAGTTAAGATGATTCTGTATTTGGAAGGTCTAGAATGCCAGATAAACAGAATAGTGTTTCCTATCTTTCGGAAAAACCTAATTTGCTTATCTCCACAGCTCCAAACCAAGGTATTTCCAGCCTTCAGGTGGTATTGATGGCTATAAGATAAAAAGAAAATGGGTGGTGAGGGAAGAACAGGAGAGTTGCTGGCTCACATAAAACTGAAGATGGAAACGAAAGCCATCCTTTCATGAATTTATGACCACTCATTCTCCTTGTTAAAAGTAAGGAGGCAAGAGGTGACCATGGTGCTGAAATTCACAACATCAGCAAAAAGAATTAGAGATATTAAAGATTGATGTTTCTTGCTAAATTAGTTTGTGCCTATTTTGTGAAGATGAGATTGTTTGTTCTGCTGCAGAGAATGATTACAGGGAAAGATGATTGGATTTGGGGTCAGGAGAGCTGGGTCAGCACATATGCACTGTGATATATGTGGTGATCTCAGATAAATCATGTCACTTCTCTATACCTTAGTTCCTCCTCTCTGCAGTAGTAATAATAAAACAATAGTTAGCATTTATGTATCACTATATAAGTGCCCCAAGTGCTTTACATATATTAGCTCATCTGAGTCTTACAACAGCTTTAGTAGGTCGGTGCTTTTATTATCCTCATTTTACAGGCAAGCAAATTGAGAATGAAAGAAGCAAACTGACTTTCCAAGAGTCATACAACTATTAAGTGTATGAGGTAAGTTTCACATTCATTCTTCCACACTGCAGGTCAAGAATCTATTCATTAATTTCCTTTCTTTCCCTAAATTCTATGATTCCGTGATCTCTCAATCAAAGCTGCAATCAGAAGAACAGCCCCTTGAATACTCAGAAGAAGGGAGCTTCTCCGAAGAAATCCTAAGAGTTTTCAAGTCCTCTGAGATCTAAACCTCAATTGCCAAATATTTCAAAACTACTTTATCTAGTGCTGCGCTATCCAGTGAGGGGACCAGAAATCAGAATATTATTTCCTTATTCAAAAGAAGCTGACATTTGAGATAAGAAAAATCTACTTACCTTCAAAAAGTCAATATTAAAAAAAGAAGACAGAGACACTAAGGAATCTTATAAATTCAATCCAATTCACATTAAATTAACAGAACTTTTTAAGCATTTATTCAGCATTCACTATGAACCAAATCCTGTCTGAGGCTATGATGATACAGAGAACAATGAAGCAGTCCCCATTCTCAAAATTCTTACATTCTACTAGGGAAGGCTTTAGCTAGAGTATGTATGCCAGACTGGAAGTCAAATAGATGAACATGGGTAAAAGAAAAGAAAGCTTGTCTTTCTGGCTGGAAGAGGATCTTTAGTTCTGCCTTCAGTAAATCAATGTTTTGATCCTAAGTGTACACCCACTGTAGAGGCTACACCAAAGCACTCCCAGTATCAGTGTAAGCTATTTTCCTGAATGACTTCCTCACTTAGGTTTGGGCAACTCTCCTCCTTTATCCCTCCAATATGGCCTGGGCAGGTTCTTTGTTGATAACTATTTTGCTTGGACATATCTATGAACACTTTCCTATTTATGATATCCGAGGGCCCATTTATCCATATAATTTATTTTTTTTATTTTTTTAAATTTAATTTATTTATTTAACTTTTTACATTCATTTTCACAAAATTTTGGGTTCCAACTTTTCTCCCCATTTGTCCCCTCCCGCCACCCCAATACACTGAGCATTCTAATATTCCCTATCACCAATCTGCCCTCTCTTCAATTCTCCCTCCCTTCTCTTGTCTCCATCTTCTCTTTTGTTTTGTAGGGCCAGATGACTTTCTATTCCCCATTGACTGTATTTCTTGTTTCTTAGTAGCAACAACAATACTCTACAGTTGTTCCTAAAACTTTGAGTTCCAAACTCTCCCCATCCCTCCCTCCCCACCCATTCACTTTGGGAAGGCAGGCAATTCGATATAAGCCATATCCATGTAGTTTTGCAAATGACTTCGATAATAGTCATGTTGTGTAAGACTAATTGTATTTCCCTCCAGCCTATCCTGTCCCCCATTGTTTCTATTCTGTCTTTTGATCCTGTCCTGCCCCCAGTCTTGACTTCAAATTGCTCACTCCTCCCATTGCCCTCCCTTCCATCATCCCCCCCACCCTGCTTATCTCCTTCTCCCCACTTTCCTGTATTATAAGATAGGTTTTCATACCAAAATGAGTGTGCATTTTATTCCTTACTTTAGTCGAATGTGATGAGGGTAAACTTCATGTTTTTTTCTCATCTCTCCTCTTTTTCCCTACACTAAAAAGTCTCCTGCTTGCCTCTTGAATGAGATATAATTTACTCCATTCCATTTCACCTTCTCTCCTCCCATTACATTTCTCTCTCACCATTTACCTTAATTTCTTTTAAGATATGGTCCCATCCGATTCAATTCACTCTGTGCTCTCTGTCTCTGTGTGTGCGTGCATGTGTGTATGTGTGTGTGTGCACACATGTACGTGTGTGTGTGTTTGTGTGTGTGTGGTCCCACCAGCTACTCAGATACTGAAACATTTTAATAGTTACAAATATTGTCTTTCCATGTAGGAATGTAAACAGTTCACCTTTGGTAAGTCCCTTATGACTTCTCTTTGCTGTTTACTTTTTCATGCTTCTTCTCATTCTTGTGTTTGAAAGTCAAATTTTCTCTTCAGCTCTGGTCTTTTCATCAAGAATGCTTGAAAGTCCTCTGTTTCATTGAAAGACCATATTTTCCCCTGAAGTATTATACTCAGTTTAGCTGGGTAGGTGATTCTTGGTTTGAGTCCTAGTTCCTTTGACTTCTGGAATATCCTATTCCATGCCCTTTGATCCCTTAATGTAGAAGCTGCTAGACCTTGTTTTATCCTGATTGTATTTCCACAATACTGGAATTGTTTCTTTCTAGCTCCTTGTAATATTTTCTCCTTGACCTGGGAATTCTGGAATTTGGCCACAATGTTCCTAGGAGTTTCTCTTTTTGGATCTCTTTCAGGCGGTGATCGATGGATTCCTTCAATACTTATTTTGCCCTCTGGTTCTAGAATATCAGGGCAGTTTTCCTTGATAATTTCATGAAAGATGATGTCTAGGCTCTTTTTTTGATCATGACTTTCAGGTAGTCCCATAATTTTTAAATTTTCTCTCCTGGATCTATTTTCCAGGTCAGTTGTTTTTCCAATGAGATATTTCACATTCTCTTCCATTTTTTCATTCTTTTGGTTTTATTTTGTGATTTCTTGGTTTCTCAGAAAGTCATTAGACTCCATCTGTTCCATTCTAATTTTGAGAGAACTATTTTCTTCAGTGAGCTTTTGAACCTCTTTTTCCATTTGGCTAATTTTTCTTTTGAAAGCATTCTTCTCCTCATTGGCTTTTTGAACCTCTTTTGCCAATTGAGTGAGCCTATTTTTCAAGGTGTTATTTTCTTCAGCATTTTTTTTGGGTCTCCTTTACCAAGGTATTGACCCGTTTTTCATGTTTTTCTTGCATCTCTCTCATTTCTCTTCCCAGTTTTTCCTCCACCTGTCTAACTTGATTTTCAAAATCCTTTTTGAACTCTTCTGTGGCCTGAGCGCACTGGACATCCACCTTAGATGTCTGGGATACAGAGGCCCCGACCTCCACGTCTTTCCCTGATGGCAAGCATTTTACTTCCTCATCAGAAATGAAGGGAGGAAGGAACATCTCTTCCCCAAGAAAGTAGCTCTCTATGGTCTTATTTTGCTTCCTTTTTCTGGCCATTTTCCCAGCCAGTTACTTGACTTCTGAGATTCTTCTGCACCCCTGCCTAGATCTGCCCAGCTAGTGCTTGGGGTCTGAGATTCAAATGCTGCTTCCCAGCCTCAGGGCTTTCCACCGCAGGCATGAGTACTATTCAAAGTGAGCTTAAGTTTTGGTGCTTGGGTGGGGGCAGGGCCGCCTCCCAGGCTCAGTTCCCATAGGGGCTTTATGCAGTGACCTTAGGTAATGGCCCTGAGCTCCTGCCTGCTGCTCCGGGAGTTCCGGGCTGCCGCTGCTGCCTCTGTTGCTGCCTCCTGAGGGGGCCCGAGCCACGAAGACACCCCACTCCCCTCTCAACCAGCCCAGAATTCTCTCTCACTGACATGGAGTGCCTGTGGGTGGAGGGACCTTCGTGGCCGCCAGAAGTTCTGTTCCTGAAGCCTGCTTGGGTCTGCTCCTCTGGGGTCACATGGCCAGGGTAGTTCAGGGGTGGCCCCGCTGTCTGCAGCCATTAGACTCCATCTGTTCCATTCTAATTTTGAGAGAACTATTTTCTTCAGTGAGCTTTTGAACCTCTTTTTCCATTTGGCTAATTTTTCTTTTGAAAGCATTCTTCTCCTCATTGGCTTTTTGAACCTCTTTTGCCAATTGAGTGAGCCTATTTTTCAAGGTGTTATTTTCTTCAGCATTTTTTTGGGTCTCCTTTACCAAGGTATTGACCCGTTTTTCATGTTTTTCTTGCATCTCTCTCATTTCTCTTCCCAGTTTTTCCTCCACCTGTCTAACTTGATTTTCAAAATCCTTTTGAACTCTCTCTCTTCAGTGTTTCTCTTCCCCATCCCAAAGTTCATTCGGGTCATCAGGGAAAATCTTCAGAGTTGTTTCCATCTCTCTCCATGACTGAAAACAACTCCTAGACAAAGAAGAAGAATAGAATATTGGTGATTCTAACACAAATGGTAATGGAGGCCACGGAGAACATGATGGTCATGGGCTTTTATGCTTAATTCAAAAGTCAAGTTTCATTTTATTTAATTCAAACCAAAATGCAAGGCAACATGGTAAGTATTAGGTATCTGGCCCATGAAGGTCTTGTCCTAGGTATGGAGATCAAGGCAATACTTTTACTGGATATATTTTGCCATACCTTTGTGCTTCTCAATGACTTTTTTGAACATAATAAATGCCTCATCCTTTGAGTACATCTTCAAATATTGGAATAATTCCTCTGTCTATAAATGCATCTCCTTGATCAATTAGAGCTTCCTCATAGTGTCATATCCATGTAACACCACAACAGATTGAGTTCCAAAATAAACAGCATAAATGGGGCCATATTTTTCAGTCAGCTGGGAAAAGAATGACAAGAAATAGGAAGAGATTCAGTTTGACACTGTAGAAAGTTGAAATTACTCCCACAGGTACCTCATAACATGCCATGTCCACATGTACATGTTTGTACATATGAATGCATGGGATCACATGTTGTTAATGAATTCTGGATATACAAAGGCATAATCTGTGGGACAAAAAAATAATATTCTTATTCCTCTTAATTTGCTCCATGGAAATCCCTGTCATAGTATTTTTCTCAGGCAGAGTTTCCACTGGTACCTATCTAGTGCAAAGAGATTGTATAAAAAGACCTGGTATAAATGTTGGCTAGATGACCCATGGAAAATTTATGGGAGGATATGAAAAAAAGCAATGTAGAATGCAGAGAGAATCATTGTCTCCTGGAAAAAGCTATCTACTCTTGTTGCCTTTCATCATTTCTGAAATATTTGCAGTATTTATTCAGTCATCAATACTCAACTTCATATGATCTCTCAAAATTTACTAATAGTCTCTTAAAAAGCCAAATCTAATGGCCTTATCTTAATCCACATTCTTCTAGACTTCTTTCCAGCATTAGACACTCTTGACTGCCCTCTTCTCCCTTATATTCTCTTCTCTCTTCATTTCGCTATTCTCTATCTCTCCCTCTTTCACTTGTCTGATTGATTCTTATCATTCTCCTTTGCTGGATCATAGCCCATGTTGAACCACAAATCTGTGACTTTTCCACATAGTTCTTTTCTGTCCCATCTTCTCTTCCTTTTCTATACTCTTATTCTTGGCAACCCCAAAATAACTATGGAGATAACTCCTAAATTTATACAACTTGGCTTTTTGTCATTCTTGCATATCCATATGAATTTTATAATAAGTAGATTTCATTATATTTACCCTTAAAAGTCACCTTCAATTTTGTTAATTTGCCTTAAAGAGTATGAGACCTTTCCAAATGACATGTAGCTGAAGTCTCTTATTCTGTGTTATTTTCACAATAGTGATATATTAGTAGTACTTAATAAATAATAGTTTCATCTATTTTTTCAATGACTTCCAAGTTCAATCACCTGCTTCTAGTACATATCCTTTACAATCAATAATCTGTGCAATTAACAATATTTTGGTGGTACAGTTCTGTTCATGTTATTTCTCTATTCAAAAGTCATCATGGGATCCCTGCTGATTCGGTAACAAGGTACTTAAAGGCCTCCATTCCTGGCTCTTATTTTGTATTATCCCCTCATCCCAAACTTTACATTCTTGTCAAATTCATTTGCTGCCTATATTATCTCCCAACTCCATACTTTTGTCCATAGTGCCTCCCATGCATGAAATTCATTTCCCTTTCTCTTCTGATCAGAGTCTGTTACTTCCTTCAAGGTCCAGTTCAGGTTTTCTATCCTACTTGAAACTTTTTTGTGATCCTCCAATTACTAGTGCTTTCTCTTTCCTCTAATTACCTTCTCCTTGTTTATCTATGAATTTGTTGTACTCCTCTAGTAGAACATGTTTCTGTCCTGTGTCTGGCACAGCAGCTTGTACATAGGAGGCACAGAAGAAGTACTCATTAATTGAATGGCTTGGTTTTGGCTTTGTTTTCATAGAGTCTTGTATGATGCATTAGAAAAGGCAAAGATTTTGTCCTGTTGAATTTCTTCTGCTACCAAAGTTTTGACAAAATATTCAATGCATGCCTGACACATTGCTAATTGAGATATCACTCATAAAGCCCTTAACTCATATCATCCACGACCTGGGACTCTAAATCACCATGAGTCCTGCTTCAGTTGAAGACCTTGTGTCTTGCCTAAAAACTCAAACCCCAAATCCAGATCCTTTACCTGTGAGAATGATGCAGTGATGTTCTTGAAATCCAGTTGCAGGATGTTGCCAATAAAGGGAAGACGAATGGGACCTGGTGGGAGTTTCCCCCTTTTGAATCCTTGATTCCATAGAGACAAGAAGATCAGGAAAAAACAGCAGTGGGAAGGGCAATCAGGCTGAGTCCCCAAGGATCCATTGCCCTGAGAGATGGTCTTACAGCTCTCAGAAGTACCAACACATCTGGTAGACTTTTATAATCATTGGTAGAAAACAAGGGGTGGAAATGTCAAACCAATAAACTCATAGCCATTGTAAGGAAACAGGATTAGTTGTCCATTTCACTTTGACTAGTTTAGCACCAGAGGAAGGGAAAGTCTATAGATTTGCTGTTTTGAAATCTGTTCCTGACTCTAACCTGTTTCCAACTTGCACAGGGAAAGTAGGGGGAGGGAAGGAGTTTGTCCAGTTCATCTTTTTTGGGTTGCAGACTGTGAACAATCAAATTTCTGTTTGTGTATGGGTGTTCATTGACCTAAAGACAGAGCAATTCCCCAAATGCATCCTGGGGAGGAGGTAATGGTGGATTTCATATCATCAAATCCTGCAGGCTTAAACTCACATGAAAGAGTTTAGGTGTTATCTTCTTGTCTCCTAAGTTACCTTGGGCTTAATTGACTTCTTAATTATGCTTGTTATTTATCCGTCTCAAACATTGTTCTTGAGAGAGAAGATGAAACCAAAATAAACATCAACATGCCCTGCCTTTTTTTGTCCTCTTTGAGTAGTGGTCCACTCACCATAGTCCCCCCCCAGTACCTATCTTTTATTCTTATTTCTTGTGCCTTTGGTGTCCCCAACATTTTTACATCCCTGAATGCCTTATTAATTTTAATCTTCCTCACCCTGATCTTTCAGGTTGGTCCTCTTGGATCTGGCCTTGATAATACTCACCTTCTGACCATCTCTGGCATATGAATTCAACCAGAAATTCCATTGAAGTGTGTAGAGTATGAAACCATCTCTTTCACAGAGTTCCATGGATAACCTGCCCCATTCTAGCTTGTAGAACAACCACAGATATCAGATTCAGACTGTAGCCATAGGTAGTTTTATACTCTCTGCTCTTTCCTCTTGGACTGAGATGGAATACATTTTTCTGTTCATACTGACCACTGCTTAAATGTCATCTCCAAGGGTCTGAGCATCTCATTTGCATGTATGCCTCGCCCATGTTGGACTTGTCCAGAGATCTTTAAAGTTTCAAAGACACTCTAACGTGCCATCAATGGTTAGCACATGGACAGAACTTCAAAAAGAATTGTACACTCCTGGGGAAGGTCTCACCTCTTTACCATTCACTTATTACCCTCTCTTCCATTCTCAGAGAGTCCATTGACTTCACAATTTGCCTAAAGGTGCTATTCCATTAAAGCTTCCTGCTCTGTTGGAGCAACGCGGATTCTGACAGTTTCATAAAAAAGATAAAAAAGTAAGGTTCTCACTCAATGATTTACTAGAGCCAACTCAGTCCATCTCAAGAGAATTGGCTGCTAAATGCAAAGTGTGACGATTTACACCTTGGACACTTGACCTATACCACAAATCAGACCTTGATTTATTGTTTTATTTCTAGACTTAAAAGAAGCAATGAAGAAAATGTTAATAGTAGAGATTCAACTTTTGTGTGATAGTTATACGTTGTTTTTTCCTGAGAAGCTGACTCTTAAACATTTACCAGCTAACTTTTGTAATCCCCCTGTGGAGCATTTTTAGTAGTACTTTCACAAGAGCTGCTTCTCAGAAGCTCCAAAGGAATGACTGGATTACCTTTTCCTTTGTTAGAGGGAATTCCTTCATTGATAAAATCACAGAACCCTTGATGTAGGTAGTAATAATAATAATTATAGTAATAATAACATTTGTAGGACACATAGATCCCAGGTACTCTGCTAAAACTTTATAAATACTATCTCATTTAATCCTCACATCAAAACCAAGTAAATAATTGTTATGATTATCTCTATTTTATGGATGTGGAAACTGAGCTAAAAAGTGGTTAAGTGATATGACAACAACAGAAATATAGTGCTCTATGCCTATGTTAGCATTCTGACTTTGGTCAAGACCCATCCTTTCCCTAGAGGTCAATTTCCTTCCCTACTTACTGAGAGTGTGCTAAAAGAGCTAGTTCTCAAACAGAAAACACCATGATCCTGTGATTCTCCAAAACACCCCAATCAAAAAACCCACCCAGTTTAAAGACTAGAAAATTTGAGCACAGGGATCTGCAGGGATTTATAAAAGGCCATAATTATACTCAGTGAGTAAAAACTGGGATCTCATCTGAAATATTGACTTACTCAAACTGAGATGAACTTCTTTCTTTGTTTATAGGAGATATGGACCCTGGTGACCATTCATGGACTCTTGAATTTGCTATGACCTTCTGAGCAAATTTAAATTTCTTCACAACTTTTCTGTGTACCTAACCCAGCATTGCTATTATCAAATTTCTGCTGGTTGATTTTATACAGATGGAAGATGTATGGTACAAAGACAAGAAAGTGTGATGCGGGTTTTGGAGGGAACTCACTCAGCATCAACCTTCTGATCATTATTGTCATTACTATCATGGAGATATATGCTCATGAGTAATTTTTAACACTGTCATGGTGGGGAGTCAGAAAGATTTCATTTGGGTAGTGAGATCTTGGTACTCCCAGTTGAGCATCAAATGGCATTGGGGATATCAAACCTCCAAATCTTGCAGAGCATTCTGGACAAGCTAGAATTCTACTTCATTCCAATTTCTATGCTGAGGTTCAGTTTGGAAGTAATAATGGGAAGAGTTCCATCATTATCAGACCTTTGTAGAGCTTTCAAACTCATACTCAGGCATTATTATAGCACTTTATAATGTAAAATGCAATTTGGGTGCATCATCTTCTTTGACACGTTTTCTGTGAGGCCAGCAGTGCACTTAGTGCGGTGGCTAAATATCCTGGGAAGTGACCTTGACTTGGAGTCAGAGGATCTGGTTTCAATTAAAAGCTTTCCTGATTAGTAATTTTTTGACCATGGTCCAGCCATTTGCCCTAATTTGGGCTTCACTTTCTCATCTATCAAATGAAGCTATTGGCCTCAATGACTTCCAGTTTCCTATCCAACTCTAAATCTATGATCCTATGACTCCCTTTAACATTTTGTGGTTTTCCAAGCTCTTGACTACACTTTTTTCTTTAATTCTCATAAGACTTCTGTGAGGTTTGTTGTTCAAGCATTACTCTCCTTACTTTTCAAAGGGAAAAACACAAGCCCTGAGATTTTTAGTGAATTAGAAAAATATATGGACAATCTTTTGGTGGCACAGTAGGTTTTGAAACCAGAATCTGACTCCATATAAAGCTTCTCCTACCTCAAACCTCTCCTATGGATATAATAAATTTGTGCTGTCATTCTTAAATATTAGATGTGTGATCCCACTAGGGCACAAGTTCCTTCTGATAGGTATCGTCTACTAATGCACATTGGCACCTTCTCTGAAACATTATCCTAGAATGTTCTGGGGACATTAAGATGGTAAGTGACTCATCTTAGGTTACATATCAGATAAGTAAAACCAAATCTTCCTGACCCAAGGACCAAGACTATATCTACTCTGCCACCAAGGAATTGAATTGAGATTGGAAGTATAAAATAATAAGAAGAGAGTGAGCAACTTAGGTTAGCCTGGTGGGTAGCTTGCCAATCATGGATGACGCATCAGGTGCTTGGCACTGAGTATTCTATGGCAGTTCTCTGACAAGAGACGATTGGATGTGACTGTTATTTATCTGGAGTAGAGAAGAACTAACCAGTTTCATGGTGCTTTTACATACACGGCACCCACACGTTAGAGATGATATGTAAACTTGTTATTTCTAACTAGTGTTGAATCAAAATGAAATGAATGGATTGCAATTAAAGAGCTACATCTGTATGCGTCAGTGTTCTATCTCATTTGACATTGCAGGAAAGTACATCTTCTTGCAATTCCATTAATTTCTTTTGTTACTCCAAGTCTTATGGCATTTGGAAAATATATGCTTAATACTGATATTGGTTTGTCTTCTATGGTCCCTTGTAGATAATGTCACCTCTGCATTTAATCTTTTTTACATTTTGGAATTTTCTTTTTACTTTATCAGATAATATGATTGCAACCACTGATTATTTTGAATTAAATTCATATGTAGGATACTTTGTTCAAGCCCTTCACATTTTTTTGTTCATGTCTTTACTTTTTAGGTTTGTTTCCTGTAAGCAATGCATTGTAGGGGTTTATTTTCTTAGTTAAATATAACTTTTAATTTTATTAGAATATTTCATCCACTAACAGAGAAAGTCATGAGAAGTGGTTTTGTATTTCTTCCATTTCTTCCTAAAATTGCTTTTTGTTCTAAAGTAGATTTTTTGTTCTTTTTTATAGACAGTATTTTGTCCCTTCAGTTATTTTTCCTTAATGTTTTTTGGGAAAATTGAAGCTCTAAAGACTATTTTTCTCATGTTTAATCCCCTCTTCTCCATTTTGTCATACCTTTTACTAACTTTGGAATTTTATATAAGTTACTTATTTTTCATATTCCTTTTATCTAGCAGTTTAAATCTTCTGCTCTTTTTTTCTCTCAGTGAAGAAAAAGAAATAAAAATCCAATTTTCTCTTCTCCCTTTCAACTTCTTTTTAAAAAAAATTACTTGTGTAAGTTTTCAAAATTCATTTCCACAAAATTTTGGGTTCAAAATTTTCTCCCCATTTCTCCCTTCCCCACACCCCAAAGCACCAAGCATTCTAATTACCACTGTCACCAATCTGCCCTCCCTTCTAACATCCTTTCCTTCCTTTATCCCCACCTTCTCTTTTGTCCTATAGGGCAAAATAATTTTCTATACCCCATTACCTGTATTTTTCATTTCCCAGTTATATGCAAGAACAATACTAAACAGTTGGTCCTAAAACTTTGAGTTCTAACTTCTCTTCATCCCTCCCTCCCCACCCATTCCCTTTGGGAAGGCAAGCAATTCAATATAGGCCATATCTGTGAAGTTTTGTAAATGACTTCCATAACAGTTGTGTTGTGTAAGATTAGCTATATTTCAGGGGGTGGAGCCAAGATGGCGAAGTAGAAAGACTCACGTATGCTAGCTCTGAACCCACAGCCCATATATTTCCTGCAAGAAGAACTCCCCACGAATTCTGGAACACTGCAAGGCACGCAGAAACACAGTGGAAAAGATTTCTGTTCCAGAGAGCCCTGGAAAGCCAACCCCAAAGGTCCATGGCACCCCAGAAAGCAGAGCCCACCCCTGCGCTGCCCTAGCCACGGCCCTAGAAGAGCAGATCCGAGCAGGCTTCAGGGACAGAATCTCTGGCAGCCGGGAAGGTCCCTCCACCCACAGATGCTAAAGGTCAGTGAGAGAGACGTGTGGGCTGGCTGAGAGGGGGGGGCAGGATGTCTCCGTGGCAGGCGGGAGCTCCATTACTGAAGGTTTCTGCATAAACCACCTGAGGGAACTGAGCCTGGGAGGTGGCCCTGCCCCCACCCGCCCCATTAAAGAAGATCTCTGCATAAAGTCCCTGAGGGAACTGAGCCCGGGAGGCGGCCCTGCTCCCACCCGAGCACCAGAATCTAAGCTCACATTGAATAGCAATCGTGCCTTCCACTGAAAGCCCATTTGAATCTCAGACCCCAAGCACTAGCTGGGTGGATCTAGGCAGGGGTGGACAGGAATCTCAGAACTCAAGTAACTGGCTGGGAAAATGCCCAAAAAAGGGAAGAAAAATAAGACTATAGAGAGCTACTTTGAGGGGGTAAAAATGTTCCCAACTTTCAATTCTGATGATGAGGAACTATTCTTGCCATCAGGGAAAGATGTGGCGGTCGGGGCCTCTGTATCCCAGATATCCCAGGTGGATATCTGGTGGGCTCTGGCCATGGAAGAGCTCAAAAAGGATTTTGAAAATCAAGTTAGACAGGTGGAGGAAAAACTGGGAAGAGAAATGAGAGAGATGCAAGAAAAGCATGAAAAATGGGTCAATACCTTGCTAAAGGAGACCCAAAAAAATGCTGAAGAAAATAACACCTTGAAAAATAGGCTCACTCAATTGGCAAAAGAGGTTCAAAAAGTCAATGAGGAAAAGAATGCTTTCAAAAGAAAAATTAGCCAAATGGAAAAAGAGGTTCAAAAGCTCACTGAAGAAAATAGTTCTCTCAAAATTAGAATGGAACAGATGGAGTCTAATGACTTTCTGAGAAACCAAGAAATCACAAAATAAAACCAAAAGAATGAAAAAATGGAAGAGAATGTGAAATATCTCATTGGAAAAACAACTGACCTGGAAAATAGATCCAGGAGAGACGATTTAAAAATTATGGGACTACCTGAAAGTCATGATAAAAAAAAGAGCCTAGACATCATCTTCCATGAAATTATTGAGGAAAACTGCCCTGAGATTCTAGAACCAGAGGGCAAAATAAGTATTGAAGGAATCCATCGAACACCGCCTGAAAGAGATCCAAAAAGAGAAACTCCTAGGAACATTGTGGCTAAATTCCAGAATTCCCAGGTCAAGGAGAAAATATTACAAGGAGCTAGAAAGAAACAATTCCAGTATTGTGGAAATGCAATTAGGATAACTCAAGATCTGGCAGCTTCTACATTAAGGGATTGAAGGGCGTGGAATAGGATATTCCAGAAGTCAAAGGAACTAGGACTCAAACCAGGAATCACCTACCCAGCAAAACTGAGTATAATACTTCAGGGGAAAATATGGTCTTTCAATGAAACAGAGGACTTTCAAGCATTCTTGATGAAAAGACCAGAGCTGAAGAGAAAATTTGACTTTTAAACACAAGAATGAGAAGAAGCATGAAAAAGTAAACAGCAAAGAGAAGTCATAAGGGACTTACCAAAAGTGAACTGTTTACATTCCTACATGAAAAGACAATATTTGTAACTCTTAAAATTTTTCAGTATCTGGGTAGTTGGTGGGATTATACACACACACACACACACACACATGTACACGTGTGCACACACACTCATACACACATGCACGCACATACAGAGACAGAGAGCACAGAGTGAATTGAATAGGATGGGACCATATCTTAAAAGAAATTAAGGTACATGGTGAGAGAGAAATGTAGTGGGAGGAGAGAGGGTGAAATGGAATGGGGTAAATTATATCTCATTCAAGAGGCAAGCAGGAGACTTTTTAGTGGAGGGAAAAAGAGGAGAGCTGAGAAAAAACCAAGAAGTTTACCCTCATCACATTCGACTAAAGTAAGGAATAAAATGCACACTCATTTTGGTATGAAAACCTATTTTACAGTACAGGAAAGTGGAGGAGGAGATAAGCAAGGGCGGGGGGATGATGGAAGGGAGGGCAATGAGAGAAGGGAGCAATTTGAAGTCAACACTTGGGGAGGGACAGGATCAAAAGACAGAATAGAAACAATGGGGGGCAGGATAGGATGGTGGGAAATACAGTTAGTCTTACACAACACGACTGTTATTGAAGTCATTTGCAAAACTACACAGATATGGCCAATATTGAATTGCCTGCCTTCCCAAAGGGAATGGGTGGGGAGGGAGGGATAGGGAGAATTTGGAACTCAAAGTTTTAGGAACAATTGTTTACTATTGTTTTTGCTACTAGGAAATAAGAAATACAGTTAATGGGGAATAGAAAGTCATCTGGCCCTACAGGAGAAAAGAGAAGATGGGCACAAGAGAAGGGAGGGATGATAGAAGAGAGGGTAGATTGGTGATAGGGAAAATTAGAATTCTTGGTGTATTGGGGTGGGGGAGGGGATAAATGGGCAGAAAATTTGGATCCCAAAATTTTGTGAAAATGAATGTAAAAAGTTAAATAAATAAATTTATATTAAAAAAAAAGAAAATTAGAATCCTTGAAAGTAAGTGTGATGTTTAAGCCTGTTTCATGTAAGCATCTATTTGTGTATATTAATCTGGAGGTTTATGATCTACTACATTAATTCTGCAATAATTTAGCAAATAAATAGAACTTATAGTGTTTTTAATCAATTCCATTTTTGAAAAGTTTATTTTTGCTTTAAGGGAGAAGTTTTTGTCAAGATTATTTTGCTATTATCTATGAAATTTGTGAGATTGCTAGTTAAGTTTCATGGGCTACCATTTTAATACTAATCTCTAAAAAAATAATTGATTACTGTGTATAGAAAGGAGGGGTTTGGGTGAAAACTTTATTTACATTGGTTCTACCCATTCAGAACAGTCCTCCTGTAGGTATGGAGAGTCAGTAGGCAGGAGCATAATCGTTAACTGTTACTCTTTTGGAAATTTGCCAGCGTTCCTGGAAACCATCTGTGTGGGCAAAGTCATCATCCCCAAGAAAATAACTCATTTGGTTACCTAGTTCCTAAATAATGAAAGCATTTTTAATAATTGGCTTTTATACCAGAACAAATGTAAATTGGAGAAGGAAAGGTGTTAAATGGAAGGCTTTATATATTTGAGTCCTGGTAAATTTTTGTTGTTTATTGCATCTCCAAGAGAATAAAATGACTGTACTTGACTCTAAGCTGTAATTGGTGAAACTTGCTTTTTTGAGTTCTTAGAACCACAATTAATCTGGTTTTGAGTTTGAATTTGGATATAGTTGTCTGTAGTAAATCAGTATCCTGGGAATGCCATTAGTTACTCAGAGAGAGACAACATGTTATTTCTGTTTCTGATTATCAAGTCATGTCTGTCCTTTTCCTTTTTTTATGACATGTTTCTGAAATCAAAATAGCTAGTACAAGATATTAGCATAATGAAGCATGTGGAATTTTGCTGTTTTTATTCTAATAATTGTGTAAATTGATATTCTTATGAAGTTTGGCAAAAAATAAATTCCCTGGAATAAGAACAGTCTCTCCAAATGATATGGGAAGAATTTGATAAAGGAAACAAATGTACAAATGCAATATTGAATCATTATCCCCTAGACCAATGCTGGAATTGAAAGTTAACATTAATAAAGGTAAATCTGTATGGAATAAGGTCTTTACCTGTTTCAAAATGATGTAGGACCAATTGTGTATAATATAATTGACTTGAGTTTATTACGGAGACTAAATCAGAGACATCTGCAATTTGGGGGAAAGAATTTCAGTGTAAGTTATTTAGAAGCAGATAATCTGTGGTAATATTTTGTATTGACGGCAAAGTTAAATGTTTCTGTTTTTACTTGAATTCATTCCATGAACTAAGCTTAAGTTGAGGTTAGTGTTTGAACTTATCATATGTATATAATCATATTCTTTTAGGCTGAGCTTGATTAGAAAAGGATAGAGAAACTTGGGAAAGAGATGCAAACCTATTAGAGGAATAACATGATTTTAATGGTAAATCTGATTTTATGATTTTTATTTAATTAGGAACTAGAACAAGTATAGAAAGCATGCAGCCTCCTTCCGACTTGCTTGAAAGATGTTCCTCAGCCAATGAGAAATTCTAGTCATGTCTGAAATCGATTGTTGGAGCCTGCTACTTTAAGAGTGTATGGTACGGGTAACTGACTATTCTTCTGAGTCTAACTCCAAGTGTGGATACCAAGAAATGCTGTCCGAGTCATTGATCTGTGGTGCCAGCTACCCTGTGCAAGTATGAATTGCAAAAAGATGATCTCATGGGAAGGTAAGGAGAACAACTTTTCTGCATAAACTGAGGTAGGATTCTCCTGATTCAATTTCTTCACTGACCCCTGGCAGACTTAAGCCTGGTTAAGTGTCAATTAACAATTTACATAACTCCTGCCTGGAATTAACGTGAAGTTAGGGAAATGTTTCCTTGCTCCAGTCATGTCCCTACTCTTACTGGAAAATTTCCATAATCAAGAGTTTTGTAAGCATAATTCTAGTTATGTTAAATAATAGCTTGGTAGGAGAACATCTGAAGTTAAGCTATCAGTCTCAGATTAGGCAATTAGGTTTAGGATTTTAGACCAAAAACAATAAGTCAGAGTCCTTTAATACGTAATAGTAGTATGCAGACAATTATTTCAAGGGCTTGTGAAATCAGCATATTATTCTTATCCCAGTTAATGTTAAAGGAAGAATCGTGTGTAGTCTATCTTTTAAATGCTTTAAAGAAGTATAACATGACCAGAAGTTGGAAATATTTATGAATTGATATGTACAGTGTTGATAATTGATCACTTATTGTATTTATGGAGGTATTAGAACCTGTTACTAATTTCTTAGTGAAATCTCATCCTCTTGATGTGAGAATAAGTAATGGGCAATTGACCAAAGCTCCAATTTCAATTTTGTAAAAGCAACAAGGGGTATAAGCCTTGAGAACGGTAATTCATAAATTGTGTCACTATCAATTTGGTAGGAGAATGGACACAGGAGAAAGGACTTCTACAAAAGATGGTGAAAAGATAGTCTGCTGAAGATGGCTTTGACGAACATCCAGACCAGAAACCTGCAACACCCCCCCACCCCAATTGCTATATGAGATGAAACTTCTAAATGGAACTCATTGATTCACCTTTTTCTTTTGGGTCTCTGTTTCTGTATTTAAGAAGGGGATTGCCCCTGGTAATTTGTCAATGCATCAATCAGCCTTTCAGCCTTCCTATTTAAAAGGGAGATAGATGAAAGGAAGAATTTATATAAGAATGAGAGTAAGGGAGCATTAAAAATATGAAAACAAAATTTTAAGAGGGGGAAGTGTTAAGATCTTAGTGGAAAGAACTTCAGGAAGCTCTCCATCAGCTGAGAGATGTGAACTGAAGTTAAAAAGATCTGAGGAAAGTATTAGGGGAAAAGTGTGGAAACACAACCCATATTGAAAGAATAGGAGGGACTGTGAGAGACAGCAAAGATTTAAGTTTCTGCAGAGTTATTAGTTGATGAAGTTATGGACAACCAGTTAGATAAGAAAAAAACTTGCAGACTACAGTTGGGTCCAACCAATCAAGAGACAGTTAGTGGTTTTCAGAAAGTCACAAAGTTTTTGACAAAGGGAAGCAGCCAAAATCAGTTGGGAAGAATTACCAAGAATCACTGGGAGAAAGTTTTTCTCGGCTGTATTTGCTTAATGAGCTTTATGTATATTGACTTCTCCACCCAGGGGGGAAGAGATAGAACAAAATTAGGCACAATTCATATGTTTGAGGAGAATATAGTAGGCATGTAGAGAAGATGGAGACCTAATGGAGAACGGACAAATCCATCTTCTGAAGGAAGAATCTGTCCTGAACTAACAGTACAGAAATGCTTTCACTTCTGTATCCAGTCCTCCTTCCTATTGAAGAGGGATAGAGTCGATTTTTGGCCAACGAGTTCAATTCCTCTGAACTTTGTATTAATAAATTTTCCTTGATACCTTTCAGTGTTAAGCATGTTTCTACTAGAACAAAAGAAAACTAATGAAGTAACAAAGAAAACATAGATAGCTCTCAACAAGTGGAGTACATTCATATAGATTTTCCTGAAATAGAAATTTATTGCTATATATTTTGAATCCATTCATGTTCTGATGTGTATGTGATATATTTCCCCGCTCTTCTCAATGTGGATTTGTTCCCAATATTTAAGTTTATGTTTCCTTTTGTTTTCTTATTGTGTATTTAAGTTTCAGTAATGAAAAAAGAAGAAGAAAGGCGCTTTAATCTCAGATAGAAAGAGAGCAATTTCTTTTGGGTAATGAAAATGGAAGCCAGAATATGGCACAGGGAATGAAGTAGTTGAAGATCGAACTGGTTCACTATAGGGTCAAGATGCTGAAAAGAAGAATGTGATGTTAAGAGATGAAGGGAAGATATGGAAAAATAGGTTAGCATGGAAGTGAAGGAAAAGGAGAGATGCAGAAGGTGTGAATCCCAGGAAGAGATGATAGTGTGTTATAGTGGATAGAATGCTGGATTTGAAGTCTGAAATATGTGTGTCTGAATTCTTCAAATAACTCTTTAGAACGGTGTGGTCATAGGCAAGTTCAATGATATATAAAAACTTTAGCTAGCTTTCTTATATTTAGCTAGTGAGTGATAGTTGAGTTCTTACTCTTCTGGGACTTTGACAACAAAATCACAGATCCTTGACAGATTGACGTATTGTGCTTTTTGTAGCATGGATGTAATCTTGTGTGTTTAGGACCTAAACGTTAGATGACTGTACAACACCAGAAAGTTATTGGTCCGCCAAGCCACAGTGACTTAATCACCTGGTGACTATATTAACCAATAGCAGAGAAGTTCATCACTAGTGTGGCTGTCACCAGATGATGGTTTTCCTTCGAATTTAACCTTTGAAAATGGTCCACTAAACCAAGGCTGGATGGATGCATTGACTATCTCCACTGATCAAAGTATCATAGATGGAGAGTCAGTAGGGAACTCTGAGCCCACGTAGTTCAACCCATTCATCATAGAGATAAAGCATCTGATGTGAGAATAAATAGTGAATTGACTTGTCCCAGGACATGCAAGTGGTTAGCATTAGAGGTGGGATTGGTCCCAGGTCCTTTGCCTCAAAAGAAAGGGTTCCTTCCATATTAACATGATGCTTCTGAAGTCACAAATCCTTTAAGTATGGAAATGCAGGCACACATTTGCCAATTAGGAGTTATTAGCAACACCACCACGTTCATTGTGCCCTACATTCACAACCAAGAGCTATGCAATGCAAAATAAGATGATACATCAGGATATTTGAAAATTACAAACTAATATGGGTTTTCTTCGGGGGATATTTTACAGATCTTTCTCCATTTTCTAAAACTGGAATTGAGGATGTGAATTAGATCTTGACTGGAGACATTGGTAAGAAATTTGCACATGAAGATCTAAAAGGCAGCCCCTATTGCATAATGACATACAGGATACTCTATTAACCTGACTTTCCTCTGAAAATTAAGACTCATTTTCATCACTGGTGGGAATTTTCTTTCCCTCAAGGAGATTCCAGCCAAAAAAATGAGAGTATTGAGTGCAAAAATGAAACCAGCTGTATAATGTACCAAATCAACTTGGTCTTCTTCCTTCATGAGGAGAAAAGCATAGTTGATGATATGGTGTAACATTGGTGAACTCAACATGATTGATCTTGATGCTAATTTCATTAGGATCTCCAACTGATTTGGGGGTGAAATTCTGTAGAATGGTAGTAAAGAACAAAAACTACATCATTCTTGCCAGGCCTTCCTCAAGACAAGACCGTTTTCTTGGAAAGAAATAAAATTGTACTTCGAAATCTTCACAGAACATCATAGTATCTGACCAAATAAAGCTGACTCAGTGATCAAGGACAATAGTGGAGAAAGATAAAACAGAAGGATGCTGATGGGTAGAAATGGTGCCAATTATTACAGTGTTGTATTTCAACCGCTAATGGTCAATATGGGCAGGAAGGAATTCCCTCATCATACTCTTTTGGCCATGGGGAGACCTTGTGCAGTGGATCTTGCAATGAAGTCAGAGCTCCACTAAAATAAGGGGGTAAGTGAGCCAGCCAAGAGGAACAGCTGATCTGTTGAGGGGTCTAAACAGAAGCAAGGCCATGGGAATATTAGAAAAGCAGCGTCTCATATGCCACAGTGGGGAAGAATGTCATCAAGACATTCTAAGAAGCGACTCAGTCAGAGAAGGGTGAGTGGGGGAACAGCATTCTCCTTGTAGAGTGAGAGATAGAGATGGGAAGGCTTTCTTTTTACCAATGGAAAAAGGCATGAAGTAGTCACTTTTCTTGAATTTCCAATTCTTATCCAGGAAATGGTGGGGGTCAAACTGGTCAGGGTTGTGAAACTCTTTGTTGTCATGTAAAACTGGGAATAGAATTGGGAAGATTGTTGTTCCCTAGAGGGAAAAAATTCCAGGGAAAATCAGCTATTATCATGAATATCCTTTGTATTCTGGTTCCAAGAATCTTCAGTGACTCCCTGTTGTCTCTATTACTAGATCCACACTTCTTTATGGATGGTCTAGACCAGGAGGTCAAGTCATTAAGAATCTGCATAGGCTCCATTTTAGCTTTCCAACTTGATGCCCCCTTATTGCTCCCAACATGCCTTCTTTGGGGTTCCAGCTAAATTGATCCAACTGCAATTCCCCATGGCAAGGTTCCCTCAATTATCCTCATGCCTCTACAATGACCATGTCCCATGCCTGGAAGGCACTCTTTGCTCAATTCAGTCTTTTTGAATTTCTAGCTTTCTTCAAGGATTGTCTTGGGTACTCCCTCCTACAGGAAGTGTTGGCTAAGGCCCTGAGCTCTTTGTGCTCTCTCTTTCATCAATTCTTTGGTCTATATTTGAAGTCTACACCTGCTGTCTGTGTGACTCTGGGCAGGATATGTGAATTGTTCTTGTCCTAGCCAATTGTTAAAACCTCTTGAGGTAAACTAAACTTCCTCCTGAGGGAGTTTCTTTAGCAGGAAGCCATCCAGTCAATCAAATCACAGCTTGGGTGTGGAGGAAAGAAATTATACTTTGTGTGGACTTTCCTGGTTCCAAATTGTGCTTCCTCCAGGGGAAACCAATGTACTCTTGGTCAAATACCCTTCTATTCTTGTCTCTTTTCAATAGCACTTGGCTCAGAAATTCTCACATAGTAGGTTCTTGCTGAAGTGGTGATGATTTGAAGTGAACACTGCACTCAGTAGGATATAATAAGTGTGAAATTAGGTGGGATACTCCTTTCTTTGAAATAGAATAGTTCTACTGAGTCCTTGCTAGGAAATTTCAACCTAGTTAAATTAATGTTTATTCAGTAACCCCAGAAATCAGTATTTTGGAATCTCAAGAACTAGCTTCTAATTTGAGTTCCATCATTTTTAAATGACTTTGGGCAAGTCATTTGACGTGATACTCATTGGCTCTATCTCCACATTGGGACAGATACTCTCTACTTCAACGTCTAGTAAAAGGAAATGACATAAACCAAATTTTCTCAAGTATCCTTACTGTTATTTTCCATGCACATCTTCTTTCCATAGTGTTGCCATGGTGAAACTGAAATGGAGAGAATCAAGGTAACTATACACCTTCCACTCTTTCTTCATTCAACACCATATCCAAAATAGTTCATATGTTATAACACATTGCCTTAAGTTGTAACTTCCTATGACATCATAACAATGGGCCTTGATTTTCTCATGCCTAAAATGTGATCATTGGACTGTATATTTGAGATGTCTTAAAACACTAGATCCCATGGCACCACGAATGTTGACCTTTGGGAGGACATATTGATGTAACTGGATATCCTGGTTCAGTGCATGGGGAAAGTTGAAAGGTGTGAAGGTAATGAATCTTTGCACTTCATGAACTGCAGCATCCATTTAGGGCATATCTTGTTTGTTGTTTATGGAAAGGACTCGATGAGGTCCAATTACACAATCAATTTCCTTATGAATTTTTGCTGCAGGGATAACAATAGGAATAACCATAGTTTCCTGGTCTGGGAATGCTCAATAGAGCCCATGTGGAGCATTTGCTCGAGCACGTGACCTAAGATGATTTGAGAATCAAGAGCAATGGAATATTTTTCTGTGGCTTAGTGGATAGGAGTCAGGAAGAACTGTGTTTGGATTCCTTTTGAGACTCCATCTCTATAAATTCAGGCAACTCATTAAACCTAACTAAGCCTCATTTTCCTCATCTGAAAAATAGGGATCATAAATTATCTGTTTTCTAAGTTTCTCCATGCCTCTAAAACTAATTATCCCATGATGAGTAAAATGGAGATGACATCTGCACTTCCTTTCGAGGGCATCAAGTGAAACTAGATGTGTTAGGTGACTTGCAAACTTTACATTTTTTATGTTTATGCCAGCTATTATTGTCAAATAAAGTAGATGTCTTAATTTGAGTTTGATAGTGCTGGTAATGACATTATCATTTTGATTTAAATTATTCACCAGGTATGTATCTCATCTCCTGTCTCCATATCCTAAGTTGCTGAGGCATAGAATCTGAACATTAGAAATGGCCCATTTTCATCCATGGCCATACAAATTGGAAGAGGAATCTTGTTTCTAATGGAATGAACAATGGTCTTCCAGCCTTTGCATGAGAACCTCCAGTAAATGACAACTCATGATCTCCCAGGCAGCTTGACGGGCTTTGGTGAGAATTTGAATAGTTGAGAGAATAGTCTTTCCTTATATGAAGTCTCTGTTTTTCAATGTCAACTTCTATCCATGGCTCCTTGTTCTGCCTCTTTGGATCCAGACGAACCAACCTTGGTAGAACATAAACTGTTTCATGAGAGAAGGTATTTCATTTGAGTCTTTGCATCCTAAGCACTGAGCTGAGGGTGCACAATGGGAGTTTTATAGAAATTTGTTAAAATGAATTGAATTTCCAAAGACAGACTTTCACAAACTTTAATAGCTACTACATCCTGCCCAAGTGCTCCGTTTTCTTAAATATGCTACTATATGAGCTGTTGCTGATCTGTGGTGGAGTCATGAAAACCCAAGTGTGAAAATATGGTGCCAATTCCTGAGAAAAGTATGGGGCCAGGAAAGCACATCTGGTCTGTATGCAAAGCAATCCTTGTGCTTTACCTTGGACCTCAGGATGCTTCAGAATGAGTATCAGGCCATATCTTAGAGTGCTGCTGGTTGGTTCTGTTCCTGCACACTTCCTGTAAGTTTCATGCAGTTGCTAACAGATTCTCCAAGTCAAATTCAGACCGGGGATTATCTTTTTCCTAAAGGAGAGATACAAAGTAGATGAAATAATGAGAGAAAGCAGGGAAAGTCATTAGTAATCATATAAAGTACATACAATTTGTCCTACCTGCCCTCCCTACCTTCATTTTCCTATCCTAAAAGACTAGAAACAATTTCCTATCTTAAAAGACTATAAACTAAATAGAAAAAAGTAGGATGAGGAACCATGATCCCAGAATTCAGGAGAGCAAAACTAGAATCAATGAAAATAAACAGAGAAACTGCATTTTGCTAATAAAAAAATGGGGCCCCTGGTTGTTCCACAAAGGTGACACTCCATCATTTCAGTCCAGGCATTTTCTCTGACTGTGCCAAATTCCTGGAATGTTCTTTTCACTTCTATCTGTGAATTTTGTTGTTCCTTTAGATCCCAGCTAAAATCCTATCTTCTACAGGAAGCTTTTCCAAAACTTTAAATTCTAGTGCCTTCCCCATGATAATTCTTTGCATATATACCTTTTCTGCATGTGCAGATGTGCGTGTGTAAATGTGTGTGTGTGTATGTGTGCGTGTATTTGTGTGTGTGTATGTATGTATGTGTGTGCATAAACTCTTCCAGGGAAGGCAGATACTGTCTTTTATCTCCTCTTGTCTCTTCAGCACTTAGCACAGTGCATGGGACAGACTAAGTACTTAAGAAATGTTTATTGATTGACTGACTCAGTGTATAGAGTGGAGTGAAAAGTGAGTAAATTGGAAGTATTAGAAGGGTATTAGGTAGTGATGGGTCTTAAAAGTGATACGGAACATTTTACATTTGATCCTACAAGAAATAGGAAATGATTGCAGTTTCTTATAGACATGATCAGACTTGTGATTTAGGAGATCTATTTGACAGTTGAGTTTGGCATCATGAATTGAAGTGGGGAGAAAGGTAAGTCAGGGAGACCTATTGGGCTCTCGTGTGCTGTCAGACATGAGTTGATTAGGACAAAACCAGAATGGTAGCTGTGTGAGTGGAGAGGAGGAGATGTATATAAGAGATGTCAAGAAGGTAGAAAAGATATGACTCAGTAAGAGATTGGCTATTGGGGATAAGTAGGAAAACAGCTGAGGATGACACTGAAATTGCAAGTCTGGGTAACTAGAAGGATGGTGGTGCCCTCCACATTAAATGGGAAGTTCTAAAGAAGAAAACATTTGTGGAGAAAGATACTTCTGCTTTGGACATGTTGATTTTGAGATGTCTATGGGACATCAAGTTTGAAATATATCCAATAGGTAGTTGGTGATGTGAAATCATCCACAAAGAAATCCACAGATACCCTGCAATCTATCCCCAGACCTTCATTTGTCGTTGGAGCTCAGATTAAGTACCTGTAGTATAGAGAATAGAAGAGGACTTGGAACAGAGCTTTTGGGGACATCCATGATTAATAGGGATGAGCTGGATGAAAAATCAGCAAAGGAAACTGAAGATTCAGGGAGGTGGGAGAAGTACTACAAGAGGCAACCTAATACCGTGGAGTAATATCTGGCATTGAAGTCATTAGAGACATGGTTTAATGCCCTGTCTATGAGACCCTGCACAAATCATTTAACCTCTTAGCAGTCCACAACTTGTTCTAAAACTAAGATACAGGGAAGATGTCAATGTTTAGGAATATCTTTGACACCTTTTTATTGCCTTCAACATTTTTTTCCAAGAGCTAACATTTCATTCTCATCTATTCTTATATGACTTGATTTCATTTCATTGATCATTTGGAACTTGTAGTTTCTGAGGTATCTTTCTGGAATATTTACACTGGAGGATGAGAGGCATATTTCTATTTAGCTTTTGCAACAATTTTGTGCATATTATACTTTCCCGAATTTAATAGGGCTTTAAAGTGGGGGCGTGTTGATGAATGGAACACTAGGTAAGCTAGATTTGAAACATATATCTTCAGTTTCCAAGCAATAACTAGTCTTATGGTAGACATCATTTGGGCACAGTCACAGCTGTAGAAAGAGATTGCTTCTTAGGAGTATTGTGAGAGATGACTTCAGAATGACTGAGAAGTGATGCCAGCATTTGCTTTTAGAACATATTGGCTATAACGTCTTACATGAGGCAGTCATGAGTAGAGCATTTGTGCTATAGCTAACATGAGCCAGGCAGGAATGCCAGACTCAGCTGCACTGCAGAAATGTGAGCAGGGCCAAGAAGGACCAAGCACATGTCTGGTGAGTTCAGAAGCAGTGACATATGGACACTCTTGGATGTGGGCACTTACAGCAGGCTGGAGGACTTTGCTAGAATGCTTTCTTCCTGGGCTTCCCAACTGAGAGACTGTAGCACCACCATGATATTCACAGTGCCTACAGCAATCATGAATATTCTGGTGTGGTTCTGAATCACAAAATGCAATACATTCTCCACAATGAAGACAGAACCAAAACATTTATTCAGATCCCAGAAAGCCAAATCTATCACTGAAACAAAATCTATACACAATAACAATGCAGAGAACAACACCACCTTCAAGCCTTCTCCCTGTTAGGCTTCCTATAAACCAGCTCCATTAAACAAATCACAAGCAGGTTCTCTTACACAAAATCATAAACAAGCTCTTTCACTCATGCTAATCAGAAGTCTGTTTGCCTGCATCCTTCCTACCTCTGACTAGACTCTGATTCACTTCCTCTCAGCTCTGCTCTAGCTCTGCCTCTTCCTATTCCACCCTTCCTGCTCCACCTGTTCAGCAAGCTCCTCCTACCACAGGATCCTTGTGACTCAGACTTCTATGTGACCCAAGCAGGTGTGAGAGACAGCAAAAAGTTAAATTTACACAGAAGTTAGTAGCTGATGAAATCATTCAGAATAAGTTAGATAGTAAGAGAGGCATCAGACTGCAGGTGGACTCAACCAATCAGGAGACAGACAGTGGCCTTCAGAAAGTCACAAAATTTTTGATAAGATGATCCACGCATGAAACTGGCCTGAACCAGTCAGGAAAAATGACCTAGAATAAGCTGAAGAAAGCTTTTCTTCACTGTACTTGATTAATGAAACTCACACATCTAAGCAGACACACCCCACATAAAATGATCCCTCCATTTTCTGATCATGGGTTCTATGCTAAAGCCTGTTTGGGAAGGGGGGTTGACATCAAGGGTAGTTTTGTAATGGGTATGTAGAGAAGATGGTGACCTAATGGAGAATGAATCAATCTTTCTCCTGTTTGGAGAATTTGTCTTGAACTAACAGTATAAAGCTCATCTCACTTTTGTATTCAAGGCTTCCTCTTCCTGAAAAAAGAGTGAGGGCCTACTTTGATCAAACTGTTCAATTCCTCTGAACTCTGCTGCAATAAATTTTCCTTGATACCTTTTTAGTGTCAAGAATTTGGCACCCAATGTGGAGCCCCACTTGCTGACTTTGGGTGGAGTGAGAAAAGATATCATGGGAAGAGCCACAGTCCTTCTGGTTGAATCATCTCCATTCAGGTACATGACCTCAAATCATGTTCAGAGACTTCAGAGGAATTGGGGGAGAGACCACTGGCCTACCACAATAGACAATATGTCAAGCAAAGGTCAGAAATACCCGTTGTTGGTTGGGGAGTTCCTTTCTTGCAGGAGTTTGTGCAGGAAGATCCTTGAATGGCACCAGCTCAGCAGTAGGAGGAACACATACTAGCCCTAGAAGGGGTGGAATCCCCAGGATGGGGAGACATACCTGGGTATGGCTTTTGATAGCTGTCATCACTCCCTAATCAAAGAAGCTGTCAGAATTAGCCATAGGCTGAAGACAGGATTGAGGATGGAAGGAGTAAATTATAAAGTCTGAGAGAGGAGGGAAAATCTAGCTTCTGGGAAGGATTCTTTAAAATTGGCTAGAAATCAGTCAGAGGGAATAACAGCAAGTCTTGGACCCATCTTTCTAAATTCAAAATTGATGCACACTCTATAATGTTTTGTCAAATGTCTTGTCTGTATAGGTTGTTTGGATTTTTCTGTGTGAATGAAAGTCTTTGTCTCTGTTTTATCTTGCACTTTGCAAGGTTGTAAAGTTAGCCATTCAGTCAGCAAGAGAAGAAAGGCAGAGCTGGACTGTACTTGAAATGCCAAGTTACCTCCCTTCTTCAACACTTCCATATCAGTTTCAGAGGAGCAAAGGGATAGGGAATGAGAGAAAGGGACAGAAAAATTATTTTACTGTTTAATGTATATGGTTGGTAATAGCAAGTAAAAAAAGATAAGGTAAGGGTCAGGTCAGGGGTAGAAAGAAATAAGTTATGTGCAGTTTTAAGGGGTCCACCAGAGGGAAAGGCAAAAAAGGTTAAGAAGGTAGAAATGAGAGGAGCATGGGTACTGTGTGATCAGAAGTCTTGGAAAAAGAGGGAAGGAATCTCTCTTTTCCCCTCAGACCAAAGAAAGGAAGGCTAACCAGTGTTTAACCATTTCCTGACTCACCCAAAGGAGAAACTTTTGTGTAATAAGATGCAATAGAAAGTTAACTGAATTCATTCTGGTCATATCTGGAATTGTGAAAAGATGAAATGTGTCACTCAGTTTAATGTTTAATATTGGCTAGAATATATTAAACTCTGCTGGAAGCAAGTGGAGGATTAGCAAATAAAACAGTTCTTAAGCACTTAGAAGAAAGGCTGAGAGTTTTGAATTATGGTTTAATGAGGTCTTGAAGCTAAAGCTGGTACTTTATGTTCAAATTATGTCAATATATCTGATACTAGAGAGTGTGTAATAATACTAAGAGGTTTCTTTGTTTTAAAATAATGATCACTTTATGATAAGGAAAAAGGGTTTATTTACTTATTTATTTATTTTTGCGGTGGAGGAGGGAAAGAAATGTGACTTTTGTGGTATGTAAATCATTAGACATTTAACTTCCTCTAGTTTTAAGGTTTGGAGTAGGACAAAATTGTTGATATTTTATTTTTGTTTGAAATGTAAAGGAGAATAAAATGTAGTCCGAGTAAAGGTAGAAAAGAAAAAGGAATGACGTAGAGAAAGATGGGAGATGGGGGGCCCATGGGCCCATAGGCTTTCAGTCACTCCCTTACACTTGTTATTTCAAGAGATTTGGATATGTTGAGGAAACGAAAATTTGCTACTTGATTGGAAAACCAGTAGTCATAGAAATTTTATTAAATTTGAAAATTGGTACTACCTGGGGTAATGATATTTATTGATTATTGTGATCGGTAATTGTTACAATTCAATGAATTATTAAGTTTCCAGTTTCCCTTCTTGAAGGTGAAGTCAAGTCCACCTATTTAACATTGGTTCAGACTTAGTAAGATCTCTTTTACTTGGGCTAAAGACAGTTAAATTAAGCAGATTTTAATTTAACATAACTTTAAATTTTTTTTAGGAAAGGAGGAAAAAGGTATTCAGATTAAACTTAAATAAAAATAGATAATTCATGAGCTATCTTGTGTCATGTTTAAAATGCAAAGGAAAATAGGATAATATGAGTAATGAGACTGAGAGATTTGGAAAGATGAATAAAGGTGTGAATGAAAATATGAAAGACAGGTAAGGTTGGGTAAACATGAGGGAATTCAAACCCTTGCTTTCCTTAGATAGTTGTTCTGGATACCTTTATGTCAGTTTTAGATGACTTAAGTGTGTTGTGATTATGAGGAAGAATTTTAAGAGGACAGAAAAATTATGTCATTTGATTTGATTAATAGCTCAATCAAATCTGAGATAGCCCTATCTGAAGGATATAAGCCAATATTTAGTAGTTGCCTAAGCTATAACAAAGCCCATTGAAGTGGACAGCAAGCTGACATGGTCTAGCAAATTTCTATAAGCAAGAAGTTATGTTAAATGATTATCAAGTGTGCTCAAGTGTTGATGTGTACTCATCTGTGTGTTCATATGTTGGTGAGAAGATGAATTTCTGTGCAAAGTGATGTGGGAATGCATTCAGTAGAATGAATAATGGTTTGCTTCTATTTTCAACAATATATTAGAAATTTATTTACATGTTGTTCTATTAGGAATTGCATTGTTAAATTAATGTTGAATAGGTTAAGAATCTGTTAAGTAAGGGGAAGTTCTTATGAATGTTGTGTAAAAATTGTTGTGCTGCAAATTTTCTATCAAGAAAATGAGAATCCTGGAAAGATAATAAGTGATATTTTTTAAGGCTGTTACATCTAAGGATATATTGATGTATGTTAATCTGGAGGTTTATGTTCTACTACATTAATTCTGCAATAATTTGGGAATTAAATAGGACATAAAGTGGTTTTAATGAATTCAAATATTTAAAGATGTATTTTTGCTCTATGGGAGAAGGCTTTGTCAAAAATTATTTTCTATCATTTATGAAATTCATGAGATTATTAACTAAGGTATTTGGGGTTACTGATTTAATGCTAAAGCCTAAAACTGTTCATTGTTTACTGTGTATGGAAAGGAGGGGATTGGGTGAAAACTTTTGCTATTGGTTTTGTAAACTCAGAAGAGTCCTCCTCTAGGTATGGGGAGTCAGTGGGCAGAGGCACTAGCATCAGACTCCCTCCTTGGCGTCCGTGCCAACTCCCCTTATTTTGTAAATTGCCAAGGCCCCTGGAAATCATCTATATGGTTATCAGCTCCAGGAAAAAAAAAACCAAACAAAAACCTTGTTTGGCTTATATAGTTCCTAAACAAGGAAAGGATTTTTAACAATTGGCTTTTACAGCAGGACAAATGAAAATCTGACAAGGAAAGATTTTAATTGGAGTACCTTATGTATGTCAGTCCTAGTAAATCTTTATTGCTTATTGCAACTCCATGAGAATAAACTTAACTGTATTTGACTCTAAGCTGTGATTGGTGAAACTTAGTGTTTAAGTTCTTGAGACCATAATTAATTTTGTTTTGAATTTGAATTTTGATATAGTTTTCTACATTATATCAGTATCTGGGGGAATACCATTAGAGAGAGAGAGAGAGAGAGAGAGAGAGAGAGAGAGAGAGAGAGAGAGAGAGAGAGAGAGAGAGAGAGAGAGAGAGAGAGAGAATGTGAGTATTATTCCTGAGTCTGATTATCTGATCATGTCTTGCTTTTTCTTGTTATGGCATGTTTTCTGAAATGAACACAATGTGAGCCTGTGGAATTTTGCTGTTTTCAGTGCAATAATTGGGTGAATTGGGACTCTTGTATATAGTCTTGCAAACGATAAACACTCTGAAATAAAAACATTCTTTTTGAATGATATGGTAACAATTGGATAAAAGAGAAACGAATACACCTTTTTCTCAGCTGTACAAGGCACATATACAAAAACTGACCATGTATTTGACCATAAAAACCTCACAATACAGTGTAGAAAGCAGAGATAGTCACCATATCCTTCTCAGATCATAATGCAATGAAATTTACATGTAATCAAAGGCCATGGAAATAGAAATCAAAAACTAATTGGAAACTAAACAATCTAATCCTAAAGAATGATTGAGTTAAAAAACAAATCAAAGAAACAATCAAGAACTTCATTCAAAAGAATGACAATAATAACAAGACAACCTACCAAATTTTATGGGATACTGCAAAAGCAGTTCTTAGGGGAAGTTTTATATCTTGGAGTGCCTACATGAATAAGATAGAGAAAGAAGAGATAAGTAAACTGGGCATGCAGCTGAAAGAACAAATTGAAAATCTCCAAGTAAATACTAAATTAGAAATACTGAAAACCAAAGGGGAGATTAATAAAATTAAAATTAAGAAAACTATTGAATTAAAAAAATTAGGAGTTGGGTCTATGAAAAAAAACAATACAATTGATAAACCTCTGGTCAATATGATTAAAAGAAAGAAGAAAACCAAGTTACCAATACAAAAAAATGAAAAGGGTGAACTCACCTCGAATGAGGAGAAAATTAAAACAATTTTAAGAAATTACTTTGCTCAACTGTACATCCATAAATTCGACAATCTAAATGAGATGGATGATTATTTTAAAAGACATAAATTGCCCAGGCTAGCAGAAGAGGAAGTTATTTAGGTACCCAATGTACCTAAATAACCCCATCTCAGAAAAAAAATTGAACAAGCCATCGAACTCCCTACAAGAAAATCTCCAGGGCCAGATGGATTCACAAGTGAATTCTATCAAACATTTAAAGAACAGTCAATTCCAATACTATATAGACCATTTGGGAAAACTGGGAAAAGAGGAGTCCTCTCAAACTCTTTTCGTGATATAAACATGGTTTTGATACTGAAACCAGGATGATTCAAAAGAGAAAGAAAATTATAGACCAGTCCCTTTAATGAATAGAGATGCCAAAATTTTAAATAATATTTTAGCAAAAAGAATCCAGAAGGAAGGGGAGAAGCCAAGATGGCAGAGTAGAAAGACTCACGTATGCTAGCTCTGAACCTACAGCCCATAAATTTTCTGTAAAAAGAACTCCCCACAAGTTCTGGAACAGTACAAGCCCTGCGGAAACACAGTGGAAGGGATTTCCGTTCCAGAGAGCCCTGGAAAGCCATCCACAGGGGTCTGTCACGCTCTGGACAGCGGAGCCCACCCCTGCACTGCCCTGGCTGCATGGCCCCAGAGGAGAAGATCCGAGCAGGCTTCAGGGAAGAAACCTCTGGCAGCCGCGAAGAATCCTCCAGCCACAGGCACTACAGGTCAGTGAGAGAGACTTCTGGGCTGGTCAAGAGGGGAGCGGGGTGTCTCTGTGACTCGGACTCCCTCGGGAGGTGGTGGCGGACACGGCAGCAGAGGCAGCAGTGGTGGCCCGGGACTCCCCGAGCAGGCAGGCAGAAGTTCAGGGCCATTACTGAAGGTCTCTGCATAAACCCCCTGAGGAAACTGAGCCTGGGAGGTGGCCCTGCCCCCACCCAAACACCAGAACTTCAGTTCACATTGAATAGCAGCCGCTGGCACCACGGAAAGCCCTGAGGATGAGGAGCAGCATTTGAATCTCAAACCTCAAGCACTAGCTGGGCAGATCTAGGCAGGGGTGGACAGGAATCTCAGAACTCAAGTAATTGGCTGGGAAAATGCCCAGAAAAGGGAAGAAAAATAAGACCATAGAAAGCCACTTTCTTGGGGGACAGATGTTCCCACCTTTCATTTCTGATGACAAGGAACACTTCTTACCATCAGGGAAAGACGTGGAGGTCGGGGCCTCTGTATCCCAGATATCCAAGATGGATGTCTGGTGGGCTCTGGCCATGGAAGAGCTCAAAAAGGATTTTGAAAATCAAGTTAGACAGGTGGAGGAAAAACTGGGAAGAGAAATGAGAGAGATGCAAGAAAAGCATGAAAAATGGGTCAATACCTTGGTAAAGGAGACCCAAAAAAATGCTGAAGAAAATAACACCTTGAAAAATAGGCTCACTCAATTGGCAAAAGAGGTTCGAAAAGCCAATGAGGACAAGAATGCTTTCAAAAGCAGAATTAGCCAAATGGAAAAAGAGGTTCAAAAGCTCACTGAAGAAAATAGTTCTCTCAAAATTAGAATGGAACAGATGGAGGCTAATGACTTTCTGAGAAACCAAGAAATCATAAAACAAAACCAAAAAAATGAAAAAATGGAAGAGAATGTGAAATATCTCATTGGAAAAACAACTGACCTGGAAAATAGATCCAGGAGAGACAATTTAAAAATTATGGGACTACCTGAAAGCCATGATCAAAACAAGAGCCTAGACATCATCTTTCATGAAATTCTCAAGGAAAACTGCCCTGAGATTCTAGAACCAGAGGGCAAAATAAGTATTGAAGGAATCCATCTATCACCGCCTGAAAGAGATCCAAAAAGAGAAACTCCTAGGAACATTGTGGCCAAATTCCAGAATTCCCAGGTCAAGGAGAAAATATTGCAAGCAGCTAGAAAGAAACAATTCCGGTATTGTGGAAATAAAATCAGGATGACACAAGATCTAGCAGCTTCTACATTGAGAGATCGAAAGGCGTGGAATAGGATATTCCAGAAGTCAAAGGAACTAGGACTCAAACCAAGAATCACCTACCCAGCAAAACTGAATATAATACTTCAGGGGAAAATATGGTCTTTCAATGAAACAGAGGACTTTCAAGCATTCTTGATGAAAAGACCAGAGCTGAAAAGAAAATTTGACTTTTAAACACAAGAATGAGAAGAAGCATGGAAAAGTAAACAGCAAAGAGAAGTCATAAGGGACTTACCAAAGGTGAACAGTTTACATTCCTACATGGAAAGACAATATTTGTAACTCTTAAAACTTTTCAGTATCTGGGTAGTTGGTGGGACCACACACACACATACACACACATACGCACACACACATGTACACGCATGCACACACACATGCGCACACATACAGAGGCAGAGAGCACAGAATGAATTGAATAGGATGGGATCATATCTTAAAAGAAATTAAGGTAAATGGTGATAGAGAAATGTAGTGGGAGGAGAGAGGGTGAAATGGAATGGGGTAAATTATATCTCATTCAAGAGGCAAGCAGGAGACATTTTAGTGGAGGGAAAAAGAGGAGAGTTGAGAAAAAAACATCAAGTTTACTCTCCTCACATTTGACTAAAGGAAGGAGAAACATGCATACTCATTTTGGTATGAAAACCTATTTTATAGTACAGAAAAGTGGGGGAGAAGGAGATAAGAGGGAGGGAGGGATGATGGAAGGGAGGGGAATGGGGAGCCGGGAGCAATATGAAGTCAACACTCGGGGAGGGACAGGATCAAAAGACAGAATAGAAACAATGGGGGGCAGGATAGGATGGAGGGAAATACAGTTAGTCTTACACAACACGACTGTTATTGAAGTCATTTGCAAAACTACACAGATATGGCCTATATTGAATCGCCTGCCTTCCCAAAGGGAATGGGTGGGGAGGGAGGGATGGGGAGAGTTTGGAACTCAAAGTTTTAGGAACAACTGTTGACTATTGTTGTTCCTACTAGGAAATAAAGAATACAGTTAATGGGGAATAGAAAGTCATCTGGCCCTACAGGAGAAAAGAGAAGATTGGGACAAGAGAAGGGAGGGATGATAGAAGAGAGGGCAGATTGGTGATAGGGAAAATTAGAATGCTTGGTGTATTGGGGTGGGGGGGAGGGGATAAATGGGAAGAAAATTTGGATCCCAAAATTTTTTGAAAATGAATGTAAAAAGTTAAATAAATAAATTTATATTAAAAAAAATGAATACAGAAACTAATCATGAAAATAATACATTATGATCAGGAAGGATTTATACCCAGAATGAAGGGATGGTTCAATATTAGGTAAACTATTAATATTATTGATCATATCAACAACAAAACTAAGAGAAACCGCATGATCCTCTCAGTAGATGCAGAAAAAGCTTTTGCCAATATATAATACTCATTCCTATTTAAAACACTGGAGAACATAGGAATAAAGGGAATTTTCCATAAAATAATAAGCAGTATCCACCTACAACCTTCAACAAGCATTATTTGCAATGGGGATGAGCTAGGTGCATTTCCAACGAGAACAGGGGTGAAACAAGGATGTCCATGATCACCACTGTTATTCAGTATGGTACTAGAAATGTTAGCTGCAGCAATAAGAAAAGAATAAGAAACTGAAGAAATTAGAATAGGCAAAGAAGACACTAGTTATCACTCTTTGCAGATGATACGATGATATACTTGGAGAATCCAGAGAACTGAGTAGAAAACTACTTGATAATAAACAACTTTGGTAAAGTTGCATGTAACAAAACAAACCCACACAAACCTTCTGCATTTTTATATATTACTAACAAAGCCCAAGAGCGAGAGATAGAAAGAGAAATCCCATTTAAAGCCAAGTAGAAGCTATAAAATATTTGGGAGTCTACCTGCCTAAACAAACCCAGGGACTATATGAACATAATTGCAAATCACTTTTCACACAAATAAAGTCAGATCTAACTAAGGGGAAAAACATCAGTTGCTCATGCCAAACCAATGTAATGACAAGGACAATTCTACCTAATTTAATTTACTTATTCAGTGCCATACCAATCAATTATCAGATAATTGTTTTGTAAAGCTAGGAAAAATAATATCAAAATTCATCTGGAAGAACAAAAGGTCCAGAATATCAAGGCAACTAATGAAAAGAAATGTAAGGGAAGGTGGCCTAGCTCTACCAGATCTCAAATTGTATTATAAAGCAGCAATTATCAAAACCACTTGGTATTGGCTAAGAAACAGAAGGGCAGACTAGTGAATACATTGGGTACCCAAGACTCAGTAGTCAATGAATATACCAATCTACTGTTTGATAAACCCATGGACCCCAGATCCTGGGATAAGAACTGTTTAACAAAAATTCCGAGGAAAACTGGATAACAGTATGTCAGAAACTAGGTATAGACCAATACTTGACACAATTTCAGAGGAAAAAAATCCCAGTGGCTACATGATCTCATTATAAAGATTAATAGTATATACCAATTAGTGGAGCAAGGAACAGTGTATTTATCAGATTTATGGAGAAGGGAAGAATTTTTGACTAACAAGAGATAGAAAACATTATGAAATGCAAAATGGATAATTTTGATTACATTAAATTGAAAAGTTTTTACACAAACAAACCCAATGCAACGAAGATTAGGAAGGAAGTAGAAAACTGTGAAAAAATTTTGCAATTAGTGTCTGTGACAAAGGCCTCATCTCTAAAATATGTAGGGAACTGAGTCAAATGTACAAGAATATTAGTCGTTCTCCAATTGATAAATGGTCAAAGGATATGAACAGGCAGTTTTTAGAGGAAGAAATCAAAGCTATCTATAGTCATATGAAAAAATGTTCTAAATCACTTTTGATTAGAGAGATGCAAATCAAAACAACCCTGAGATAGCAGATGACACCTATCACATTGATAAACATGACAAAACAGGAAGATGATAATTGCTGGAGAATATGTGGGGGAGTTGGAACACAAAGTTATTGTTGGTGGAGCTGTGAGGTGATTCAGCCATTCTGGAGAGCAATTTGGAATTATGGCCAAAGAGCTGCAAAAATGTGCATACATTTTGACCCAGCAATATTCCTTCTAGGACTGTATCCCCAAGAGATCACAAATATGGGAAAGGGCCCCACATGTACAAAAATATTTGTAGCATCTCTCTTTTTGATGGCCAAAAACTAGAAATCAAGGGGATGCTCATCAATTGGGGAATGGCTGAATAAATTGTGGTATATGAACGTAATGGAATACTCTTGTGCTATAAGGAATGATTATCAGGAATACTTCAGAGAGGTCTGGAAAGACTTATATGAACTGATGCTGAGTGAAAGGAGCAGAACCAGGAGAACTATATACACAGCAATAACCACAGTGTGGGAGAGCTTCTTCTTGTAGACCTAGAACTTCATTGCAATGCAAGGACTTAAAAAATTCCCATTGGTTTCTTATGGCAAGATTCCTTCCACATCCAGAGAAAGAACTATGGAATTCAGTCACAGAATGTAGCAGATCATTTTCTTTTGTATTATGCTTTGGTCTGTTTTATGATTTCTCCCATTCATTTTAATTCTTTATGCAACATCACTAAGGTGGAAATATAATTAATAGGAATGTATGTGTAGAACCTGTGTAAAATTGTATGGCCACTATGGGAGAGAGTGGGGAGTTAGGGAGAGGGAAGAGAAAAGACGTTAAGTTATATGGAAGTGATTGTAGAGCACTGAAAACAAATAAAATAATAATAAAAACCCAAAAAGCAATTGGATAAGAGAAAGAAAATAAAGATACAAAAGCAATATTTGAATCATTATCCTATAGACCAAGATTAGGATTTAAAGTTAACAGTAATAAAGGTAAAGCTATATAGAGTAAGGTTTTTACATATTACAAAATGATTTAAGGGTTTTGATACAATTGACTGAATTAATTATTGGGATTAAATCAGAGATATCATCAGTTTGGGGAAAAGACTTTCAGTATAAGTTCCTTAGAGGCAGGTAACCTCTGCTAATATTTTGTACTGATGGAAAAGTTAAATGTTTCTGTTTTGATTTTAATTCATTTCATGAGCATAAGTTGAAATTAGTGTATGAACTTATCATATGTGTAACTCGTTCTTTCGACTGAGCATGGTTAGAAAAAGATAGAAAAGTTTGGGAAACATGTAAATCTATTAGAGAAAGATGATTTTAATGGTAAATTTGATTTCGATTGTTATTTATTCAGGAAGTAGAACAAATATTGAAAGGCATGCAAGCTACTTAAGACTTGCTTTAGATGTTCCTCAACCAATGTGAGATTATAGTCATATCTGAGATGGATTTTTGGAGCTTATTGTTTTAAGATTTTATGTGACTGTTAACTGACTATTATTCTGAGTCTAACTCCAGATGTGAATATAAGGAAAGACTGTCTGAGCCCCTGAATAATGATGCCAGTGAGCCTGAGAGATTCTTGCATGAACTTCAAAAAGGTGATCTCTTGGGAAGGTTGGGAGAACAATTTTTCCACCTGAGCTGAGGAAGCATTCTCCTGACCCCATTTCCCCACTGACACATGGCAAACTTAAAGCCTGGTCATGTGCCAGTTGACAATTTATTACTTCCTGGAACTGACATGAAGTTAGGGAGATGTTCCTCAGAAATGTCGCTTCTCTTTTAATAAACGTATAATTGATTAATTTATTTATTTTTCAGTTTTTAACATTAACTTCCACAAGAATTTCAATTAAAAAATTTCTCCCCATTTCTCCCTACCCCTATCCCAGGACAGAACGAAATCTATCCACCCCTTCCTCCACTCTGCCTTCCCTTCTACACCCTTCTTCCATCACCCTTAGCCTCTATTTTCCTACAGGGCAAAATAGATTTCTATATTCCACTGTCTTTATAGCTTAATTTCCAGTTAGATGCTAAAACAATTTTTAACCTTCATTCTTAAATCTTTGAGTTCTATATTCTCTCCGTCCCTCCACACCTACCCTCATTGAGAAAACAAGTAATTCAATATAGGTCATACATGTGTAACAATGCAAAACACTTCCATACTATGTAGTTAAGACTAATCATATTTCACTTTGTCCTATCCTGCTCTTCATTTATTCCATTCTCTCTCCTGACCTGACCTCGCCCAATAGTGTTTGATATAGATTATCCCTTTCCCCATTTGCTGTCCCTTCTATTATCTTCCCTTTCCTATACCCTTCCCCCTTACCTTCTTGTAGGGTAAAATAGAATTCCATATCCAATTGAACGTACATTATTCCCTCCTTAAATCAAATCCCATGAGAGTAAGGTTCACTTATTTCCGTTCATGTCCCCCCTTTTCACCTCCATTACTAAAACTCTTTCTTCTTTTTTTTATGTGAGTTGATTTGCTATATTCTACCTCTCCTGTTCTCTTACTCCTAGAACATTCCATTCAACAGTAAATTTAATTTTTTTAGGTATTCTCCCTTCACATTCAGTTCACCCTGTGCCCTCTGTGTGTTTTTGTATATATATTTTATAACATATATATAATTTATTATATTATTTATATTATACATAGTACATTATATAAAATATATAGTATAATTATATATAATTTTATATTGTACATAATATTGTATACTATATATATATTATATATAATTTATAATATATATTATATATAATTTATAAATATACACATATACACATACATATATAATATATACACACATATACATACATCCATGTACATATACATACCTACACATATATAATATATACACACAAACATACCACACACAGCTACATATATACATATACATATATACGTACATATATATGTACGTATATATGTATATGTATATATATATATATATGTACATGTTCCTTTTAACTACCTTAACCACCTAACTACCTTCTAACTACCCTAAAATTGGAAAAGGTCCATCGAGTTACAAATAACAGCTTTCCATGTGGAAACCTAACAGTTCAACGTTAATGAATTCCTTAAGTCTTTTCTTTCATGTTTACCTTTTCAGGTTTCTCTTTATTTTTGTATTTGAAAGTCAAATTTTCTATTCAGCTTTGGTCTTTTCAACAAGAATGCTCAGAAGTCCTCAATTTCATTGAAATTCCATTTCCCCCCTGAAATATTATACTCGACTTTTCTGGGTAGGTGATCCTTGTTTTTAATCCTATCTCCTTTGACCTCTGGAATATCATATTCCAAGCTATTCAATTCCATAGTGTAGAAGCTGCTAAATCCCATGTTATCCTGATGGTATTTCCAAAGTACTTGAATTGCTTCTTTCTGGTTGCTTGTAGTATTTTCTCCTTAACCTGGGAACTCTGGAATTTGGCAACAATATTCCTAGGAGTTTTGGTTTCGGGATCTCTTTCAGGTGACTGATGAATTTTTTCCCATTTCTATTTTACCCTCTGGTTCTAGAATATCAGGGTAGTTTTCCTTAGTAATTTCTTAAAATATGCTATCTAAGCTCTTTTTTTGATCCTGGTTTTCAGGTAGCCAAATAATTTTTAAATTGTCTCTCCTGGTTATATTTTCCAAATCAATTGGTTTTCCAGTGAGATATTTCACATTGTCTTCTATTTTTTCATTCTTTTAGTTTTGTTTTTAATTTCTTGGTTTGCCTTAAGTCACTAGCTTCCATCTGGCCATTCTAATTTTTAGAGAACTATTTTCCTCAGTGAGCTTTTGAACTTCCTTTTTCATGTGGCCAATTCTACTTTTTAAATCGTTCTTCTCCTCATTGGCTTTTTGGACCTCCTTTGCTGTTTGAGTTAGTCTGCTTTTAAGGTGTTATTTTCTTCAACATTTTTTGGTTATTTTCTTCAGCAAGTTGCTGACTTGCTTTTCATGATTTTCTTGCATAACTCATTTTTCTCCCAATTTTTTCTCCACTTCTCATACTTGATTTTCAAAATCCTTTTTGAGCTCTTCCATGGCCTGAGACTATTGCATATTTTTTGGAAGTTTTGGATGTAAAAGCCTCGACCTTTATGTCTTCCTATGATGGTATTCTTTGCTCTTCCTCATCTGAAAGGATGAAATAAGATACCTGTTCACCAAGACTATAACCTTATATAGTTTTACTTTTCCCCTTTTCTGGGCATTTTCCTAGCCAATTACTTGACTTTTGAGTCCTTGGTCAAGTGGAGGATATATTCTAGGGACCTGTAAGTTCTCAGTTCCTCCAAGGTGGCACAATCCAGGGAGAGGAGTTTACTCCTTTTCTGTCCTGCACTCTAGTCTGTGAGCAACCCAAAGCATTCTTGTTTGCCCACGATCTGTGAGTAGAGTTACCTCTCCATGGTCACCATTAGGTCCTCCACTCCAATGCCAATGTTCCTTCTTACCCCAGGACCGCCACTCAGAATTGAGACCCAGATCAGCAACTAAATTCCCCTAGGGTCTTCAGGCCAAGGACTGCAAAAGTGGGTGTTGCTGCTGCTGTGATTTCTGCTGCCCTGAGGCTGGAACAAGATGGCACTCTCCTCTCACCTAGGTGAAAGTGTCTTCTTACTGACCTTTGAAGTGGTCTTTGGCGTTTGTGGATTAAGAAATATGGAAACTGCAGCAGCTGCCCATAATTCAGCACCCTAAAGCCTGCTCCAGTCCCATCTGTGCTGGTGCACAGCCCACAAAGGACTCCTCTCTGAGCCTAGGGCAAATAGACCCTTCCTGTTGGGCTTTCAAGTTGTCTTGGGCTGGAAATTTGCTTCAATCTCTCATTTTGTGTGTTCTTATTCACTGGAATTTATTTAGAGTCATTTTTACAGGTTTCTTGATGGGTTGGGGGGGAAGAAATGAAGGAGGGAGGGATGGAAAAGGAATGAAATCAAACATTTAAAGATAAACTAATTCCCAATTAATTAGAAAGGTTTTCTGAAGGAGGGTGCTATCATTATTCCAAAAATGAACTGATAAAAGAAGTATGTATTGTAAGGTTTATATAAATTATATTATATATGTGAAGGTATATATGTATATATGTATACATATATGTATATATATATACATATACATATATTTGTGTCTAATGGTAACCTTCTCTAGGGTGGTGTACAGAGGAAGGAAAAAAATTAAATTACATAGCATAGAACAAAAGAAGAAGAGAAGAAACCACAGAAAAACAGGTTAGCTTTGAAAATGATGTGTAATATATATTACATAACTTTTAAAAAAGAAAACAGTGTGACATGGAAATTTATGGTTTTATATTAAATCCTCTATATTCTACCGTGCACATATCTGCTTGTATTTAAATGAATTTAAAATGAATAAAAATTTTTGAAAAGAGAGATTATTTGCTGGGCAAGGCAGCAGGGAAGATTATATTTTGAAATGAGGAATTATCAAAACAAACAATATAAATCAAAAGATTTAAAAAACATGGAACAGTTAGAGGGTGCAGAGAGCCAGATCTGGAGTCAGGAAGACTTGAGTTCAAATGTGATCTCAGACACCCCAGCTATGTGACCTTGGGCATGTCTCTTAACCCTATTTGCCTCACTTTCCTCATCCATAAAATGAGTTGGAAAAGGGAAGGGAAAACCCTTCCTCTGCCAAGAAAACCCAAAACAGGATCATGCAGAGTCATACACAAAAGAAACAACTGAACAACAAAGGGAAAGAAGTGAACTTTTTTAATGAGTATTTTTGAGCAGTTAAATAAATATTAATTAATTAAATAATATTAAATTGTAGACTTTTTAAAAAAACATTTAAAAAAATATTCACTTTTTAAATTTGCAATTAAAATGATGGGACAGCATTTTCAGTATCCTTCAAAATATCAGATATATCCTGGACTCCTCAGTCCCACTTCTTTCCTAAAAGACAGTTAACTCTGGACATATAAGTTAGCACCTGTTAGCTCTAGGCCCCAACATAGGGCAATGGATCTGTGGTCACCCCCTGTGACTTGTGATTTTTACCTCATTTTCTTGTTTGTGTGGAGAGACAGAGGCAGATGGGTGAAAATAACTTCAGGCCCATTTCCTCTGCCTGCCTTTGGGTACTTTCCCCACTAAACCCACAGAATATCCTCAAGTTTCTCTTCAAGTTAAGGGGGCTTTATTCCAGAATTGGTTTTTACCTGGTGAATTGTTAACAGGACCTTTCACATGTATTGGGTAATGCATATTGTGAGACTAGACATCATGGTGCAATAGTTCCCAGTTTGTGGTAACACTGGAACTTTGTAAATATTTGGTTGATTCAATCCAGACTATATTTACCTGGGCTGTAATGGAGCCCTGGCACTTCCCCTTACTGTCTGTGACAATTGGAAAAATCATTTCACCTTGAGCCTCAGTTGGCTCACTTGTAAAATGGAGATAATTTTGCATTATCTATATCATAGAGATACTTGAAGCTAATGCAGAATAGTACATATAAAGGATTTTTAAAACCAAAAGAGCCCTAGAAATGCCATCTTTTTGTTGAACTCTATTTGCTGCTCAATGGATGGTATTCTTGACTACAGAAAAGCTGTGAGAGGTGAAAGCTAAACTGCGAATAAACATTGCTATTAAATCTTGGGGTACCTGAAATCATGTTGCAGTAACTCTGTTGAAATATCACCCTTTACTCTAAAGAATTGGCAGGAGAAGATTTTGCCCAGTTCTGGGCAAGAAAGGAGAGTAGAGGGAGGAATTTAACAGAGGAAAAACCTGCTAGATTTGGTGGCAATAGTGAGCTTGTTGAAAACAGAACTGGAAAAGCCACTGAGGTCAGCTCTGTCACCCTACCCCAGAGGCAACTCTGGGAAGGGACACAGGTCAGCAACTCCCAATATCCTCCAAGACAAGCATGCTAAGTTAACTTTTAGCTTCAAGGGTTTATTCACAAGTGAAGGGGAAATTGTTAACAGAGAGTGATTGATAGGGGAAAAGAAGGAAATCACTGAACATCATGGGTAATAAATGAAAGAGGCACAATGAAATCTGGCTCCATTTCCTCCTCAGTACATGAGGATGACTTTGGATTCCTAAAATATAAAAAAAATAAAAATTAAATTTTAGCACCTCTATCAACCTGGACAAGGTTTGTGAGCATGCCCCTACTACTGTCTAAGAACCAGATGAGCTAGGTTCATCTAGCTCAGTAGCAGGTTGACCAGAATCATGAGAGTTTTGACTATAGTGACTCAAAGACCATTGACTGAATTATAGGAGGTTCAGGGTGGGATTAGTCATTATGGGGGGATGAAAGACTTACTTGAAAGAAATTACAGATTGCCCAAGTATGTAAGTGTCAGGCAATGATGAGGAGGGGTGCATTCCAGGTGTCAGAAGATAAACCATACATGTCCCAAACAAAACTTGTTCCAAAGTTGCATTTTCAACTAAGATTCTAATCAATCAGAAATAACTCTGTGCATAGTCAGAGGTGATTACTATCTGGTCAAAAGTCTTACTGAGATGGGGTTACTTTAGGGGTATCTACTGTAGCTGTTTGAACAAGGTGTCTCTGAATAAGTTACAGGCATTTTAAAATGGAGAGAAAATGAATAGTTTCTCCTTCCTATTTTGATTTCACATTTTGGTGGCTAGGGCCTCTTCAAATGAGTAGTAGTTCTGTATCCCCACTCAGGAAGGGAAAAAGAGAAAATCAAAACTTATTAGGTCCAAGCGAGTTTTGTTGAAGAATGGTCTATTTAGCTAGCTGTCTGAGGCCCCATAGGGCTGTAGTAGGGGTGCTATGTTGCTCTAAATTGGCATCCACATTGGAGTGGTGTTATGGCAGCCCCAAAGATGACTTCCTGGCTTTTTCCTTTTGTACAGAAGTAGCCCCATATCTGATATATGTCAGTGAGATTCCCTAGGCTTGGGGGACTCCAGGACCTATAGGGTTATTTCTTATCTTTGCTCTGTAATCTGTTAACTGAGAACTGTTAATTGTTAACATAGTTCTTGGCATACAGTAGGTACTTAATAAATGTTTATTAATGAATTGATTGATATTAATATTGGGAGAGCCCAAACCACAACTGTCTCTGTCTTTAAAAGGAGCTTATAATCAGTAATTCCAAATTACCTGCAAAGTAAATCCATGTTTCTTAGTCGGGATATCAAAGCTTTTCACAGTATGAATCCAACCTACCTTCTGAGCCTCATCTCACACTACTTCCTCCAGACAATCTGTACTTCAGCTAAATCAGACCGTTCTCCACTACCAAATATTCCGCTTTGATTTACAGAGTTCATATCTGTCATGTCCTCTCTCCTCAATTGTGTCTTATTAAATTATAATATTCCTTATAATTCCTCAAATTCTAGTTCAAAAACTGCTTCCTCCACAATGATCTTGCATAACTGTAATAGCCCTTGTCATTAAACAACTTTCATCTCCTGGGTTTCATATATGCTTCATCCATATAAAATACCTCTTTTGTTGTGTACTACTTTTCTCTGGTACAATTTAGTCTAGCAAATATTTACTTTTTTCAATAACGGAAGAGAAATGTATTTTAAGAGTTAATTTATACTAAATAATCAAGTGTTATACCAGCCAAAAATCAAAAAGTTCATTTCTTCTTTTGAAGGATATTACTTAATATTTCACTCTTCCAGGCTTCATTTACAAATAATTTTTAACTTTTGATTTACCAGAATCCTAATTTTGGGAATAAAAAATCATAACATTAAAATATAGAAATTGTAATTATCCATTCTGGTTTCTACTTCCATGGAGAATTCATTCTCTGCAGCCATAAGTTACCAAGACAATAGGAGGATCATTGCTAATTTTATATAAACAAAATTTAGAAAAACTCTCTGAAGCAGGATAAAGGCACATATTTTAGTGCCTACTCTATTCTCTTCTTTGTTTTTCCCTTTTTGTTACTATCTGTAGTAAGCTCAGAGAGGATGAAGGAAGGGAAAAGATTTTCACAGCCTCCTTAAGGAACAAAAGGATGAAAAGAATACAGAAAGAATCTGTGGTTCACCAATTAGATCATTTAAGTAGCATTCAAAGAAGTTCTGCAGATTAGGGGGGGTGTCTTGGCATGGTGTGTATGTGTGTATACATACATGCATACATACATACTTATCCCTCTCATATCTTCCTCACTGGTTTTATTTTTCTTTTCTTTTTTCTACATAATTTAATGTTAAGAGGATTCCATTCCTCTTGGACTGAATGCTCCTGTAGATGTTACATACCCTTTCTGTAAACTCTATGAAATCTGTTCTCCCCATCGTCTCAATTTTTCCTAACAAATGACCAGCTCTTTTCTCCTCTATCACAAATGTTAAGATGCCAAGGTCAATTCTTAAATGATCCTTTCATTTCCACCTCAATCATCAGTTTTTCTTTGGTGTGAATAAGATCTAGAATTGACATTTCACTTTTTGAAACACAAAATTTTCAATTAGGTAAGTCAAGATATTTTAAGTTTTTTTTTGTTTTCAGGGGATGGAGAAACAGACAGTGTCAAAGACACAGAGAGAAGGAACAGAGAGTCGAGGAGAGAAAGACATGAGGGAGAGAGACAGAAAGAGAGAAAAAGAGAGACAAAGTCAGAACAGAGAGATATAAGAGAGAAAGCAGACAGAGAGAATATTTAACATCTTTGTGGAACTTACTATGTACAAGATACTATGCTAAATTCTTTCCTATTATTATCTCATTTGATCCTCACAAAAACAACCCTAGAAGGTAGGTGCTACTATTATCCCCATTTTACAGATGAAGAATGAGTCAATCAGAAGTTAAATATATTGCCCAGGGTCACACATTTAGTAAGGGTCAGAAGCTAGATTTGAACTAAGGTCTTCCTAAGTCCCAGTCTGGCAATCCATCCTCTGTTCCCAAAAAGAGGAAGAGAGAAGGAAAAACAGTCACAAAGAGAGAGAGCTCCATAAAGAGAAAGACAAAGACAAGAAGAGACAGAGAGACAGAAGAAAAGAGGGAAGGAGAGAGACAGGATATTTCAGCAGATGTCCAGATTTTGAAGTCTCTGATCACTAATATCTCATACTTCCTCTTCCCAAACTCATTACTTCTTTCCTCTTTCCATCTAGGTAACTTTAATGCCAATATTGTTTCGATTTTCTCTCCTTTGATCTTCAATTCAGTGGTTTCTCATTTGATTTCCCCCTTTCTGGAACATCCTTACATGCTGCTGCTCTCCCTCCCCTGAACCCATATTTGTCCTTTATCCTTTTCCTTTTGAATATTGTATGCTCTTATTCCACTCATGGATCTCATTCCATTATGTATCAATGATAAGAAGGTCAAATTTTCCTCCTTGCAAGTGAATCTAAAGTTTTCCTTTCTTGGTTCACATATTTTGTGAACAAGTTTTTAGAGATCTGAGGCCATGAGTTTTATTTTGAGAGCCTTCCAGAGACATGACTTCCTGTCAATTTCAAAGTGACTTTTGCTACTATTCTTCCCAAAAGTGGTAAGTAAAATATAGACAGTAAAATTCAGCTAGGGAATCTCTGGAAATGTGTTTTTGAGTTAAGTTGTTTTAAAATTGAAGGAGAAATGCATTTTATTGCAAGCAGTAGGAAAGGAATCAATGGATATAGAGAATTTGGAAATTGTGAAAAGTCAGGGGAGGTTAGAGGGTATAACCTCTACAGGAGAGGGAGAGGTGACACGAAGGACTCAAGTAGAAGAGCTGGTGGTTGCAAGAAGTGCTACTGATTTTTCTCTCTACCCACTCAGCCATATTAGGACAAAAGAAATGAAGTGTGTGTGTGTGTGTGTGTGTGTGTGTGTGTGTGTGTGTGTGATTATGGAGAAATTATTTAGAATAAAGAATTGTATTCAAGAATAAATTAGCAATATATAGTCTAAATTTTTTCAGTGATGTATTGAGTTCAGTCTTGTGGTAAGAGAGGAGTGTATTGATGGGAAAAGCCTCAGTAGAGGAGAGAAATCTTAGGATAAATGCTGAAGTGAGGGGAAGGTCAGAGAAAAGATATATATTCAGCAGCAAGATGATAATAACAGAGAAGGCAAGTGGTAGGAATAATTCCTTTCTGGAATTCAGTAAGGAAATGTGTGTCCCCTTAGGACAAGAGTACATGGGGTTTGAAAGTGGAGATTAATTTAAGGTGGAACTGGTTTACTATTGGGTCAGGATACTGAAAGGAAGAAAGTGAGAAGAAAGATGGAATGAAGACCCAAAGGATAAATGAATGGGCTATCCCCACTGATCAATGTAACATAGATGGACACTCGTTAGGAAATTCTCAGCCCATGTAGTCCAACCCTTTCCTTTGAGAGATGAAGAGTCTGATAACAGCAAATGGTGCAGTGACTTGTCCAAGGTCACACAAATTGTTAGCATTAGAGGCCAGATTGATCCCTGGTACTATGCTCCCAAAGTTAGCAATCCTCTTTGAAATCATGAATCCTCAGTGTAAAGTACAAGCACACAGTTGAACTTCAAAATTTATTAGTGACCCTGCTGTATTTATTGTACCCTAAATTCATAAAATAAGATCATCCTTGAGGATATTTGAAAAGTACAAATTAATATGGGTTTTGGGGGTGATACTCTACATATTTTCCTCCATGTTCTAGAACTAGAATTGAGGATATGGCTGTAGATATCAGTGAGAAGGCTACACATGAATGTCTATAAGGCATCTCTCATTATAGAATCACACATGAGGCATTTTTCTAGTCTGTCTTGTCCCTGAAAATTAAAATACATTTTAATCAATAGGTAGAAATTTGTCTTTCCCCCATGTTCAATGATGACATTTTTATTGATTGATTAAATTCTGGCATCTTCTGCCCAAAGAAGCCCTAGTGACAATAATGTCTTCATTATACATTATCTATTTGTGGAGAACAATTCTATCCAAGATCAGTATAGTGTTTACATATTTCTTAATCATTTACCATTTTAAAAATTCTTATATCATTTTTATCAAGTTATTCGCTTTGTTATTGGGCATTGATAAGTTATTGAACAGTTAACCCAATTTTCCCTATAAACTCTATGGGTTTTATTGCATAATTTTTGGTAGTGGGGTGGTTTGGGGGAAAACATACAACATGTTATTGTAGGAAAAACTGTATGATTTTACTGAAATATTATTTCATTCTAAGGGTTGAAAAGTGGGTCTCAGAGAAACACAGGAAATCTTGTGTGAAATGATGTAGAATCAAGTGAGCAAATCAAGAACAACTTATGTGTTAAAAGCAACATTGCAAAAACAAATAACTTTGAAAACCTTGAGGACTATCATCAGCATACTAAGAATTCATGCCAAGGGATTTATAATGAAACCTGCCATATACATCCTGAAAGAAATGGGATAGATTAGGGTTCAGATGGAGACACATTTTATTCATAGATAATGCAGGAATTTGTTTTGCTTGGCTACATATTAGCTACAGGGATTTGATTTTCTTTGGAAGGTGGGAGCTTCAGGCAGGATGGGAAAAGATAAATTTCCTTCCACTGGAAAAATGTGAATTTAATTAAGTAAAATTAACTGTTCTCTTACTATTTCCTTATTTCTCTTGAGCATCACCTCTCAGTCATTTTTTCCCATCACTTCCAAGACACGGTTCATTTTCCTTGGCAGAGAAAAGCATAGTCAAATAAAAAAATCTGACTTGGCCCCTCTTGTAATTATTGGTCCATGCACCCCAAGCAAATACCCTTTTCCATAGTTATCCTGCTTTTCCCAAAGAGAAATTTTAAAAAACAACCCTCTTGGTTGTTCTCAGTGTCACTATCCAGATCATTCTGAGCTTAATTCATGACATTATTTTTTATAGAACTGTGAGAGATGCTTAGGCCCATTCTCTGCTACTCATCCTTCTTTCCAGTGTCTGCAGGTTTCTTTAAAATAAGTTTAAATTCAGGACTTTAACTCTTTTGTCAATTTCACATCTCTGTGAAAGAAGGACAAGAAGTTAACCTTGCATTATCTGTTCTTGATGAAGAAAGGAAGAAAAGTGGCTCTTTGTAATTATTATGCCCTTTTCTTGATGTTCACCACATACCTTTTCAGTGATCCACTCTCAGGATGTTCCAGGAATTGACATAAAAGTAATTAGTCTTTATACTACTCTGTTTTTTTTTCCTTTTTGAAATTTGACTTTGGGATGACTTGAGGTTAGTGGCTCTATTAGTCATCAAGAAACAATAAAACAAAGTAAAATTACCCCTCCCTGCAAAATAGAAGAGAAAGTAGGTAGGAACTTGCATAATCAAGAAATTTCTGGAGACTTTCTTTATTCTTTTCTGGTTGTCCTCCTACAAGCCTGGCTGCTCATTCTCAACCTGCAGTGATGGATCATCAAACATTTCCTGCCCACTAAAGCTCTTTTCTGGGTCCTCCTTTTCACTCCCATGGAGATTCCATGAACCACTTTCTAACTAGGGGACCTCAACATCTATGGCTTAATATCATTTATAAGCACAAGATTCCCACATTAATATGACTAGACTATCACTTTTGAACTCTACATAGCCAACTGCTTAGAAATGGATTTCTCAGCCTTGATGTTCTATTGACCTTGCAAACTTAGTATGTCCACAATACAACTAATTTGTTTTTCCCTAAACCTACACTTTCCTCCAAACATATCCATTTTCCTTGAGGGAGCCTAAGAGGTAGACTTCTCTTGGAGGCACCTCCATCAAACCTGATTTGCAGTCATGGGTTTATATTTGACTTTTCCTTCTTATTTATATCCAACTGTGCTCAAGTCTGACAGACTTTACCTTCATGTCTCACATCTACTCTGCCTTCACTCCTTACTTGTTTTCTGACCTAATTAAGACCATCATCCCCTTGACTTTGCTTAGACTACTGTAATAGACTTGTGAGACAGGCACGCACACTAGTCAACCCAATAAATAGCTTTCAGGGGCAGAGAAGATGGAATATGACAGAGAACAGACAAACAAACTACCACTAGGTAGTTTGGAAACAAATAGAGATAACCCACAACTGTCATTCAAGAGACTTTGGGATTGACCATTCCACATCAATGACACCTCCCTCTAGATCACAGGTTCCCAAACTTATTTGGCCTTCTGCTCCCTTTTCAAAAAAATTACTCAGTGGCCCCCTGGAAATCTATTTTCTTAACTTTTTAAGGTTTTTTAAAAAGTTTGTATCATTTCAAAAAAATATAAAACATTTTCTTAGATAATGCAGCTTAAGTTTAATAATTTTTTGTAAATTTGTGGCTTTAATTTTTTTTTATTTCTATGATATAGTATCATATTGCAAAAAAGGCATTAAATGCAGATATTCCTGCAAATGCATGCTGGACTTCCCAACCATAAATGCACTACACGTTCACCAACCAACACTTGCTTGTTAAGACCTGTGGGTGGACTTGACAAACTGATCTATTACAACTTGCATTTTATGTGTTTATTTGGAAAATAATGTAAACAATATGAATTTGATTCTATTACACAACAGATAAAACCTTTACAAGTGGTTTTAAAAATTTTTCTTCTCTTCTTTTCTTTCCTTATGCTTCCACGGCCGCCTTACTTTTATTCAATGCTCCATAATTGCACCAGAGGTTATTACCGCCTCCTGGGTCATTCCAGTGCCCCTCAGGAGTGGTATCATCCCCTTTGGGAACCTCTGCCACTAGGCCATTGGCTATCCTTTTAGCCCAGGCCATGCAGTCATCCTTTCAATGAAGAGCAATCACTATGAAAAAGGGACTCAGCTTCCTTTCCATCACCACTACCAATTACTAAAAAACTAACCCTGGAAGGCAGATGAACTCAAGATTCCTGGGAATGACAGCCCAACCCTGTAAATCATGGTTCCTGCTTCCATCCAAGCCACTTCCAACATCAGCCCTGAAGTAAACCCTTGGCAACTGCTTTTGTAGGTGCTGAAGCCACAACCACTGAAGACTAAAAAAGCAAATGGTTCAGTATCAGAAAAGATATGACTTTTATCAGGGAAATTGATGTTAAATGTATCAAATTACCACCACTTTTGTAAATTTGCCCTAAGAAGAATAAAGCTTTTCCTAGTGATATAGAACTGAAATGTCATACTCTATATTATCTCCACTATAGTGAGCACATAGTAAGTACTTAGAAATGATATTTTTATCCATTCTTTCAATGACCTCCAACTTCCACCCCCTGGGTCTAGCATTTCTCCTTTGTAATGAACAATTCACATGATTAATAACTTAATATTCTTGTGGCAGCGTTCTGACCATGTCATTCCTCTACTAAGTCTTCAGGGGCTCCCTAGTGTTTTCCTAACTTGGCACTTAAAGACCTCCACAACTGGCTCCAATCTAATGCATTCTTGCCCAACCCACTTGGTAGTTATAATATCCCCCAACTCCTTGCCTTTGCCCAGATTGTATCCCATGCCAGGCATTCATTCCTACCCTGTCCTCCAATCAGACTGTGTTATTTCCCTCAGGGTCTAGCTCAGGTGTTTTCTTCTACTTGAAACTTTTTTGGGTTCTCCAATTACAAGAGCTTTCTCTGTAATTTAATTGCCTTTAATTATTTATCTGTGAATTTGTTTTATCTCTATAGCAGAACAAAAGCACTAAGAGGATGGGAAATATTTCCTTTCAAAGTGAGATTACTTCATTCCCTATATGTTTTTCTCCTGTGTCTGGCACTGTGCTTGGCACATAGTAGGTACTGAAGAAGTTCTCATTAATTGATTGGCTTATTTTCATGTTTATATTCCCAGAGACTAGCATGATGCATTACAAAAAGTCAATATTTTACCCTATTGCTGAATTTCTTCTGCTATCAGTTTCGACAAAACAATCAATGCATGCCTAACATCATTGCTAATGGAGGTATCACTCATGCAGCTCTTGATTCATGCCATCTATAAGCTGGGACTATAAATCACCATGAGTCCTGATTCAATTATTTGTTTGAAGCCTTTGTCTCTCCCTCTCTCTCTCTCTCTCTCTCTCTCTCTCTCTCTCACACACACACACACAAACACACACACACACACACACACACACACAAATAAACACAGCCTAGGAAGCTAGGATCCAAACCCCAAATCCAACCCCTTTACCTGTGAGAATGTTGCAGTCATATTCTTGATATCCAATTGCAAAATGTTACCAATAAAGGGAAGATCAGTGGGTCCTGGTGGAGCTTCCTCCTTTTGAATCCCTGGATCCATAGGGACACAAAGATAAGGGAAAGGACACAAGCCAGGAGGGCAGTATTCTTGAGCCCCCAAGGATCCATTGACCTGAGAGATGGCCCTATAGCTCTCAGGGTACCAGATCACTTACCATACATTTATAACCATTTGTAGAAAACAAGGGGCAGGAATGCCAAGCCAACAAATAGTTCTTGTAGGAAATCAGGATTAGTTTAGAGGTCAAGAGACCATTAAAGAAATGTTTACAGATTTCTGGCTTTGGAATCTGTCTCTGATCTTAACCTGGCACTAAATTATATGGGGAGAGTGAGAGTCAGGAATGATTATATCCAGCTGTTCTTGTTGGGGATCACAGGCTGTCAGCAATAAAATTTCTATTGGCCTATGAATGTGTATTGACCTAAGAAGGGAGAAAATATCCAAATTCAGCCTGAGAGGAGGTGAGGGTGGATTTCAGATGGTCTGATCCTGCATGCTTGACCTTCCATTAAAGAGCTTATATCACATCTTCTTATCTCCTAAGCTACATTGGGCTTAATTGACTTCTTAATCATGCTTGTTTTTTCTCTACCTTGAAGAATATTCCTCTTGAAAAATAAGATGACAAAAAAATAAATATTGACATATTCTTCTTTCTTTCTGTACTTTTTGAGTAGTAGCCAATCCCCACTAGGGATCCTCCCCAATATCTTTCCCTTTTATCATTCTTCTTGCTCAGACCTTTTATGTTCCCCTAATTTTTACATCCTTAAATATCTTCAGAGCTTTAGTCTTTCAGACCCTGATTTTTCAGATTGATGCCTTTTCAGGTATTAGTCATTGAAAATACTCACCATCCAACCATCCTTGATATATTCCCTCATCTACTAATGCCACCTCAAACAGAGCCATCTATCTCACAGACCTCCATGGATCACCTGCTACATTCTAGCTTAGAGAACAACCATAGATCTCAGACTGAGACTGTAATCAAAAGTCTTTTTATTCCTGTTGGTATTCCAACTAATATTGGAATGGAATCCATTTCTCTGTTCATGCTGACCTCTGTCTTATGTCATGTTCAAGACTGTATGCTTTGGCCCATGATGCACTTTCCTGCAAATCTTTAAAGTTGCAAAGGTAGCATAATATGCTTTCAGTGATCAGCACACAGAGTACTTCAGGAAGGATTCTGCGTAGGGTCTCAGCTAGTCACCATTCACTTATTTTCCTCTTTTTCATTCACAGAAATTTCATTACCTGGTAAAGTTCGTCTAGAGGTGTTATTCCAGCAAAACCTCTTGCTCTTTTGGAACAAAGGGGATACTGAGAGTTTCAAAAAGAAAATAAGAAGATAAAAAACTAAGATTCTTGCCCAAGGGCATACTTAGTCTATCTCCAGAGAGCTGGTTATAAGACTCTAAGTGTGACCATTTATATTTTGGTCGTTTGACAAATACCACAAATCAGGACTTGATTTATTGTTTTATCTCTAGACATAATAATGAAGAAAATGTTGATAGTTCAGATTAAATTTAGAAGTGAGACAAGTGTAATTTTTATTCTGGAAACCTGGCTATTTACCAGTCTGCTTCTTTTCCCTGCCTCTGTGGAAGGTCTTTAGGTGTACTCACACAAAATTACCTCTCCTGCAAATGCTTTACTTTCTGAAATATAAATTATTAGTGGGAGTTCCTCCATTGATAAAATCACAGAAATCTTAACTTACGTAATAATGATAACAATATTTGTATGACACTTTCTATGTCGCTGACACTATGGTAAAAGTTTTATAATGATCTCATTTGATCCTCACAACAATATGAGTAAGTGGGTATTACTCCTATCCCAATTTAACATATGAGGAAAGTGAGTCAAATAGGGGTTAAGTGACTTAAGAAAAATAGCAGAAGTGCCGTACTGACTCTGTCCCCTGTTACCATTGTGATCTTGGTCCCTAGACCTCACTTTCCTTCCCTGTTTACTGAGAGCATTGGGCTAGAACACCTAGTCTTCAAATAGTGAACCCTTGTGATCTTGTGATTTCCCCCTACAGGCCGTATCAAATCCTCCCCACCCAGTTTAAAGATTAGGAATTGCTAGTGAAGTGATCAGAAAGGATTTACATAAGATTATACACCCAATGAGTGGCAGATAGAGTTGGGTTCCTGCCTGAACTATGGACTCAGCCAAACTGAGATGAGCTTATTTCTTTGTTTATAGGAGACATGAACCTTGGTGACCACTCATGGACTTTTTTGAACTTGGCATGAAATTCTGAGCACTTTAAGTTTGTCTAAAATTTATCTACATGCCTTATCTAACACTGCTATGAATTAACTCCTTCTAATTGGTTCCGCAGAGATGGAAGATATATCGTGCAAGAACAAGAAAGATTGATGTGGCTTATGGAGGGACCTCACTTGGCATCAACTTTCTGATCATTGTTATTAGGGAGACACATGTTCATGGACAGTTTTTGGCACTGTCATGGTGGAGAGCCAGAAGGATTCCATTTGTGTGGTGAGGTCTTCCAGATGCTCCCATCCAGATGCATCAAATCCCTTAATCTTGTAGAGCATTCTGGACAAGATGGAATTCCAATTTCTCTGCTGAGGTTCAGTTAGGAGGTAACAAAGGGAATATCTAGATCATTATAAAAACTTTACATAGTTTTTAAACTCATTCACAGCCATAATTACAGCACTTTTTATTATAAAATGCAGTTGGGATGTACCATCTCCTTGGATCATTACAAGTTTCCTGTGAGGCCAGAAATGCACCTCATGGGGTAGCTTGGTATCCAGGGAAAGAACTCAGACTTGGAGTCAGAAGATCTGGCTTCAAATGCCAGCTCTGCTGATGACTCCCTATGTGACCTTGGTCAAGTCGCTTGCCATAACTAGGGCTACAGTTTATCATCTGTCAAATGAAGACATTGGCCTCAGTGACTTCCAAGTTCCCATTCAGCTCTAAATGTATGATCCCATGACTCTCTTCAGCATTTTATGATTTTCCAAGCACTTTACAAACATTGTTTCCTTTAATTCTCATGAGAATTCTGTGAGGTGAGTGGGGCAAGCATTTCTCAACTCATTTTTCAAATGCAAAATCCTGGGCCCTGCGTGATTCAGTGACTTACACAAAATGTTCAAGCAGGGACTGGCACAGCAGGATTTGCAGGCATACCTTTTAACTCCATATAATCTTCTCCTCCCACAAAATCTTGCTATGTTCATGCCAAGTATGTGTTATGTCGTTCTTAAAACTTAAGTGTGTGATTTCATTAGGGCACAAATTCCTGTTGATAGATGTCCTCTTCTAATGCACATTGATACTATTTCTGAAACTTTCTGCTGGAGAAGTTTCTAGGTACACTAAGATGGTAATGACTAGTCCAAGGCTACACAGCAGTAAGTGAAAACAAATCTTCCTTATCCCAGGGCCAAAACTTGCTCTTCTCTGGCACATAGGAATGAAATGTGGGGTTGGAAGTATAGAAGGAGAAGAAAAGAATAGAATGAAGTAATAGAAGATAATATAAAATATGTCATCAGTAAAACAATTGACCAGGAAAATATATCCAGGAGAAAAAAATATAAGGATTATTGATTTACCAGAAAGCCATGATTAAAAAGAGTGCCTGGACAATATCTTCCAAGAAATCATCAAGGAAAACTGCCCTGAGGTCCTAGATTCAGAAGGCAAAATAATCATTGAAAGAATCCACCAGTCACCTCCTGAAACAGACACCAAACTCAAAAGCACTAAGGAATATTTTTGCCAAACTCTAGAACTATCAAGATAAGGAGAAAATACTGCAAGCTGCCAGAAAGAAACAATTCAAATATTGAGGAACTACAGTCAGGATCACACAGGACCTTGCAACTGCTGCATTAAAAGATCAGAGTAATTGGAATATCATATTTTGTAAGGCAAAGAAACTTGGACTACAAGGACAATTAGCTAGCAAAATTGAACATAATATATCAGACTAGGAGATGGACATTCAATAAAATAAGGGATTTCCAACCCTCCTGATGGAAAGACCAGAACTCAGTAGTTAAAATTTGATCTTCAAATACAGGTCTCTAGGAGGCATAAAAAGGCAGAAAAGGGAAAATATTATTCAATATGGGCAAACTGTTTAGGAAAGAGAAGATGGTACTTGTTAATCTTGAGAATTTATATGCATTATGATGATTGAAAGAGATATACATAGATAGAGGGAGTGGGTACAAATTAAATGATGTGATGGTAAAAATGTGATTTAAGAGTATGAAGGTATTATAATGGGATATGTGAAAAGGAGACAGGAAAAGTAAACTGCATCACAGAAAGAGGCACAAAAACATATTATAGTAGAGGGAAAGAGGAGAGGGAGAAGAGCATTGTTTGAGATTTATGCTCATCTGATTAGGTTCAAGGAGGGAACAGCATACTCAGGTGAGTATAGAAATCTAACTAGCCCTACAGGCAGTAGGAGGGGAAAGGTAAAAGAAAGGGGATGGGAGGCTAAAAGGAAATGAAAAAGTAGTAAGAGAAAAGGAAAGGGGGATGAGAGAAGGGAAGGATCACTGAGGGAGGCAGTGGTCAAAAATTAAAACTCTATTGTGGAAGAGAAGGTGGAATGGAGAACTAAAAGCATAAACAGAGGGAAATAGGATAGAGGGAAAGAAACATTCATAACTGTGAATTTGAATAGGTGAACTCTCCCAGAAAACAGAGACAGATAGCCTAATGGATTAAAAACCATAATCCAACAATATGTTGTTTACAAGAAACACATTTGAAATGAGAAGATACACATAGGATAAAGGTAAAAGGTTGGAACAGAATATACTATACTTCAGCTGCCCTGCAAAAAAAGCAGGGCTAGAAATCCTAATCTCAGACAAAGCAAAACCAGAAATAGATCCAATAAAAAGAGATAATGAAGAAAACTATATCCTGTCAAAAGGCACCATAGACAATGAAGGAATATCATTACTAAACATCTATGGACCAAGTGGTATAGTATCCAAATTCTTAGAGGAGAACTTAAGGGAATTACAGGAAGAAATAGACTGCAAAAGTACAAGAGTGAGGGACCTTAACCTCCCCGTGTCTGAACTTGATAAATCTAACCTCAAAAAAATCAAGAAAGAAATTAAGGAGGTCAATAGAACTCTGGATAAGGTAGATATGATAGATGTCTAGAGAAAATTGAACGGCTTAGAAAGGAACAAACTTTTTCTCAGTGATACTTAGCATGTGTACGAAAATCGACCATGTACCAGGACATAAAAACCTCACAATCCAGTGTAGATAAGCAGAGTAAGTCAATGCATACTTCTCAGATCTTAACGCAATAAAAATTAAATGTAATAAAAACCAAGGACAGATAGCCCCAAAATTAATTAGAAACTAAATAATCAAATCTCAGAGAATGAGTGGGTTAAACAACAAATCAAAGAAACAATCAACAACTTCATTCAAGAGAAAGACATTAATGGGACAACCTTCCAAAATTTATGGGTTGCTGAAAAAGCATTTTGTAGAAGTTTTGTATCAATGAACACCTACATGAATAAAATAGAGAAAGGGGAGATCAATAAATTGGGCATACTGCTGAAAAAGCTAGAAAAAGGACAAATTGAATATTCCCAAGTAAATATCAAATTATAAATGCTGAATACCAAAGGAAAGATTAATAAACTTGAAATTAAGAAAATTATTGACCTAATTAATAAAACTAAGAGTGGATTCCATAAACGAACAAAAAATTGATAAACTTTTGGTCAATTTGATTATGAAGAGAAGAAAATCAAATTATCAATGTTAAAAGTGAAAATGATTAACTCATCTCCAACTAGGAGGAAATTAAAACAATGATCAGAAATTGCTTTGCCCAACAGGATGCCCAACAATTTGACAATCTAAGTGATATGAATGTATATTTAAAATATATAAATTACCCAGATGAACAGAAGAGGAAGTTGAATACTTAAATAACCTCACCTCAGAAGAAGAAATTGAACAAGCCATCAATGAACTCCGAAGGAATAAGTCTCTAGGGACTGATGGATTTATAAGTGAATTCCATAAAACATTTAAAGAACAGTTGATTTCAGTACTACATAGACTATTTGTGCAAATTGTTGAAGAAGGATTCTTACCAATTTCCTTTTTATGATACAAATATTGCTCTGATACCTAAACCAGGAAGAACCAAAACAGAGAAAGAAAATTATACACCAATTTCTCTAATGAATATAGGTAAAAAATTTTAAATAAGATAATATCAAAAACAATATAGCAACTTATTATGAGAATAATACATTACCTTTGGGGAGAACTTATACAAGCAATGCAGGGCTGTTTCGCTACTAGAAAATCGACCAGCATTATTGATCATATTAACAACAAAACTAGCAGAAACATATGATTATCTCAATAGATACATATGATTATCTCTATAGATCTCAATAGATGCAATATGATTTTCTCAATAGAGAAATTACAACACCCACTCCTATTGAAAACAGTGGAGAGCATAGGATTAAATGGAGCTTTCCACAGAACAATGAGCAGTATCTACCTAAAACCATAAGCAAGCATAATATGTAATGGGGATAAGCTAGATGCATTTCCAGTAAGATTAGGGATGAAACAAGGATGTTCATTATCACAAATGTTATTCAATATGGTAGTAGAAATGTTAGCTTTAGAAATAAGAGAAGAGGGGGAGGAGCAAAGATGATGGAGTAGAAAGACTCACATATGCTAGCTCTGCATCCACAGCCCAGAAATTTCCTGTAAGAAGAACTCCCCACAAATTCTGGAGCAGTGGAAGGCATGCAACAACGCAGTGGAGGAGACTTCCGTTCCAGAGAGCCCTGAAAAACTGACCTGGAAGATCCATCGCTCACCGGACAGCAGAGTCCAGACCTGCCCTGGTTGCACGGCCCTGAGAAGAGCAGATCTGAGCAGGCTTCAGGGACGGAATCTCTGGCAGCCCCAAAGGTCCCTCCACTGACAGGCACTACAGCTCAGTGAGAGACACTTCTCGGCTGGCCAAGAGGGGAGTGGGGTGTCTCCATAACTCAGGCCCCCTCGGGGGACAACAGCAGAGGCAGCCAGGGGCTCACGGAGTAGGCTGGACCTAAGATCAATTACTGAAGGTCTCCACATAAACCCCTACAGGGAACTGAGCCTGGGAGGCAGCCCTGCCCCCACCCGAGCACCAGAACTTAAGCTCACATTGAATAGCAGCCCTGCCCGTTGCTGAAAGCCCTGAAGCTGAGGAGCAGCATTTGAATCTCAGACCCCAAGCACTATCTGGGCAGATATAGGCAGGGATGGAGAGGAATCTCAGAAATCAAGTAACTGGCTGGGAAAATGCCCAGAAAAGGGAAAAAAAATAAGACCATAGAAGGCTACTTTCTTGGTGAACAGATGTTCCCTCTTTTCCTTTCTGATGAGGAAGAACAATGCTTACCATCAGGAAAAGACATAGAAGCCAAGGCCTCTGTATCCCAAACATCTGAAACAGATATCCAATGGGCTCAGGCCATCGAAAAGCTCAAAAATGATTTTAAAAATCAAGTTAGACAGGTGGAGGAAAAACTGGGAAGAGAAATGAGGGAGATGCAAGAAAAGCATGAAAAACGGGTCAATACCTTGGTTAAGGAGACCCAAAAAAATGCTGAAGAAAATAACACCTTGAAAAATAGGCTAACTCAATTGGCAAAAGAGGTTCAAAAAGCCAATGAGGAGAAGAATGCTTTCTAAAGCAGAACTAGCCAAATGGAAAATGATGTTCAAAAACTCACTGAAGAAAATAGTTCTTTCAAGATTAGAATGGAACGGATGGAATCTGATGACTTTCTGAGAAACCAAGAAGTCATAAAACAAAACCAAAAGAATGAAAAAATGGAAGAGAATGTGAAATATCTCATTGGAAAAACAACTGACCTGGAAAATAGATCCAGGAGAGACAATTTAAAAATTATGGGACTACCTGAAGGCCAGCATCAAAAAAAGAGCCTAGACACCATCTTTCATGAAATTATCAAGGAAAACCTCCCTGATATTCTAGAACCAGAGGGCAAAATAAGTATTGAAGGAATCCATTGATCACCACCTGAAAGAGATCCAAAAAGAGAAACTCCTAGGAACATTGTGGCCAAATTCCAGAGTTCCCAGGTCAAGGAGAAAAATATTGCCAGCAGCTAGAAAGAAACAATTCCAGTATTGTGGAAATACAATCAAGATGACACAAGATCTAGCAGCTTCTACATTAAGGAATCGAAGGGTGTGGAATAGGATATTCCAGAAGACAAAGGAACTAGGACTCAGACCAAGAATCACCTACCCAGCTAAACTGAGTATAATACTTCAGGGGAATATATGGTCTTTCAATGAAACAGAGGACTTTCAAGCATTCTTGATGAAAAGACCAGAGCCGAAAAGAAAATTTGACCTTCAAACACAAGAATGAGAAGAAGCATGAAAAAGTAAACAGCAAAAAGAAGTCATAAGGGACTTACCAAAGGTGAACCGTTTACATTCTTCAATGGAAAGACAATATTTGTAACTCTTAAAACGTTTCAGTATCTGGGTAGTTGGTGGGACTACACACACACACATACACACACGCGCACACACACATGTAAACACGTGTGCGCACACAGATACACATGCACACACACAGAGACAGAGAGCACAGAATGAATTGAATGGGATGGGATCATATCTTAAAAGAAATTAAGGTAAATGGTGAGAGAGAAATGTAGTGGGAGGAGAGAGGGTGAAATGGAATGGGGTAAATTATCTCTTATTCAAGAGGCAAGCAGGAGGCTTTTTAGTGGAGGGAAAAAGAGGAGAGCTGAGGAAAAAAACATGAAGTTTACTCTCATCACATTTGACTAAAGGAAGGAATAAAATGCACACTTATTTTTGTATGAAAACCTATCTTACAGTACAGGAAAGTGGGGGAGAAGGAGATAAGCAGGGTGGGGGGGTGAGGGAAGCGAGGGCAATGGGAGGAGGGAGCAATTTGAAGTCAGCACTTGGGGAGGGACAGGATTAAAAGACAGAATAGAAACAGTGGGGGGCAGGATAGAATGGAGGGAAATACAGTTAGTCTTACATAACACGACTATTGTGGAAGTCATTTGCAAAACTACACAGATACGGCCTATATTGAATTGCCTTCCTTCCCAAAGGGAATGCATGGGGAGGGAGGGATGGAGAGAATTTGGAACTCAAAGTTTTAGGAACAACTGTCGAGTATTGCTGTTGCTACTAGGAAATAAGAAATACAGGTAATGGGGAATAGAAAGTCATCTGGCCCTACAGGACAAAAGAAAAGATGGGGACAAGAGAAGGGAGGGATGATAGAAGAGAGGGCAGATTGATGATAGAGGGAAATTAGAATGCTCAGTGTATTGGGGTGCCGGGAGGGGATTAATGGGGAGAAAATTTGGAACCCAAAATTTTCTGAAAATAGATGTAAAAAGTTAAATAAATAAATTTATATACTACTAAAAAGAAATGAGAAGAAAAAGAATTTGAAGGAATTAGAATAGGCAAAGAAGAAACAAAGTTATCACTGTTTGATGCTGATTTCATGATATATTTAGAGAACCCTGAGAATCAAATAAAAAACTATTTCAAATAATAAACAAATTTGTCAAAGTTGTAGGTTACAAAATAAATCCAGATAAACCATCTGCATTTCTATGTATTACTAACAAAGCCCAACAGCAAGAGATAGTAAAAGAAATTCCATTTAAAGCTATGGAAGACACTCTAAAATATCTGGCAGCCCACCTACCAAAACCCGGGGACTATATGAACCAAATTACAAAAACTTTTCACACAAATAAAGTCAGAACCAAGTAACTGGAAAAACATCATTTCCTTGTGGGTAGATTGAATTAATACAATAAAAAATGACAAATTACCTAAATTAATGTAATTATTCAGTGCCATACCAATCTAACTACCAAATAATTATTTTCTATAGCTAGAAACATCATACAAAAATTCATCTGCAAAAACAAAAGTTCCAGAATGTCAAGGGAATTAATGAAAACACATGCTGGGGTAGGTGACCTAGCACAACCAGATTTCAAATTACATTATAAAGCAGCAATCATCAAAACCACTTGGTACTGGCTAAGAAATAAAGAGGTAGACCAGTGTAATAGATTGGATACTCAAGGCACAGTAGTCAATGAATATAGCAATCCACCATTTGATAAATCCAGGACACCAGCTTCTGGGATAAGAACTCACTGATAAAAACTACTGGGAAAACTGGATACCGGTGTGAGGGAAACTGAGAATTGAGCAATACCTGACAACTGTCCACAACAATAAAGCACTGTAAGTATAAAGACTGATACTATAAACAAATAAGGGGAGCAACGAATAGTGTATTTGTCAGATCTATGGAGAATGGAGAAATTTGTGACACACAAGAGATAGAGAACATTATGAAGTTCAAAATGTATAATTTTGATTACATTAATTTGAAAACTTTTGCACAGACAAATCCAATGCAATCAAGATTAGGGGGGGAGTAGAAAACTAGGAAAGAATTTTTGCAACTAGTTTCTGTGATAAAGGTTTAATTTCTTAAATATATAGTGAACTAATTCAAATATATAGGAATACAAGTCATTTCCCAATTGATAAATGATCAAAGGACATGAATAAGCAGTTTTCAGGGGAAGAAATTAAATCTATTTATAGGCATATGAAAAAATTCTCAGAGAGATGCAAATCAAAACAACTCTGAGGTACCACATCACACCTATCATATTGGCTGACATGACAAAAACAGGAAGATGATAAATATTGGAGGACATAGTGGGGGGGAGAGTTGGAAAACTAATTCTCTGTGGGTGGAATAGATCCAGCCATTCTGGAGAGCAACTGGGGACTATGCCAAAAAGGATACAAAATGAGCATACCCTTTGATCTAGTAATATTGCTTCTAGGATTGTATACCAAAGAGATCATAGAAATTGGGAAAATGTCCCACAAGTACAAAAATATTTATAACAGTTATCTTTGTGATCATCAGTTGAGGAATGGCTGAACACATTGTGGTATATGAATGTAATAGAATACTCTTGTGCCATAGGAAATGATGAACAGGAAGACATCAGAGAGTCCTGGAAGGATTTATATGAACTGGTGCTGAGTGAAAGGAGCAGAACCAGGAGGACACTTTGCACAGTAACAACCACAGTACGCGAGGAAATTTTTCTGACAGACTTAGCCCTTCACAGCAATGCAAGCACCTAAAACATTACCAATGGACTCTAAAAGCAAAATGCCATCCAAATCCAGAGAAAGAATTATGGAATGGGATCGCAGACTGAACTAGAGTATTTTCTCTTGTGTTATGTTTTCTTTTGTTTTGTTTTTTCCCATGGTTTCTCCCATTCATTTTAATTCTTCTGTGCAACATGACTAATATTAGAATATCTTTAATAGGAATGGATGTGTAGAACCTATATAAGATTGCATGTGGTCTCAGGGATGGAACAGAAATGAGGGGGAGAAAATCTAAGACTTATGGAAGTGACTGTAGAAAACTAAAAACAAATTAATTAATAATAATAAAAAGAGAAAAAGAATTAGCAAGGGAAACTGCCCTGATATACTAGATTCAGAGATCCCAAAATAAAAACTCCTAGGAATATTGTAGCCAAATTCTAGAGTTTCCAGGTCAAGGAGTATATTGCAAGCAACCAGAAAGAAACAATTGAAGTATCGTGGAAACACAATCAGTATAATACAAGATCTAGTAGCTTCTACCTTAAGCAATGGAAGGGTTTGGAATATGATATTCCAGAGATCAAAGGATCTAGGATTAAAATCAAGAATTACCTACCCAGCAAAACAGAGTATAATACGTCTGGGGAAAAGTGGTCATTCAATTAAATAGAGGCCTTTCAAGCAACCTTGTTGAAAAGACCAGAGCTGAATAGAAAATTTGACTTTGAAATATAAGAATCAAGAGGAGTTTGAAAAGGTAAACAGAAAAAAGAAGTCATAAGAAACTTACTAAAGTTGAACTATTTACATTCCTACATGGAAAAACATTATTTGTAACCCTTGAGAGTTTTCTCAGTATTGGAGTAGTTGGAGGGACTATATACAAATACACAGAGAGCACAGGTAAGAGTTTAATATGATGGGTGATATGTAAAAAAATAAAAGTAAATGATGAGAGAAGAATTTATTGGAAGAAAGGGAGAAATAGAATTGGGTAAATTATGTCTCACATAAAAGAGGCAAGAAAAAGTTTTTAAAATGGAAGGGAAGAATGGAAAGATGAGAGGGAGAGACTGAACCTTACTCTCATTGGATTTGGCTTAAGGAGGGAATTACATTCACACTCATTTGGGCATGCATATCTATCTTACCCTACAGGAAAGTAGGGGGGAAGGGGAAAAGGGATTGATAGAAGGGAGGGAAAATGAGGAAGAAGTATAATTAGAAGTGACACCTTTGAGGAGGGACAGGGTCAATAGAAAGAACAGAGTAAAGGGGGAGCAGGATAGGATGTAGGGAAATATAGTTAATCCTTTTTGTATTTAAATTTATTTATTTAAGTTTTCAACATTCATTTCCACAAAATTTTGGGTTCCAAATTTTCTCTCCATTTCTCCCCTCCCCCCAACCCCAAAATATAGAGCATTCTAATTACCCCTATCACCAATCTGACCTCCCTTCTAACATCCCTCCCTTCCCTTATCCTCATCTTCTCTTTTGTCCTGTAGGGCAAGATAAATTTCTATACCCCAATACCTGCATTTCTCATTTCCTAGTTGCAAGAACAATACTCAACAATTGTTCCTCAAACTTTGAGTTCCAACTTCTCTTCACCTCTCCTTCCCTATCTATACCCTTTGGGAAGGCAAGTAATTCAGTATAGGCCATATCTGTCTAGTTTTGCAGATGAATTCCACAATAGTAGTATTGTGTAAGACTAACTATATTTCCCTCCATCCTATCCTGCCCCCTATTTCTTCTATTCTCTCTTTTGATCCTTGAGTGTTCACTTCTAATTGCTTCCTCCCCCCACTACCTTCCCTTCCATCCTCTCCCTCACCCTGCTTATCCCCTTCTCCCCCACTTTCCTGTATTGTAAGATAGGTTTTCATACCAAAATGAGTGTTCATTTTATTCCTTCCTTTAGTCGAATGTGATGAGAGTAAGCTTCATGTTTTTTCTCTCACTTCACCCCTTTTCCCTCCACTGAAAAGTCCTTTACTTGCCTCTTTTATGAGAGATAATTTGCCCCATTCCTTTCCCCCCTTTCTCCTCCATTATATTTCTCTCTCACTGTTTAATTTCATTATTTTAAGATATGATCCCATCCTATTCAATTCACCCTGTGCTGTCTGTCTGTCTGTCTCTCTCTCTCTCTCTCTCTCTCTCTCTCTGTGTGTGTGTGTGTGTGTGTGTGTGTGTGTGTAAAATCCCACCAACTACCCAGATACTGAAAAAAGTTCCAAGAGTTACAAATATTGTCTTTCCATGTAGGAATGTTAATATTTCAACTTTAGTAAGTCTCTTCTGATTTCTCTTTGCTGTTTACCTTTTCATGCTTCTCTTGATTCTTGTGTTTGAAAGTCAAATTTTCTTTTCAGCTCTGGTATTTTCATCAAGAATGCTTGAAAGTCCTTTATTTCATTGAAAGACCACTTCTTCCCCTGAAGTATTATACTCAGTTTTGCTGAGTAGGTGATTCTTGGTTCTAGTCTTAGTTCCTTTCCCTTCTGGAATATCCTATTCCACACCCTTCGATCCCTTAATGTAGAAGCTGCTGGATCTTGTGTTATCCTCATTGTATTTCCACAATACTTGAATTGGTTCTTTCTAGCTGCTTGTAATATTTTCTCCTTGACCTGGGATCTCTGAATTTGGCCACAATGTTCCTAGGAGTTTCTCTTTTTGGATCTCTTTGAGGAGGTGATCTGTGGATTCTTTCAATATTTATTTTGGAGCAGCAGAAGTGGAGAACAACAGAGTGGAGGAGATTTCCAGCCCAGGGTGACCTGAAAAGCCCACAGGAAATGTCTGTTGCACTGGATGTGGAGTGGAGCCCAGCCCAGCTTTGGCCACGTGGTGAGGCTCTGGTATGAGGACACCATGGGGGCGGAATCTCCAGTCACAGCAGGGGGTTCTCAGATTGCTCAAACCTCAGGCGCTGAAGGTTCTAGAATATCAGGGAAGTTTTCCTTGATAATTGCATGAAAGATGATGTCTAGGCTCTTTTTTTGATCATGGCTTTCAGGTAGCCCCATAATTTTTGAACTATCTCTCCTGGATCTATTTTCCAGGTCAGTTGTTTTCCCCAATGAGATACTTCACATTATCTTCCATTTTTTCACTCTTTTGGCTTTGTTATGTGATTTCTTGGTTTCTTGTAAAGTCATTAGCCTCCATCTGTTCCATTCTAATTTTTAAGAACTGTTTTCTTCAGTGAGCTTTTGAACCTCCTTTTCCATTTGGCTAATCCTGCTTTTTAAAGCATTCTTCTCCTCACTGGTTTTTTGAACCTCTTTTGTCAATTGAGTTAGCCTATTTTTCAAGGTGTTATTTTCTTCAGCATTTTTTTTGGGTCTCCTTTAGCAAGGTGTTGACCCACTTTTCAAGCTTTTCTTGCATCTCTCTCATTTCTCTTCCCAGTTTTTCCTCCACCTCTCTTACTTGATTTTCAAAATCCTTTCTGAGCTCTTCCATAGCCTGAGCCCATTGAATATTTATTTTGGATGTTTAGGTTACAGAAGCCTTGCCTTTTATGTCTTTCCCTGATGGTAAGCATTGTTCTTCCTCATCCAATAGGATGGGAGAAGATATCTGTTCACCAAGAAAGTAACCTTCTATGGTCTTATTTTTTCCCCTTTTTTAGGCATTTTCCCAACCAGTTCTTTGACTTTTGGGTCCTTTGTGAAGGGTAGGGTATACTCTGGGAATCAGAAAGATCTCAGCTCCTCCAAGGTGGCACAGTCAAGCATGTCTGGGAACAGGAAGAGATTTTGGTGCCCAGAATCGTAGCAGTTTTCTCTCCACAGTCACCTGGCCTCCAGTTCCACCACCATTCAGTATGAGATAAAGATCAGCTCCCTCAGGTCCTCTACACAGGGCTGAGGTAAAAGTCAGCTCCTCAGTGCCCCCAGGGGTTTTTCGATCCAACAATGGATGTGGCTGCTGTAGAGGCTGTGGTGGAAACTGCTGCTGCCTGCCTGATGTGGCCTCTGTGGCTGCTGCCTGAGGCAGGAGCTATTGGAAAGCCCTTCTCCCTTCCTGGCCAGCTAAAAAAACCCTGTCACTGACCTTCAGCACCTGAGGGTTGAGCGATCTGAGAACCCGCTGCTGCAAGTGGAGATTCCACCCCGAGGTGTCCTCTTCCCAGAGCCACACCACGTGGCCAAGGTTGGCCTGGGCTCTGCTCCACATCCAGTGCAACAGACATTTCCTGTGGGCCTTTCAGGTCACCCTGGGCTGGAAATCTCCTCCACTCTGTTTTTCTCCACTTCTGCTGCTCCAAAATTTGTTGAGAGTCCCTCTCTACAGGTATCTTATGGACTGTGTGGGGAGAGTCTGCATTTGTGTGTCTTTCTACTCCTCCATCTTGGCTCCACCCCGCCCCACCCCCAATATAGTTGATCTTTCACAACAGGACTATTTTGGAAGTGTTTTGCATAACTACCCATGTATAACCTGTTTCTAATTGCTTGCCTTCTCAATGGGGGGCGGGGTGGAGAGGGTGGAAGGGATAATAGTTGGAACTGAATGTTTGAAAATCGAATATTAAAAATTGTTTTTACATGCAACTTGGAAATAAGACATACAGGCAATAGGGTATTGAAATAAATCTTGCCCTACAAGAAAATAGAGCAGTAGGGGATAAGAGAACAGAGGTGATGATAGAAAGAAGGGCAAATTGAGATAGGAATAATCAGAACGTACCCTGTTTTGGGGTGGGGAAAGGAAGAGATGGGGAGAGAATTTGGAACTTGAAATCTTATGGAAGTGAATGCTGAAAATGAAAACTAACTAAATAAAAACTCTTTGGCATAATTCCAAATTGCTCTGCAAAATGTTGGATCAGTTCACAATTCCACCAACAATGAATTAGTCTCCCAATTTTTCCAAATACCTTCCAACATTTGCTACTTTCCCTTTCAATCACTTTAACCAGTCTGATACATTTAGAATAATAGCTCAAAGTTGTTTTAATTTGCACTTCTCTAGTCGGTAATGATTTAGAGCATTTTTTTATATATAGAGACAGTTTCTCAGAGATTTTATATCTCAAATATATAAAGAATTTCAGCCAATCTATAAGAATATGATTCATTCCTTGATTAAAAAAAATCAAAGAATATTAACAGGTTGTTTTCCAATTAAAAAACCAAAACACTATATAGTCATACCTTTATTTACATTTTTAAACATTTCCAATATCTTATGTGTTGTTTCTACCAGATATGCTTTGCTAGTACATAGGGTACAACATCTATTTTCTGCTCGATAAGTGGTATTGTATTTAAAATATTGTCAAGTTTTATAATCATGGCACATGTTTCCAATATCACACGAAAAGTCTCTAAAAAGAGAATATGATATCAAAATAAGTAATTAGAAAAGCTGCTTTTGAATATTCATAAGACAAATACTATAGAAAAGAGTGGAGAAGAGTAATGGGAAGAGATGAAGTTCAATAACCCTGACACACATTGACAATGACTCCTACCACATACATCAGGAGCCTCAAGTTAAAATGAAAAACAATGGCAGCACCATAGTTGCAGCCTGGATTTTATTTTTAAACTAGAAAAACAAAACAAACAAACAAAAAACCAGACCATCACCAGCATTTGCAACTGCAAAGGTATTTTCCAGGAAACTTGAGATGTAGGAATTGGAATGGCATCATTAGGCTGCTAATTAAAAGGAGACAAAACGGCCCATTATACTTTAAGCTAACACTACAGCGAGTACATCTCCTGAATTGTGTGTTCACCCTTCGTTGCTGAAGAGGACCATGTCACCAAAGAAATAATGACATGACTTGCACTTAACTTTGTTTTGAGTGAGGGAGGGCTGTACTTCTCCAGAGTCATCTGAATCCAGTGACCAAATATTCATCAGGATGACTGCAGATGACCCAGGATGAGGCAATTGGGGTTAAGTGACTTGCCCAAGGTCATACAGCTAGTGAGTGTCAAGTGTCTGAGGTGAGATTTGAATTCATTTCCTCCTGACTCCTGCACAGTTCTCTATCCACTGTACCACCTAGCTGCCCTGCACATCTCCTGAGCATGTTGTAACAAAGGGAGAAAAAAAAAGACTTCATTTTTTTATGACAAAAGAAACAGATCTCTAAACCATGATGACTTTAGGGTCCTTGTTCAAAATCTCAACAGATGGAATATTTTCTGCTTTACATAATTTTTTAGCTTCTTCACTGAATCCAGTGTTTCCTGTCTTTAGTTTCATTAGGTACGCAATCATGTGGTTTGAATTTTTGAGACCTAATTTTCCATTTTCTTCTGCACGAAGCACCACCGGCTTCCTCAGCATGTTTGTCTCCTGGAAAATTTTTTTGTCTTTTTCTTCATAGATTTCTTCGAGCTTGGATTTTGATTGTCCCTTTTCTTGGAAGGCTTTCAATTCCAGATCTCCTGTTTGCTCTATTTCTTCCATCATTTTAAGTCAGTCTATCTCTTTCTGTGAGAACATTTTTGACCTTTTAATTCTGCTTTTATTTTCTTCATTTCTTCAGTTGCTTTTTCCTTAGCAAGTCTCTCTTCAGCAAATTTCCCTATTCTTTTTTTCAGTTGATTATCACTGCTTTTTTTGGATTTTTAAAAAATTTTTTGATAACTGCTTTTGTTTTTGCTTCTTAATATCACTGAATTGGCTCTATAACCATTGATTTCTCCCTCTTAATTGCTGAAGTTGTAAGCATGTGTGTACGTTTTGAATTTTTTAAAATTTATCAGACAAAATGATTGCAGTTTTTGATATTTTGAATCAACTTGATATGTAGGATATTTTTTCCAAATCCTTCATTTTTATTTTCTTTACTTCTTTACTTTTTAGGTTTATTTCTTAAAGGAATAATTATAGGAGTTTTTTCATGGTCAATTTGCCACTTTAATTTTATCAAATTATTTGATCTCCTCACATTTAAAATTTTGAGACTTGATTTTGTATTTCCTCTATTTCTCTCTATTTTTTTCTTAATTCATTTTTTTATTCTTGTTATAAAGACAGTATGTTGTCTCTTCAGATATTTTTGCTTGATATCCTTTAAGACAACTCTGGCCTCACAGACTCTTTTCTCACCCTCAAACCCCTTCTCTCTCATTTGCCATCCCTTTTCCTAGCTGTAGAGTTTTACTTAACTTATTTCTTTGTACCTCTGCCTTTTATCTAGTAATCTAAATCTTCTCTTTGTTTCCCTTAGGGAGAAAAAAGAAATAGAAATCCCCCTTCCTCTTCTGCCTTTCAACTTCTTTTGTTATTTTTCAATTTCCACCTTTTTTTATTTCTGTCTATTTAAAATACTTATTCTTTGACTGATAGTCCTGATTCATATTCATTCCTTGTTTAATTTTTATATTATTCATGGAATTGAAGCATCTAATGGACCAATTTCAACTCCCCTCATCCAAACAATTTCTATGTTTTAATGCCTTGGAGGATTTTCCTCAAGCCATTTTTTTGTTGACTCATTCTTGGATATATCTATTTCTACAGGCCATAGAGAGGAATAAATATTATCCCATCATAGGAATTTTCCTGTCCTTGAGCATGTCAGTCAGTAATAATTTATAAAGTACCTACTATGTGCCAGATAATGGAATGCTTGGGAAAGAAATGCAAAAGACAGTTCCTATTCTCACAAAATTCACAATCTAATTCTGGGTTCTGTCATATGACCTCCATGATGATTTTCTTTCTTCTTTACCATATAGTTCCCCTCTAAGTCCATGCCCTCCAAACCTTCTGGATTATAGTTTCCCCCAGGATCTCTGATTCCTTTGAACAGATGCTCTCTGTGGAATACCACTTCTCTCTTAAATCTTTTGCAGATTACACCCATTGTATGGTCCAGTAAATAACTGTAATATTTTATATCTCTCCACATATCTGGAATGTTCTTTTGCCAATTGAGTTAGCCTATTTTTCAAGGGGTTATTTTCTTCAGCATTTTTTTGGGTCTCCTTTAGCAAGGTGTTGACCTACTTTTCATGCTTTTCTTGCATCTCTCTCATTTCTCTTCCCAGTTTTTCCTCCACCTGTCTAACTTGATTTTCAAAATTCTTTTTGAGCTCTTCCATGGCCTGAGCCCACTGAATCTTTACAGAAGCCTTGACATTTATGTCTTTACCTGATGGTAAGCATTGTTCTTCCTCATCTGACAGGATGGGAGGAGATATCTGTTCACCAAGAAAGCAACCTTCTATGGTCTTATTTTTTTCCCCGTTTTCTGGGCATTTTCCCAGCTAGTTATTTGACTTTTGAGTTTCCTCACCACACCCGTTTTCTGGGCATTTTCCCAGCTAGTTATTTGACTTTTGAGTTTCCTCACCACACCCACCTCACCTCCAGTTCCATCCCGCTAGTGCTTGGGGGCTGAGATTCAAATGCTGCTTCCCAGCCTCAGGGCTTTCAGTTTTGGTGGGGCTGCTATTCAGTGTGAGATTAAAATCAGGTGTTCAGGTAGGGCCTGGGCCACCAGAGGGGACTCAGTTCCCTCAGGGGGTTTATGCGGGGACCTTCAATAATGGATCTGAGCTCCTGTCTGCTTTGGGAGCTCCTGTCCGCTGCTGCCTCTGCTTCTGTCTCCCAAGGGGGCCTGAGTTATGGAGACACCCTGCTCCCCTCCTGGCAAGCTGCAAAGGCCCTCTCACTGACCTTTGGTGCCTGTGGGTGAAGGGGCCTGTGTGGCTGCTGGAGATTCTGCACCTGAAACCTGTTCAGGTCTGCTCTCCTCAGTGCCGCACATCCAAGGCAGGGCTGGGCTCTGCTCTGGCTCCAGTATTATGGAACAGAAATCTCTACTCCATTGTTGTATGGCTTCCACTACTCCAGAATTCGTTGGGAGCTCCTCTTTACAGGTATTTTATAGGCTGTGGGTTAGGAGCTAGCATATGTTTATCTTTCTACTCTGCCATCTTGACTCCTCCCAGACTTGGAATGTCCTTTAGTGAGACCCCTCCAATGACTGGGTGTCTTCATTTAGCCTGTTTCAATCCTTCCCTTCATATCTTGCTCATTCTCCCATAGTCTCTCTTTTTCCTGAAATATTACAGGAATTATTTTCCTTCATTATTTGACTTGATTGAGGTATATCACATCTTCTCTCTATCTTTTACCTTCTCTCTGCCTTTTTATGCACGCTTCTATTCTCCTGTTTAGTCCCACCAAACAAGCATTTATTCATTGATAGGGAAAGGGTGTATATGAATTAGTCTATTGAGGTTGAGGGTGCTGGGAACCCCCAAATACTGACACACTGAGTCTTGCTGAAATGAATTCCACATCAGCCAAAGTTAAAGTCAAAGAAAAACAAAGTTTATTAGAAATTCACCATACTGAGTTGACTCTTAAGGAGACTAAGCATTTTTAACGTATTAACAAGTAGGCCAGATAGAATCTCAGCTAGACAGAGTCAGAGCTGGATTGAATCTGAGTACCTTCATGGAGGTGAGATGGAACTTAAATACAGAAAAAGACTGAGGGAAGAATCCAGGTGTTGCCAAGCAGTGTCAGGTCCCAGGGATGGTCTTGATAGGGGAGAAAATGCAAGAGCAAAACTTAAATCAATTAAATGAAGTCAAGTCAAACCCAGGAAGGATCCTGATGGGAAAAGTCAGTAATCCAGACAATCCACAATCCTGGATGGATGACTTGGACCTCAAGAGATTGCTAAGAATTGGCCAATAATAGGATCAAAGGTAGGAATATCAACAGAATGCTAAGTAGTGACCAGAAATAGGATCACATATAGGAATATCAAGAGAATGCTAAATCAAATAAGGGTAATCCAAGGAGCCCCCAAGAACAGGCTTTCCTGGCCCCTTAAAACAAATGGGACCAAAACCCTCCCAGGCCAAGGGACAAAAGTCTCAGCTTGGGCTTGTACCTCATGAAGTCCTTAATATTTCATGCCTGTTCTTCCGCCATGACATCTATTTCTTTAAATTCTGCTTTCACCCTTATCTCCTCATGTACTTTTGGGAAGAAATCTCCGAATTATCCTTCATCTATTTCCTTTTTGAAAAACCATTTGGTTTCTTTCTCTTTCTGGTTTTTTTCCCCTCTTAGTAGTTTCTTGAGATAGGGCAATCTACTTCATTACTTGTGCTTTTCTTGGCAGCTTTCTTTAATTTATCCTTCTTGTTCAGGGTGTTTGCCAGTGGAATAATTTTTACACATTTTGGGTTTTAATTTTTTTGTCAGAGTAGCTGAGGTTGGTCTCTTTGTTTGAATGTCCACTGTTTTTCATTACTGATTATTTTCAAATGAACAGGGTATGTCATTTTTTCAGTGGCATCTTGAGCTCTGTTGCTTTTCAGTGTATATTATTCTATGCCCTTCTATTGTTTCTTGTGAGAGAAGTATTGTTTTATGTCATTTCAACTTTCTTTCCTTTGTAGTTGAAGTCCTAGTTACTTTCATAATTTGTTGACTTTTCAATGCAATTGTAAAATTTAACCATCACGTTTCTTGAAGCTTATGGTTTATAGGATTTTTTTCTCTTTTTGAGATGATCTCTGTGGATTAATTTAATTGGTGCTTTGTTTTATGTATGCAGAAGTTGAAGACATTTTCCTTTTCTTCTTTCATGCATTGTAAGGTTTGAGTTTTTGAGTTGTTTGTTGCTCTCAGAGGCAAATATGAGTGAACAATTGGATGGAACTACCCAAGGATAGAATGTTTACATGCTAAAAAGAGAAAATGGTAAATGTGTTCCCTCTATCACCTAAAGTACTTGGGTGTTGCATAGGGAGTTACATAAGATGGAGAGTGACTATGGATTGTTTTACTATATTTTGATGACTTTACAAAAGGAAAAGGAAAGAAAAGGGAATATATTTGAGAAAAAAAGGAAGGTTGAAATCAATATAGAAACAAGAAATACGGGATGAAGGAAGGAAACAAGCATTTATTAAGCACCTAGTATATTCCAGATACTGTGCTTAATACTTTACAAATTCTATCTCATTTGATATGTACAACTCTAGAAGGTAGGTGCTATTATTATCTCCATTTCAAAGTTGAGGAACTGAACCAGAAAGGCTAAGGGACTTACTCAGGGTCATATCACTTGTACTGAATAAAAAGGAGGGTTTCCGTGAAGGATCACTGACAAGTACAACAAACTCTTGTGAAGAGACTTTTGGGGTTGTGAAGAGACTTTTAAGGGAAAAAGAGGAAAGTAAAAAACCTGTGATAGAGGTTTGGGAAGGGAGAAGAAAAAAATAGCAGACTAGGTGGAAATACATTTACCTCATGAAGTACTAATGCTGAGAATATTCCATTTTCACCACCTTGTTTTTATTTGTGAATAGAGAGTGAGGGGGACATAAAGGGAAAAGTGCAAGAGAAGGGGATGGAGGTACTTACACACAATTAATATTCATAAATATAAGTGATCACATACATAAAACTGAGGAAGATAGTAAAACAGATTAGATAGCATAATGCAGAAATATGTTGTTTAGGAGAAATAAACCTGAAACGAAAAAAATAAGAAACTGGAGCAAAATCTATTATGCTTCAGCTAAAATAAAAATTAGAAATAGCACTCATGATCTTAGAAAATCCAAGAGGAAAAATTGAATCAATTAAAATAAACAAGGACACTACTTTTTACTGAAAAACAATAAAGACAGAGAAATATCAGTAACATAATCCACTAAATGGCATATACATCCTTAAAGGAAAAGCTAAATAAATTTCACGTAGAAATGAAGGGTAAACGCCTCCTTCCATCAGATTAGCTCCGTCCTGGTGGAGAGACGCCCCTTTCTCGCAAGAATTGTAGTAAATCATTGTTCTTATCGAGAAGCCTCTTTGTTAATTTAAAATTTTGAGTAAGGGTCTTTTAGCTTATCCAATTTTGGTATATTGACCGGGAACGCCCTCTAGTGGCAACTCCTACCCATTTCGATCGGGGGCAGGCTCTTGTCAGGGAATTTTTTCTGAGGATACTCTCTGAGCTTAAAGAGGATTCCTGCCCTGAGGGGGCAAAAATCCTAGAGGAAAAGAGAAACTCGGAGGAATAGAAATTGAATATAAAAGATAAAAGCTCCAAATAAGTGAAAGCAAATTCTGGCCGGCCAGTGGATGAGACAGTAGCTGAAAGTTGTACGTGAACAGCCCGGAGGTAAGTACTCAGGGGTCTGGAAGTTTAACTGGGCTGAGTCTCTGACTCGGGAAGCTTCGGCCACTACTTCCATAAATTTACGGGACTTGAAACCTCAGTGCAAGGACTCCCGTTGAGCCAGCTTCATGGGGACTGTTGGGAGTAGGGCGATCTCTCCTGGACAAATTCGGCTGGGTCTTTGGACCTGGAAGGTTCCCGTGAGGGACTTCATGAATTCGTAACGGGAAAAGAGCAGTCTAAATCCATTACTTCGGAGCAAAAATTGAATGATATTGATATAGTGATAAATATCCCTTGGGGAATAGACTTCGAAATTGGGAACGAATTACCAAAATACAAGGTAAAAGAAAAAAGAAAAATGACAAGATGTTGTTTTATCTGCAGTGGAACAGATTTAGTAATGTGGCCCAAATATGGGTCTTCAGAAGATTGGGTATACCAAAAATTGAATCTGTATGTCAATCCTAAAAGCCTCTTTAATTCAGAGGAAGGTACTTATGCTGCCCTTTGGATGCCAGGAGCCCAGCAGATGGTGCTAAAAGGGAAAAAGGGGGAGGAAGAGGAGAAAGAATGCAAGCCACATCCTTGGGATTCGCTCCTCACTCCCTCCTCCCCATGTACCCCAGTTTGCGGTGGGCTTGGTGGTTCCACTCCCCCAGCCCTCCAATCGAAAGGAAAAGGGAAGGAGGACTTACATAGTTCTAGTGAGCTACATGGTCCTCTGTTTAGAGAATTGAGACAACTTTTAAAAGATTAGGAAAATTTATTCTTGAAAATGAAACCAAAAATACCCACTGAGTTATTTCCTGTAAGAGAGGTCGGGTCAGCTCAAGGAGCCTTGATGTACGCTAATTCACCTTAGTGTGGCTGAGGTGAGAAATTTTAAAAAGAAATGAAAGCCCTAATGTAGACCCACAGGGCTTATCAGAGCAATCAGATTAGTTCTTGGGACCTAATACATATACTTGGAGAGAATTAATGAATACCCTAAATATTCTATTCTTTCAAGAAGAAAGGGACATGATAAGAAGGGCTGCTATGGTAGAATGGGAAGGCTGGCATCTACCCGTGGCCGGGGTGGTGCCAACTGACCAAAAATACCCTACTCAGGACCCCCGGTGGGATCATAATAATGAAGCCCATAGAATTCATATAAAGGACTTGAGAAAGTTAATTATAACTGGCATTAGGAATATTGTCTCTAAACCCCAGAATATTAAAACGGCTTTTGAGATAGTGCAGAAGAGGGATGAAGCTCCATCTGAATTTTTACAAAGATTAAAAGAGAGCACAACCAAATATTCAGGCTAGATATGAATGACCGCATACAGAATCCATGCTTAAATTACATTTTGTTACCAATTCTTTGCTTGATTAAGAGACCAATAGACAAAGTTATGGAAGGTTATTGGATTTAAAAATTGTTTGCTGTGATTTGAAATTATTAGTATTAGTTATTAAGCTCCCAAGTCTCATGCTTTGTCAATATTAGATTATTTAGGTCCTTTTTCCTGGGCAAGGAGGCTCTTCAACTTTTTTTAATCTGGGAAAGATTTTCCTCCTCAGATATGGGAGTGGCAGGCCATTCTCTACCTTACCTGAAGGAAGATCAGTAATGGAAAATAGCAGAGTAAAAGAAAGGCAGTGGAGTGAAAAGTTGAGTTTTGATTTAATGAGATCTAAAAGCCAAAATTTGTACTTTATGTTTAAATTAAGTAAATATATCTGATACCAAAAGACTATGTGTGTAAAAATTGCAAATGTATTTTAGAATTTTAGTGATTTCTTTTAGAAGCATTAACTCTGTCTATGTGCTTAGACTATGTGGACCAAGGGAAAGTTACACCCTGCCCCCCCAATACGATTTAAAGGTTGGAGTGAGACTCAGAGGGCTGGGGAGCGGGGAGATGGAAGAGGGCTCTTTAACTCTTTAAGGGAGTAGAATAAAAAGAAGAGGAGGGTTATTTTTTTTTTGGTAGATTTAGGTTTGACATGATTTCAAGTTAAGTTTTAACTAAAATTGGTTTGGCCTATGAATATACATACAAAAGTATGTAAAAAGAAACTTATGTCTAAATGTGAAAAGACCTTGGGCTTTAGGTCTTGTAATTTTTGTCAGTCAGGTTCATGAGGGTTTTATGATAAACTGTGAACTGTTCCTAAAAAGAGGAAGATATGACTTTTGAAAAGTTTACCTATCAAATTTATATTTGTAAGCTAATTTGTTATAAGAAGGGAGACCAGAAATTTTATGGTAGCTCTGGGGAAAATTTTAAGAAAGCCTCCTGGCCCCATCCCCCCCTTTCATTTGGAAGCCCAGTCATTACAGCAGGACTTCTTAAGATCTAATATGAACTGGAAATATTCAGAGGAGAGATATTATCTATTTCTTATTGTGAAGGAAAAGAGTGACCTCACTCCCACCCAAGGATCCCCTAAGATCTGAAGAGTCACTTAAGAGGTGTGGCCCTTCACTTTGTTAAAGTTGTAATCTCTATGTGAAATGTAAGCTGGATATGGACTTCCTAAACTAGGAATTTACTTTGGTGATAAATAATGTTTAATGATTGGTTTTTTAATTTAATTAATTTCAATTAATTAATTAATTAAATTAATTTTTAAAATTTAAGCAGTAGGACAATTGTGTCCTCAGTCTAGGATAGAATCCTTCTGGCTCAGTTTCCCCATTGTGTTCCTTTGACAGAAGGACTGAGGAAGGCATCCAGGGTGGTTCCAGGCGGTTTAGGGGTTTCCAGCATGGTCTTAATGGGAGTGGTCAGTAACCTGGAGAATAGGATTGACATGTTTTTATGGGCCTCTATATTGATATGTTTCTATGGTGGCACAAGATGAGATTTTTAGAAAAATGAGACTAAAAGGTTTTGGGGGTAATAAACAAAACAATTAGTATTAAAACAATTGATTGCATTCTTACTTTAGGGAACAGAATTTTAGTCTAAGTTTCTTAGAGACAGGTAACCTCTGGCAATATTTTGCATTTATGGAAAAGTTAAATGTTTCTGTTTTGATTTGAATTCATTTCATGAACATAATTTGAAATTAGTGTTTGAACTTGTCATAAGTGTAGTTCATTCTTTTAGACTAAGCAAGGTTATAAAGGTATACAGAAGCTTGGAAAGCAGATGTACATCTATTAGAGCAATAACATGGCTTTAATGGTAAATTTGGTTTTCATGATTATTGTCTAATCCTAGAACCTGTGTAGAAAGACGTAAGCCACTTCAGACTTGCTTCAAGAGATGTTCCTTAGGAAATGTGAAATTATAGTCATATCTGAAACCTGATTAGAGCTTGCTATTTTAAGATTTTGTGGGACTATTAACTGACTGTTCTTCTGAGTCTAACTCCAGGTATGGATAGCAATAAAGGAGATGTGAACCTCCAATCCATGATGCCAGTAAGCCTCTGAGATGCTGGTATGAACTGCAAAAGGTGATCTCATGGGAGAATGGCTGTTCAGCATGGGCTGAAGTAGGATTCTCCTGACTCAGTTTCCCCACTGACACCTAGCAGACTTTAAGCCTGACTGGATGCTAGTTGACAATATACTCCTGCCTGGAATTGACATGAAGATAGGGAGCTACTGTTTCCCTGCAATGTCCCTACTCTTAGCAACAATCTCCTGTAATCAAAGATTTTGTACGTTTAATACCATATCTATTAAATGACAGATTGTTGGCATGGCAACACATGAAGTTAAGTCTAAAATTAAACTATCAAGCTTAGGACTTTAGAAGAACAACAATAAGTTAGGGTCCTTTAGTTCTTAGTAATAGTGTGGAGACCATCAGGTTAATGAGGCTTGTGAGTTTAGCATATATGGTTATTGTATTTGCGTAACTAGTGGAGCGCATTATTGACTCCTTAGTGAAATCTCATCCTCCTGATCGGGGGAAAAGAATAGTGAATTAATGTAAGATGTAAATGCTGGAGTTCTAATGTAGATTTCTTACAAGCTTATGAATGGTCATCTAAAATGGTATTAAGGTCAGTTTTGTAGGGGAGTGGACATCTGGATTTCTACAAGATGATAAAGGGAAGAAGATGCAGAGATGCTGTGCTGAAGATGGCCTGAAGGAGCACCTAAATCAGAAAACTGCATGAGATGATGTCTCTCTTCAGAGGAGATTGAACCTCTGAATGGATAATTCATTGATCTATTTGTATTTTAAATGTCTGTATCTGTATTTATGACAAGGGGACAGTCCCCATGTAATTTGTCAATATGTTTGTCAATTTTGCTCTCTTCCTATATTCATATAAAAGGAATGGATGAAGGGAAGAATTCATAGGGGACAGACTGTGAGGATTGGATCCAGGTGTGAAAACAGGAATTTTAAAGATGGCCCATATTCTCATCCAAACTTGGTCTTCTCCTTTAAAGCATGAAGGAGAAGGAGTGGTATGAGAGTATAAAAAGTGAAGGAGAACAATTTACAAATAATCTATATCAATAGTGATGTGAAAAGTCTTCAGATGATAGAGAAGAGGAGGGATTGAGTGAAATAAAGATGGGAAGACTTTTCATAATAAAAATATGAGGAATATTGTATTTTCTTTTCCATAAGACCTCTCTTCCTGGATACCTGAGTTTCAGGAATCTAGGGCCAACTAGTTTCCTCCCCCATTCCTCTTCCCTTCTTTCTTTGTGATAGTGCTGTGGACTGTAGCTGAAACTTGGAAGTTACTCAAATCTCCCCTTTTGTTTCTTATGCTGTTGCCATATTGACAGTACAAGTTCCCCTCTCCCCTACTTTTTACTTTTGTCTGTAATTAGCCACATCAGCAGTTAATTAGGTAATTGTGTTGGGATAGGTGAATATTTCCTGGGGTTTGTCCAGTTTTTTGCACTTAGATTGTAAGCCTGCCTCCCAGTCAACGGAGAGGTGGAATAGTGGGGAGGTGGGATTTCCCTGATAAAGACCTGATTTCTCAAATATACACAAAAATGAATCAAATTTATAACAATACTAATCATTCCTTAATTGATAAATGGTCAAAAGATATGTACAGGGAATTTTCAGATAAAACAATCAAAGCTATTTATAGTCACACTAAAAATGCTCCAAATCACTACTGATTACAGAAATGCAAATTAAAGCAATTCTGAGGTACCACCTCACACCCATCAGATTGACCAATATGACAGAACATGAAAGGGACAAATATGGGAGGGGATGTGGGACAATTGAAACATTAATGCACTGTTAGTAGAATTGTGCACTGATTCAACCACTCTGAAGAGCAATTTGGAACTGCACCCAAAGGGCTCTAAAATCGTGGATACCTTTTGACCCAGCAATATCACTACAGAGATAAAGAACAAAAAAGAAAAGGACCTGTATGTACAAAAATATTTATAGTGGCTCTTTTTATGGTGGCAAAGGATTGGACATTGACGGGATGCCTGTTGGCTGAACAAGCTGTGGTTTATGATTGTGATAGAATAGCCTTGTGTTACATTGTACCCAGAGAAGTAAGGTTCTCTGAGAAAAACCTGAAAAGACCTACATGAACTGATTCAAAGGAAAATTAGCAGAACCAGGGGAACACTGTACACAGTAACAGCAATATTATGCAATGATCAGCTATGACGACTTATGTATTCTCAGAAATATGATGTTTCAAGACAATTCTAAAGGACTTGTGATAAAAAATGTCATTCACTTCCAGAGAAAGAAATGATGTGCTCTGCATGTAGATTGAGGCATACATTTTAAAAACTTAAAATATTTTGTTTTGTTTTTTTGTTTGTTTTCTTTTAGTCTCCTTTTACAACATAACTAATATGGAAATATGTACCACACAACTGTGCATGTGTAACTTATATTGCATTACTTGCTTTCTCAAGGAAGAAGGAAGAAAGGGAGGGAGAGGGTTTGGAAATACATGTAATTGGGGGGAAATAAAATATTAAATTTTAAAACTAAGTGGGTGAAAGAGGATAGAAGAAAGTTAAGGAGGAAGTATAGAAAATCGGAGAATAACTTTGAAGGGAACGTAGAATACATTATAATTTTTTTAAACTGAAGGGTACAAAATGGCAACTGATAATTCCACATAGCATCCTCATTTGTGTTCTCTTGTGAGTGAGGACATGTTCTTTTTGGTGTTTGCATTTAGAATAATATTTTAAGGTACAAAACCTAGGAACAAAGCAATAACTCAGATTCTGGTTTAAACAGCACTGACATTTGCTTCAATTCAATTCTTTTCAGTATTCAATTTATTTTCAATTCAGTCTAGTACAGTTCTAGAAACTGGGGATCTACCTTGATACAGTCGAGGACTTCGGGACACATTGTATATCAAACTATCTGAAGCTGATCAGTTCTTTTAACTTCCACATTAATAAAAGCCATGTCCCATTACTTGTCAGAGAATTGCCACAAGTAATGCTAAAGTGGGGAGTTGATAAAACATCTGTGATAGGCAAGCTTACTTCCAGGCCACTCAAAGCTGCTAGTTATTTTCTTCTGTTTTTATAGTTCCAATTCCATATTTTATTCTTAAGTGGTATAGTGGATAGACTGATGGCCCTAGAATCAGAAAGAACTGGGTTCACTTGTTTTCTGTATGATCTTGGAAAAATCAACTATTTTCTTTGTTCCCTTAAAACTCTAGAACAGCAAGTCATATGGAAAGTACCGGTCTGCATCAGTATATATAAAATCTTTCAATAGAGGAGCTTTTTGTAGAGTTGGAAGATGTGGGTCAAATCCTGCTATGCCACTTCCTGTTCATGTGTAATGAGGCAAGTCACTGAACCACTCAAGATCCAGGTGTCTGCATTTGTTAAAATGAGGGTAATACTTGCACTACTTACTTCAGAATTGTTGCGAGACTTGAAGGAAATAATGTCTGTAAAATGCTTGGTAAATCTTAAAGGGCTAGAGATTGTCATAGGATCATAGCTAGAGCTGAATGGGAACTTGCATGTCATTGAATCCAATGACTTCTTTTCACATATGAGGAATGAAGCCCTAAATAAGACAAGTGACTTGACTAAGGTCACATAGGGAGTCATCAGCAGAGTTTAGATTTGAATTCCACCTTGCCATATGCACTGCTGACCTCATAGGATACGTGCAATTGTCAAAGGAAATCATGCACACAAATTATATTCAAGTGCTCCATGACTGTGTATGAGTTTAAATGCTGTATAAAGGTCTGACAGTGATGTAGCTCTTTTCATTATTACCTCCATACTGAACCTCAGCATAGAAAAAAATGGAATAAAGTAGAATTGCATCATTTCCAGAATGCTATACAAGATTTGGGGATTTGATGCACCCAATGACATTTTATCTCCAAATGGGAGCATCTGGGAAGACTTCAGTACCCAAATGGAATTCTTCTGGCTCTCCACCATGACAGAGCTAAAAACTGTTCATGAGCCTTAATAATGATCAGAAAGTTGATTCAAAGAGAGCTCTTATCTTTGCACATAATTGAGAAAAGATTATATATATATATATTATATATATATATATATATATATATATATATATTTTAAAAAGTGAGCTCCCTCAAGAATCCAGGTTATTCTTTCTTGTCCTTGTGCCGTGTATCTTCCATCTATAAGGAACCAATTGGCAGGAATTAAATAATAGCAATGCTGAACCAAATACACAGATATATTTCAAAGAAATTTGTTCCTGCTCAGAAGTTCATGCCAAGTTCAAAAGAGTCTATGACTGGTCACCAGGGTTCATGTCTCCTATAAAACAAAGAAAGAAGTTAATCTCAGGTTAAGTGGGTCCATAGTTCAGCTAGGATCGCAATTCTGCCTGATAGTTCTTTGTTATATGACTGTGTAAAGTGATTTCTGCCTCTAATTTCCTAATCTCTATACTGACTGGGTAGAGGGGGTGCGGGAGGATGGGATCATAAGATCACACCTCTGAAAATTCCTGTCCCAGAACTGGGCCAGTTCCTTTGTGTGTGGTCAGAAGTTTCAGTAAACTGATTCTGGACATTGGCACCGTTAGCCTGCTGGGTCAGTTCTGCAGGTTTCAAGTGAATGGGCTGCTGGTTCCCATAAGTTTAGGACACTGTTTATCTGACTTCAGATTTCCAAACTGGGCTAAAGGCTAGAACAACATTCCTGATTTGCTCCTGGGATCAGAGCCAAACAGTTATGTGTACATCCAGAATATTTTTTATTGCTCAATAAAGAGATAAGGTCCGTGTTTACATCCACTCCCTCCATCCAGGATCTTTGACCTAGAACCAGCTTTGAGATGACAGAGGTCTCAGATGGCATATATTCCTGCACCCTGTGCTGATTCAGGCATCCCCTGAAATATCTTTCTTTCCTGGTGCTTCATGCCCTGGTGCCCTATCTTGGTCATGCTTCCATACCTAGATACGGACATGGCACAGATTCTTCTTAGCAAGTCGAAAATGGTAGCTTGGGTAGAACTGATGAAAAGCCAGAGGGGAAGTGAATAATTCTTTGTTAGAGAGGGCAAGGAAAGCCAAATAGTCTGCCATGAGCCCTAGGTTTTAGGAAAGCAGATCTCAAAGGGTTGAGCAAAGAAAGGATTCTACAGACTAATATTCTACAGAGGATGTCAATGCAGGAGAGATGGGAGATGTTCAAGAATAAAATGGTGAAGAAACAATGGGAAATTATTGCAATGAGAAGAAAATTGGGACTTGTCTGAAAAAATCAATGCTGATGCACTGGGAACTCATCAACCAAGTTAGATTTTTAAAAGAAACACACGGAAAATTGCCTATTGGTATCCTTTGATAATTTATCATTCTGGGAATGATTAAGAGAAAACCTAATTGCTCTCTATGAATTTAAGTCACTTTACACAGATGAACCACCCAGATGAACTAGGTCCTGAAAGATTTTCAGATAAAATTACAAAAAGGAGAAAATAAATATATAAAATAAATACTAATGAGTTTTATGGCAATTCCTGGCAAACACTAAGAACAGATCAATAAAAAGATGTTTAACAGCACCAAGAGGTGTAATGATTACAAAAGGCCACCATGTCTTCATCTAGAATAAATCATGGCAAGCTAATCTCATTTCATTCATTAACAGAAATATGGAAGGTGGCTGAAGAAAAAAAGGTTTGGATTTAAACTTTGATTTTTATAAGATATCTACAGAACATGGAAGTAAGACCATGAAGGAGAGAGCAGGCATAGGAATACGGCACAGGTGTATAAAAATAATGTGATGAGTGCTGAAGCTTAGAGTCATCTAAAACTGGCTAGGGAAGAGGAGAACAATAAAGATGGTTGTTTTTAAAAGTTCTATTTGGGGGAAAAGTAGAATCAACCAAAGGAAAGGACACTTGTTTGGGGTGCATGGGGCAATAATGCCAACAACGGAAAGGGGGCAGAGATGATCATTTCTTTTTTGTTTCCTCTGGCAAAGAGAATGGCACATGCCCTAAAAATGACTCAACAAAATGACTGAGACGTGATGTTCAAGGAAAGTAAGGAGATAGTAGAAGAACATCCGATTTTACTTAATAATCTAAACCCATTTTTTCAATGAACAATGAATAAAAATCTTTCTTTTTCCTTCCTACCTCAGCTCCTATAGAAAAATAAAACCTTGTAAAAACAAATTTCCATATTGGCCACGTCCAAAGTAACTGTTTCAGTCTGTACAGTGAATGTGTCAGCTCTGTATCAGAAGGTGGGTAGTATATTTATCAAGAGACCCCTGTAATGGTAATTTGTCAGCATGCTGGTCAGAGTCTGAAGTTTTTCAAAGTCAGTTGTTTTTACAATGCTGTTTTTATTACATAAACTATTCTCCTTGTTCTGCTCACTTGACTATATATCAGTTCACATGTCTTCCCATGTTACTCTTAGAGAATCTCTCTCCTTTCCTTACAGTGCAGCAAATTTCAATGTATTCGTATACAGTCAGTCTTGTTTTGATATGACCTATGATTTCCCTCCAGTTACCACAATATCTAACATCATGGGATAAAACCCCCAAGTTTGTAGGGCAAATGGGGTTAGGGGTACAATAACTTTGCCAGTAACCTTTTAAAAAGACTAAGCAAATGAACAGAAATGGTAGCACGGTTTTTAACACGGCAAATTATTAAGAAATATATAAAGATTACAATAAATGTTACTACAGGTTCACTGCTACTCACTCTGAGCCCCAGGGTAGAGGGGAGGCCAAACCTCTGTGCCTTGAGACTAGAGGTCTTAGGGAAAACAGTTGAAAGGAGAGGGAGTAAGGACCAGACCTTTTCTCCTCACAATTCCTAACCGCAAAATAGAATACACAATATATGGGACACTTTCCCTGGTCTGAAACTTTGGGTTTACTTGTGTAAGTGAGTATGGAAAGGATTGCACCTCGTAAGTCAGCAGGGAGTGGTGCTGTTTCTCAGGGAAGAGATCATACAGAAGTAAACTCAAATTCAAGTTATGTTCACCACGCTCCCTAATGGATTCATCACATTGAAACAAATTCCAGTTTTCCAAACATGCATCATGGCAGAACTGACTGTGCTGTGATTTGTCCAACCATTCTCTAACTGAAGAGCACTCCCTTAGTTTCTAGCTCCTGCCACATAAAAAGAACTGCTCTAAATAATTTTATACATACATACATACATGCATACACATACACACACACTGATATCTGTCATAGATCTCTTTCTTTGATCTCTGCATATAGACCAATCATTTCTTGGGCACAAAGTATGAATCATTTCTTAAATTTGCAGGAAGAGTACCAGTTTCTAGCATAGCTGAACAACTCCTCCAACAATGATTCAACATTCAATGATACATTAATTACATTTTTTCCTCCACAGTCCCTCTTGTATATGAATTACCTTCTTTTATCCACCTTTACTTGGTGCATAGACATATTACTGTGATGTGGACCAGTTTGGCTTGCATTCAAAAAAAAGTAAAACTAGCAATAAATCTCTTACCATTTAGGTTCTATAGTAAGAGTCCTATCATGAAATGATGAAGCTTTTCCCAAAAGAACATGAGCTTCCACAATTAGAATGAGAACTGCTTGAAGCCAGGGATCACTTTTGCCTTTACATTCATGTCCAGTAGCATTTGACACAATGTCTGGTATGTTGTAAATACTTAACAAATGCTTGTTGATCAATGGACTAAAGACCATTATTAGACAATGAACAAAGAAAAGGAAAGATGTGATGATGGTTTAGAGGATACGATTCAAAACACAAAGTTGATTCCAATGTTCATATCTGGATGTCTAGGAGAATATGATTCTCTGGACAGAAATTACTTAAGATTGAAAGATAGTTTGGAAGAGGAAATTAAGATAACTGTAGTTGTCTAAAAGACAATTAGAGAAGTGAGACTAGAGTACCAAGGATAAAGCAGGTGTCATGACAAAGGTTTAAGAGTTATATAGCTGAAGGAAGAAGGCTTGAATGAAATAATCAGATTTGATGACTTTCTCTGTCACATATTTTTTTTTTGGCCATAACTTTGTATGTTTTATTTTGAGTAAGTTATATTTCTTTTTTTTCTTTTTTCTTTATTAATTTATTTTTAATTTTCAACATTTACTTCCATAAGTTTTGAATTTTCTCCCCTTCACATTCCTCCCTCCCCAAGACAGTACACAATCTAATATGGGTTCTATACATACATTCCTATTAAACACATTTTCACATTCATAATTTTGAGTAAAAGAATTATAATGAATAGAAGAAAACATGAGAAACAAAACAAAACAATATAAGAAAATAGTTCGCTTTGCTCTGCAAAAGCAGACTCCATAGTTTTTTCTCTGGAAGTGGATGCCATTTTCCATCATGAGTCCTTTGGAATTATTTCAGGTCCTTGAATTGCTGAGGACTAAGTATATCAAAATCAGTCATCACACATCATTGCTGTTACTGTGTATAATGTTCTGATTCTGCTTCCTTCACTCAGCATCAGTTCATGTAAGTCTTCACAGAATTTGCTGAAGACCACTTGTTTGTTATAACACAATATTATTCCATTACATTCATACAGCACAATTTGTTCAGTCATTTCCCAATTAATGAGTGTCCCCTCGATTTCTAGTTCTTGCCCACCACAAAAAGAACTGCTATAAATATTTTGGTACATGTGGGTAGAAAGAACAGTATTTCAAAAAGACACTTTACACGCAACAAAATTCAAAATTTTCTATCCCTATATGTACATCTATACACACAGCAATCAAGAAGGATTTATGAAAGTTTCCACTATATAGTATGTATAGTACTAGATAATAGGAATACAAAGACAGAAAAATAAAACAACTCCTGCCCTCAAGTAGTTTATATTCTATTAGAAGAGAAAAACTATACTTTTAGAAGTATAACACTTGAGTGACCTCATATGGGTATGTGGACATTTAATTGCTCTCTTGCTTGGCTTCCTCATTACAAGTTGGTCTTGAAGCAGCAGATACACGCTTTCATAAAAGTACCACTACTATGCAGTTACACTCAAATTATCTTAGGGATCTTGGGGAAGGCCTGTTATGGAGAAATTTCTTCCCAAAATTCACTACACTACCTTTGAACACTTACCACTGGTTTTCCATTTACAGATGATACATATAGATCTTGAAAAAAACATTTATTCAGTAACAAGGTAAAATGAAGAATAATGAAATCATTGGTACTCATACTCTGTCACATATTTAAATGTTTCTTTCTAGCTGCTTGCAAGATTTTCTTCTTGAGCTGGGAGTTCTGGAATTTGGCCACAATGTTCCTAGGAGTTTCTCTTTTTGGATGTCTTTCAGGTGGTGATCGATGGATTCTTTCAATACTTATTTTGCCCTCTGGTTGTAGAATGTCAGGGCAGTTTTCCTTGATAATTTCATGGAAGATGATGTCTAGGCTCTTTTTTTGATCATGACTTTCAGGTAGTCCCATAATTTTTAAATTGTCTCTCCTGGATCTATTTTCCAGGTCAGTTGTTTTTCCCATGAGATATTTCACATTCTCTTCCATTTTTTCATTCTTTTGGTTTTGTTTGGTGATTTCTTGGTTTCTCGTAAAGTCATTAGACTCCATCTGTTCCATTCTAATTTTGAGAGAACTATTCTCTTCAGTGAGCTTTTGAACCTCTTTTTCCATTTGGCTCATTCTGCTTTAGAAAGCATTCTTGTCCTCATTGGCTTTTTGAACCTCTTTTGCCAATTGAGTGAGCCTATTTTTCAAGGTGTTATTTTCTTCAGCATTTTTTTGGGTCTCCTTTAGCAAGGTATTGACCCGTTTTTTTTGCTTTTCTTGCATCTCCCTCATTTCTCTTCCCAGTTTTTCCTCCACCTGTCTAACTTGCTTTTCAAAATCCTTTTTGAGCTCTTCCAAGGCCTGAGCCCCCCCGACATCCCCCTGGGATGTCTGGGGTACTGAGGCCCCACCCTCCACTTCTTTCCCTGATGGCAAGAATATTTCCTCGTCAGATCTGGAAGTCAGGATCATTTGCATCTGTTCGAAAAAACTCTCTAAAGTCTTATTTTTCTTCCCTTTTCTCGGCATTTTCCCAGCCAGTTACTTGACTTCTGAGATTCCTGTCCACCCCTGCCTAGATCCACCCAGCTAGTGCTTGGGGTCTGAGATTCAAATGCGCCACCCAGCTGCTAATCAATGTGAGCTTTAGTTCTGGTGCTGGGGTGGGGGCAGAGCTGCCTCCCAGGCTCTGCTTCCTTAGGGGCTTTATGCAGAGACTTTCAGGAACTGAGCGGGTGGGGGGGGCCGCCTCCCAGGCCCAGGTCCCTCAGGGGCTTTATGCAGAGAGCTTCAGAAATGGAGCAGGTGGGGCAGGGCCGTTTCCCAGGCTCAGCTCCCTCAGGGGGTTTATGCAGAGACTTTCAGTAATGGAGTGGGTGGGGGTGTGGGGGTGCCCTGCCTCCCAGGCTCATTTCCCTCAGGGGCTTTATGCAGAGGCCTTCAGTAATAGAGAGGAGTGGGGCAGGGCCAGTCTCCCAGGCTCAGCTCCCTCAGGTAGTTTATGCAGAGACTTTCACTAATGAAGATCCTGCCTGCTGCTGAGGGAGTCCTGGGCAGCCGCCGCCGCTGCTGCCGCTGCCGCCCACACCTCTGCCTCCGCCGCTTCCTGCCCCCATCTCTGCCGCCGCTGCTTCCTCCCGAGGGGGCCCGAGTCACGGAGACACTCCGCTCCCCCTCTCGTCCAGCCCAGCTTTCTCTCTCACTGACCTGTACCTTCTGTGGGTGGAGGGACTTTCCCGGCTGCCGGAGCTTCCGTCCCTGAAGCCTGCTCGGATCAGCTTCTTTGGGGCCGCGGCCAGGGCAGCGCTGGGGTGGGGTCCTCTGTGGACGGCTCTCCAGGGCTCACTGCAACGGAAATGTCTTCCCCTATGTTTATACACCCCCTGCAGTGATTCAGAATTTATGGGGATCTCTTTTTACCTTAATTCTATGGGTTGTGGGTTCGGAGCTCGTAAACGTGCATCTTTCTACTCCGCCATCTTGGCTCCGCCCCCTTAATGTTATTTTAAAAAATATCATCCCTATCCTACTGACCTTGTGCCCTCTATCTATATGTATATAATCCCTCCATCTACCCTAATACTGAGCAAAGTGTCAAGAGTTACAAATATTATCTTTCCATGTAGGAATACAAAGAGTTCAACCTTAGTAAGTCACTTATGATTCTCTTTCCCGTTTACCTTTTCATTCTTCTCTTGATTTTTGTGTTTGAAAGTCAAATTTTCTATTCAGCTCTGGTTTTTTCATCAAGAATGCTTCAAGTCCTCTATTTCATTGAAAGACCATTTTCCCTTTTTAGGCCCATACAATCACGCCCCTTGCAGGTTTGCCACCACTGAACAAGTTGATGAGACTGACACCTGAGAATATTGTGTGTTTTCATGTTCATCAAAGGAACAGGCTAATTTGCCTTAAAACAATCAATACTGTTAATTTCCCACAATGTCATTTTAAGTAAACAAATTCTTATCCCTAACAAAAAAAGACCATTTTTCCCTGAAGTAATAAACTCAGTTTTGCTGGGTAGATGATTCTTGGTTTTAATCCTAGCTCCTCTGACCTCTGGATTTTTTTATTCCAAGACCTTCAATCCTAGAATTAATGTAGATGCTGCTAGACCTTGTGTTATCCCGATGGTACTTTCACAATACATAGATTGTTCCTTTCTTACTGCTTGTAATATTTTCTCCTTAACTTCACAGTTATGGAATTACAATATTCCTAGGAGTTACAATATTCCTAGGAGTATTCCTTTTGGGATGACTTTCAGGAGGTTATCAAGGAATTCTTTCAATATCCATTTTACCCTCTCTTTCTAGAATATCAGGGCAGTATTTCCTGATAGTTTCTTAGGGGATGATGTCTAGGCTCTTTTTTTGATCATGGCTTTCAGGTAGTCCAGTAATTTTTGAATTGTCTCTCCTGGATCTATTTTCCAGTTGAGTTATTTTTTTCTAATGAGATGTTTCATATTGTGTTTTATTTACCAAAGAATTCTTAAATTACTCATTCCTTTTGACCCAGCAATACCACTACTAGGAATATATTTACAAAGATGATTAAGGGAAAAGGAAAAGAACCAATATAATCTAAAATGTTTATAGTAGCTCTCTTTGTAGTGGCAAAGATCTGGAAATTTCAATGACACCCATCAATTGGGAAATGGCTGAACAATTTGTGGTACATGATTGTGATGGAATAATACTGCGCTATAAGAAATGATGAATTTAATGATTTTAGAAAAAGCATGGAAAGGCTTCCACAAAATAACAAAGAAAGAAATGAACAGAGCCAAAAGAACATCATATAGAGCAACAGCAATATTGTTTTTAAGAATAACTTTGGGTGAATAAGTCACTTTGACTATTATAAATGCCCAAATTAGCTACAAAAGACATGTGAAGAAAGATGCTGTATGCCTTCAGAGAAAGAACTGACAAAGAGAAATATGGATAGAACAAATTTACATGAACACACACACACATATATTTTAATCTGGTGGTAGTCACCTCTAGGTTGGGGGGGAGGAAAATAAATTTATATGATAACTTTATTATATATTTAAAAGGATTAGCAGGTTGCACATAACAGATTTATAGTATCATGTACATTCATTTTGTTATACTCTGTTATTGAAATGCTTGTTTTATTCCAGAAACTTAAAAAATAAAAACAAAATTGTAAAAATGCAAATTAAGATGATTAAGGAGATGATATCTGCAAGGGACTACAGAAGACAAACAAATGTCAGTACTTAGCACATATTTAGCAGATGCCATACATCTGAATTAAAGTAAAGAAAATTCACTGAATTCCAAGAAGATATAGACTTCCCTGCAACTCCTGTTCAGATGGGGTCTCATAATTATGGCACTCTGATTTCAATATATTTATTTCATTTCAATTCAACCCAAAACTAACCACGAGGAGCTATCGAAATATCAAGCTCACATACCACCTCTGACCTGTGGACTGAAGTACATAATAAAATACCCTGACATTAGTCAGATCTTTTCTGCTGCAGGTACATAACAGCCATGTCTCATTATTTGCAGTTAGAGAACTGCCACGGAGTACTCAGTGGCAATGACCTGATGCACTGTCCATTATCAGCAGTGTGATCGTATCCAGCAGGCTAACCTCAACTGTTTGCTCTTTTCTTCTCCTTTTATACTTCCAACCCCACATTTCATTCCTATGTGCTAGAGAAGAGAGAGTGTTGGCCCTGGGGTCAGGAAGACTTGTTCTGACTTATTGGCTATGTAATCTTTGACTAGTTGTTACCATCTTAGCATACATAAAAAACTTTCAATCAGGGTGTTTCAGAGAAAGTGTCAGTGTGCATTAGGATAGGACATCTATCAACAGAAATTCGTGCCCTAATGGAATCACACATTTAAGAATGATATAGCACATATTTGGCATGATCATAACAGGGCTTTGTGGTAGGAGAAGCTTTATATGGAGTTAAAATGTGAGCCTTCAAATCCTGCTCTGCCAGTCCCTGCTTGAACATATTTGTGTAAATCACTGAATGACTCAGGGCCCAGGTTTTTGCATTTGAAAAATGAGCTGAGTAATGCTTGCCCCACTCGCCTCACAGAATTCTCATAAGAGTTGAAGGAAACAATGTCTGTAAAGAGCTTGGGAAATCATAAAATGCTTAAAAGACTCATGGGATCACAAATTCAGAGTTGAATGGGAACTTGGAAGTCACTGAGGCCAATAGCTTCATTTGACAGATGATAAACTGAAACCCTAGTTAGGGCAAGTGACTTGACCAAGGTCACACAGGCAGTCACCAGGAGAGCTGGCATTTGAAACCAGATCTTCTGACTCCAAATCTAGGTGCCTTCCCTGGATAGCAAGCTACCCCATGAGGTGCACTTCTGGTCTCACAGGAAACGTGATTATGAAAGAATCATCTGCATTTTACGAATGATCAACTGCATTTTTCACTAAAAATGCTCTAATTATGGCTGTGTGTGAATTTAAAAGCTATATAAAGTTTTGATAATGATGTAGATATTCCCTTTGTTACCTCCTAACTGAACCCCAGCAGAGAAAATTGGAATTCCATCTTGTCCAGAGTGCTCTGCAAGGTTTGGGGATTTGATGCATCCAGATGGGAGCACCTGAAAGACCTCACCTTCCAAATGGAACCCTTCTGGCTCTCCACCATGACAGTGTTAAAAACTGTCCATGAACATGTGTCTCCCAGATAATAACGATCAGAAGGTTGGTGACACGTGAGCTACCTCCATAATTCACATCACTGTCTCTTGGCCTTGCACCATGTATTTTCAATCTCTGTGGAACAAATTAGAAGGAATTAATTCATAGCAGCATTCAATAAGACACACAGATAAGTTCTAAACACGTTTGAAGTGCTCATAATTTCATGCCCAGTTCAAAAGAGTCCATGAGTGGTCACCAGGGTTCATCTCTCCCATGAACAAAGAAGTGAACTCATCTCAATTTGGTCGAGTTCATAGTTCAGGGAGGATCCCAACTCTGTGTGTTACTCATTGGGTGTATGACCTTATGTAAATTCCTTCTGATCACTTCACTAACAATTCCTGGTTTTTAAACTGGGTGGTGAGGATTAGGTAAGGCATGTGGGGGAAAATCACAAGATCACAAGGATTCACTGTTTAAAGACTAGTTTTTCTAGTCCAATGTGCTCAGTAATCAGGGAAGGAAACTTTTATCTAGGGGCCAAGGTCAGAATGGTAATGGGATAGAGGCAGTATGGTATTTCTGCTATTATTCTTAAGCCACTTAACCTCCATTTGGCTCACTTTCCTCATTTCTTAAATTGGCATAATAATAGCACCTAGTTACTCATATTATTGTAAGGATTAAGTGAAAAAATTGTAAAGCTTTTAACACAGTGTCTGGGACATAGAAAGTGTCGTATAAATATTATTGTTATTACATAAATTAAGATTTCTGGGATATTACCAGTGAAGGAACTCCCTCTAACAACTGATATGGGAAAATAGTCATACCTTTGCAGGGTAGATAACTCTTGTATCAGTATACCTAAGACCCTCCACAGAGGCAGGTGAAGAAGTAGGCTGGTAAATAGCCAGGTTTCTAGAAAAAAATTACACTTGTCACACTTTTAAATTTAGTCTTAACTATCAACATTTTCTTCGTTATTAAGTCTGGAAAAAAACAATAAATCAAGTCCTGATTTGTGGTATTTGTCAGATGACCAAAGTATAAGTGGTCACACTTATATTTTAACAACCACCTCTCCGGAGATAGAGCATACCCTTGGGCAAGAATCTTAATTCTTTATCTTTTGATTTTCTTTTTGAAACTCTCAGTATCCCCTTTGTTCCAACCGAACAAAAGACTTTAGACAAACTTTGCCAGGCAATGGAATTTCTGTGAATGAAAAGGAGGAAAATAAGTGAATGGTGACTAACTGAGACCCTACCTAGAGTCCTTCCTGAAGTATTCTCTGTGTACTGACCATTGAAAGCATATTATATTACCTATGGAACTTTAAGGATCTGCAGGAAAGTGCAATGTGGTGCAAGGAATACATTCTAATGAGATGCTCTGAGTCTTGAACCTGACACATAACAGAGGTCAGTATGAACAGAGAAATGGGTTCTATATCAATATATATTGGAAGACCAGCAAGAATAAAAGGACTTATGATTACATTCTCAGTCTGAGATCTATGGTTATCCTCCAAGCTAGAATGAGGCAGGCAATCTATGGAGGTCGGTAAGAGAGATGAGTTCAGACTGTGCTTAAAGTGGCATTAGTAGACGAAGGCATGTAACAGGAATGGTTGCATGGTGAGTATTTTCAATCACTGATGCCAGAAGAGATATCAACCTGAAAGATCAAGGTCAGAAAGACTAAAGCTTTGAAGACATTTAAGGATGTAAAATTTGGGGAACATCAAAGGTCTGAGCAAGAAGAATGAGAAAGACAAAGACAGTGGAGAGGACCCCTGGGGGGATGGGCTACTACTCAAAGAGTACGGAAAGAAAACTGGACATGTCAGTATCTATTTTTTTGCCATCTTCTCTCTCAAGAGGAATGTTCTTCAAGGTAGAGAAACAACAAGCATGATTAAGAAGTCAATTAAGCCCAATGTAGTTTAGGAGACAAGAAGATAAGGTATAAGCTCTTTAATGGGAGGTCAAGCATGCAGGATCTGACCATGTAAAATCCACCCCCACCTCCTCTCAGGATGAATTTGGCTATTTTCTCCCTTCTTAGGCCAATACACAGGCATAGACCTATAAAAATTTTATTATTGACAGTTTATGATCTCCCAATAAGAAGAGAAAGATGTAATCCTTCCTGCCTCCCACTCTCTCCATATAGTTTATTGCCAGGTTAAGGTCAGTGGAAAGATTCCAAAGATCATTAAACTAATCAAAGTTAATTGAAAACTAATCCTGATTTCCTTCAAGAACTGTTTATTGGCTGAGCATTTCCCTCCCCTCTATAAGTGATTATAAAAGTATGGTAACTGATACAGTACCTCTGAGAGCTGTAGGACCATCTCTCAGTGCAATGGATCCTTGGGGGCTCACCACTACTGCCCTCCTGGCTTGTGTCCTTTTCCTGTTCTTTGTGTCCCTATGGAACCAAGAATTCAAAAGGAGGAACCTCCCACCAGGTCCCACTCCTCTGCCCTTTATTGGCAACATTCTGCAATTGAATTTCAAGAATATGTCTGCAACATTGTCACAGGTAAAGGGACAGAATTTGTGGTTTGGATCCTAGGTGCTTGGAACATGTCTCTGTGTTTGTTGGAAGGGGGTGTGTGTGACACAAAGGCTTCAAATAAATAGTTGAATCAGGACTCAAGGTAATTTAGAGTCCTACCTTACAGACAGTATAATCAAGGTTTGTATGAATGATACCTCCATTATCAATGATGTCAGGCATGCATTGATGGTTTTGTCAAAACTCTGATAGCAAAAGAAATTCAACAATATTATCCAGTTTTCCCAGCAATTTTTGTTGAACAGTAAGTTCTTATCCCAGAAGTTGAGGTCCTTGGGTTTATCAAACTTGATAACAGTGTGGCAGAAACCAGGCATAGACCAATGCCTGACACATTACAGAAGAATAAAATCCAAATGAGTACATGGTCTTGGTATAAAGAATGATACTATAAATAAATTAGTGGAGCAAGGAATAGTGTATTTATCATATTTATGGAGAAGGGAAGAATTTTTGAGTAAACAGATAGAAAGTATTATGAAGGGCAAAATGGATAATTTTGATTACATTAAACTGAAAAGTTTTTGCATAAACAAGCCCAGTGCAACCAAGATTAGGAGGGAAGCAGAAAATTGGAAAAGAATTTTTGCAACTAGTGTCTGTGATAAAGGCCTCATTTCTAAAATATATAGACAATTCAGTCAAAAGTAAGAATACAAGTCATTCCCCAATTGATAAATTGTCAAAGGATATAAACAGGTAGTTTTCAGAGGGAAAATTAGAAGGTATCTATAGTCATATGAAAAAAATGCTGTAAATCAGTATTGATTAGAGAGATGTATATCAAAACAACTCTGAGATGTCACATGACACCTATCACATTGACTAACATGACAAAACAAGAAGATGATAAATGTTGGAGAAGATGTGGGAGAGTTGGAACACTAATTCATTGTTGGTGGAGCTGTGAGCTGATCCAACCATTCTGGAGAGCAATTTGGAACTATTTTGAAAGTGCATACCCTTTCACCCAACAATATCACTTCTAGGATTGTATCCCCAAGAGATTATAGGAATGGGAAGGAGTACTACATGTACAAAAATATTTATAGCATTTATGTATTTTGTGGTGGCCAAAAACTGTAAATCAAAGGGATGCCCATCAATTGGGGAATGGCTGAATAAATTGAGGTATATGAATGTAATAGAATACTACTGTGCTCTCAGAAACGATGAACAGGAAGAGTTCAGAGAGGAATGGAGAGACTTATATGATCTGATGCTGAGTTAAAGGAGCAAAACCAGAAGAACTTTGTACCTAGCAACAACCACAGTTTCCAAGGATTTTTTCTGGTAGACTTAGAATTTCATTGTAATGCAAGGACTTAAAAATTTTCCACTGGTCTTTTAGGGCAAAATACCTCCCACATCAAGAGAAAGAACTATGAAACTCAGCTACAGAATGAAACAGATCATTTTCTATTGAATTATGTTTTGGTTTGTTTTAGGATTTCTCCCATTCATTTTAATAAGAATTACAATTCTTATTAAAAATACATTTTAATTAAAATTAAAAACTATGCAGCATGAGTATGGTGAAAGCGTATTTCATAGGAATGTATGTGTGGAATCCATATAAAATTGTATGTCATCTTGGGGAGGGAGAGGGGTGGTGGGGTCAAGGAGGGGGAGGGAGGGAAAAATCTAAGTTATATGGTAGTGATTGTAGAACACGGAAAATAAAAAAAGAAGAAATTCAACAATAAGGTAAAGTATTTGTCTTTTGTAATGCATCACACTAGTTTCTGGGGATGCAAACACAAAAATAAATCAGTCAATTAATGAGAACTTCTTCAGTACCTGCTATGTGCCAGACACAAGAGAAAAACATATCGTGAATGAAGCCATCTCACTTTGAAAGAAAATGGTTCCTGTTCTCCTAGTGCTTATGTTCTAATAGATGATATGACAAATTCATAGATAAATAAGTAGAAGGTAATTAAATTACAAGAAAACACTTGTAATTGGAATATCCAAAAAAAAAAAGTTTCAAGTGGAAGAGAACACCTGAGCTAGACCCTGAGGAAAATAACATATTCTGATCAGAGGACAGGGTGGGAATGAATGCCTGGCATGGGAAACAGTCTGGGCAAAGGCAAGGAATTGGGGGATAATATAACTAGCAAGTGGGTTGGGCAAGAATGTAAAGTTTGGGATGACGGGTAATACAAAATAAATCTGGGCAATTAGATAGGAGCCAGGTGTGGAGGTCTTTGAGTGCCATGTTAGGAAAGCAGTAGGGAGCCTCTTAAGACTTTTAAAAAGATGAATAACATGGTCAGAATTCTGACACAGGAATATTGAATTATTAATTGTGTGGGTTATTCATGACAAAGGAGAAATATTAGGACCAGGGTGTTGAAGTTGGAGTCCATTGAAAGAATGGATAAAAATATCAATATTTAAGTACTTACTATGGGCTCAGTATAGTGGAGATAATACAGAGTATGACATTTCAGGTCTATATCACTAGGAAAGGTCTTATTCTTCTTAGAGCAAATTTACAAAACTGGTGGCATCAATTCCATTGATAAAAGTCATATCTTTCCTGATACTGAACCATTTTCTTTTCTAGTCTTCAGTAATTATGGCTTCAGCATCTACAAAAGCAGTTGCCAGAGTTTTGCTTCCAGGGCTAATATTGAGCGTGGCTTGAATGGAAGTAGGAATGGTGGTTTACAGGGCAGGACTGCCACTCCCATGAATCTTGGGCTTACCTGCCTTCCAGGATCAGTTGTTTAATAACTGGTAGTGATGATTGCGAGGAAAGCGAGTCCCTTATTCACAATGATTGCCCCTCAGTGAAAGGATTCTTGCTTGGCCTGGGCAAAAAGGAAAGTCAACAGACTATGGGAAGAAGTTCCCGAAGGGGGTGATACCATCCTCTGAGGGTCACCGGGATGGTCCAGGAGGTGATAATAGCCTCTCGTGCAATTATGGAGCATTGAATAAAGACAAGTTGGCAGTGGAAGCATAAAGACAGAAGAGAAGAAAAATTTGAAAAACCTCTTGTACGTGTTTTATCTGTTGTGAAATAGAATTAAAGTCATATTATTTACATTATTTTCTAAACAAAATAAACTTTTTTATTTTTTAAAAATAAACAAATAAAATAAACTACATAAATTGTAAGTTATAATAGATCAGTGTGTCAAGTCAACCCATAGGTCTTAACAAACAAGTGTTGTTAGGTGAGTGTGCAGTACATTTATGGTTGTGAAGTCCAGCATCCATTTGTAGGAATATCTGCAAGCAATGACGTTTTTACACTCTGACACTATGTCCTAGGAATAAAAAAAATTTAGAAACCACAAATTTATAATAAATTATTAAATATAAGTGGCATTATCTAAAATTTTTTTTGCATTTTTTAAAAGATACAATTTTGTATCAATCAAAAATTGAAGGGTTGAGAAAAATTGATTTCCAAGGGGCCACTGAGTAAGTCTTTTAGAAAAGAGACAGAAGGCCAAATAAGTTTGGGAACCTCAGGTCTAAGGGGAGGAATCATTGATGTGAAATGGCTATCCCAAAGTCTTTTGAGTAACAGTTCTGGGCTATCTCTATTGATTTCCAAAGGATCTTAGTGGTAGCTTGATTGTCATATTCCATTTTTTCTTCCCTTCTAGGTTACTTGTTGGGTTAACTAGTGTGGGTGCCAGTTTCACAAGTCTATTACAGTAGTCTAAGCAAGGTGGAGAGGATGAGGGTCTTAATTAGGTCAGAAAACAAGTGAGGAAGGAAGACAGAATACATGTGGGAGACATGAAGATAGAATCTACCAGGCTTGACCACAATTCATTGGACATAATTAGGAATGAAAAGTCAGACATAAACCCACAGCTATAAATCAGGGTGGATGGAGGTGCATCCAAGTGAAGTCTGCCTCTTGGGTTCCCTCAAGGAAAATGGATGTTTGGAGGAAAGTGTAGTTTTAGGGGAAAACAAATGAGTTGTATTGTGGACATATCAAGTTTCTAAAACCAATAGGATACCCAGGGTGAGAAATCCACTTCTCAGTAGCTAGATATGTGGAGTTCAAAAGTGATAGCCTAGTCATATGAATGTGGGAACCTTCTGCTTATAAATAATAATTGAAACCATAGACACTGAGGTCACCTAGTTAGAAAGTGTAATGGCATCTCCATGGAATCTGCCTGGGAGTGAAAAGGAAAGAGGGGCCAGAAAAGAGCCTAAGTGGGCAGGAGATTTATGATGATCCAGCAATGCAGACTGAGAATAAGCATTCAGGCATGTAACAGGAGAACCAGAAGAAACTGAGATAGTCTGTAGAAATTTCTTGATTACTCAGTTTCCTATCTATTTTTCTCTCCATTTTGCAGGGAGGGGAAGTTTTACTTTGCTATATTGTTTCTTGATGTCTAATGGAACCATTAGCCTCAAGTCACCCCGAAGCCAAATTTCAAAAAGAGAAAAAAATCCAGAGCCTATGAAAAAAAGGTCGATTAATTTTATGTCAATTCCTGGAAAATTTTGAGAGTGGATCACTGTAAAAATATATGTTGAACATCAAGAAAAGAGCATGATGATTACAAAAAGCTACCATGCCTTCATTAAGAACAGATAATGCCAGGGTAACTTCTTGTCCTTCTTTCACAGAGATATGAAAGTGATAGAAGATCTAAAGTCCTGAGTTTAAACTTATTTGAAAAGAAACCTGCAGAAAGAAGGCTGGGTAGCAAAGAATGGGCCTAAGCATCTCTCACAATTTGATAAAAATAATGTCATGAACTACAACAAAGAGGGTTGCTTTTTAAAATTTCTGTGTGGGAAAAGCAGGATAACTATGGAAAAGGACATTTGCTTGGGCTGCATGGGGCAATAATGACAACAGAGAGGGGGCAAAGTCAGGTATTCTTTATTTGACCATGCTTTTCTTGCCAAGGAAAATGAACTATGAACTGGAAATAATGGGAAAAAATGACTGAGAGGTGATGTTCAAGAAAAATAAGGAAATAGTAAGAGAACAGTTAATTTTACTTAATTAAATTCACATTTTTTTATGGAAGGAGATTCATCTTTTCCCAACCAAAAGACCTACGAGGAAAAGAAAAATGACTTACATACTCTGTATATGTAACCCTATCTGTGTATATCACTGCAATGGTGTATAATTTTGCGTTCACTCTTGTAGAACTCAGAGAGCTTCAGCATTCATCCATTTGAGGGGCAATGATTCCAGTGTAGACATAGGTTAGGGAAGTAAACCAATGGGGAAATGTGGGACTTTGCAAAGTAAGCATAAATGCTGAAAATAAATGTAAGGTAATGTTTAGATGGGAAGGCAGTGCAGAGAGGTATCAGGAAAGAACTCATGCAGAAAGTGGCACTTGACCTAAGTTTTGATGGAAACAAGTAATTCTAAGAGTCAGAAGCAAGGAAGAAGTGCCTCCAGAATATAGTGCTCCAAAAATTCTTGCAAAGGCAAGGTTATGGGAGATGGAGTACTGTGTGAGAAACAGCAAGAAAGTCAATTTATCTAAACTACAGAATAAGTAAAGAGGAATAATGAAATTGGAAAGGTTTCAGCCCAGTTGCAAAGGCCTTTAAATACGAAGGAAGTTTACATTTGGTCCCAAATGTAATAGGGAACCACTGAAGTTTGTTGATCCGGGGAGAGACATGGTAAGATCTGAGCTTATATAGTGGCATCTTATTCAGGAATAAGATAATTTGGAAAAGGGTGGATCTTTAGGGTAAGAAGAATGAAATCTATTTTGTTTTCATTGACTGTGGGATGCATGTGGATATTCAAGAGAGATAGTAGGGCAAAATGTATAGATCTTGGAGTTATCTCCATAGGGATAAAGACGTTACCAAGTGCGAGTATGGAAAGAAAAGATGACCCAGGACAGAACTACAGGGAAAATCCACTTTTCAATATGGACTATGATTGAGCAAAGGAGGTTAATAAGGTGTAATAATATAGGTAAGAGAAAAAGAGACAAAGAGACACATAGGGAGAGACATAGATATAGTTAGAGAGACACAGAATGATGTAAGAATCCCAAAGAGCAGAATAATGTCAAATGTTGTAAAGAGCTATAAAAGAATGTGGATTAAGATAAGACTATCAGATTTGACAATGCCAAGAACATTAATAACTTTGGAATCATCAGTTGGAATTGACCAGTTATGACTAAAGAATTATTGCAAAAACATTTAAGAAATTAGAGGAGAAGCAATGAGAGTAGATAGCGTTTGTTAGGAGAAGGCAAGCTCCTCTGAAATTTGTGTAACTTTTTCCTATTTTCTCTTTTAAAACTACCATGCGTCATCTACCAAACATTGATTCCTGAGACTTTTTACAATCTCTTCACACTAGATAGGTACCAATGGAGCACAAAGGGAGACTCTACTTGAGAAAAGTACTATGCCACATAACGACAGGGGTTCCCAAGGAGCAAACTAAAAGGAATGAGAATGCTACTTTGTTCTCCCACAGCTTATGCATTTACATACCCAGAATTCATTAATAGTATATGATCTCATATATACAGGCACTGGCATGTTACAAAACAGTTGTGGGAATAAATTTCAGCTTTCTAAGATTTCACACTGAACTTCATCCTATTTCTTGGCATTCTTTTCACAGCTGGCTGAAAAATATGGCCCCATCTATACTCTTTATTTTGGAACCCAGCGTGTTGTGGTGCTCCATGGATATAAAGTTACCAAGGAAGCTCTAATTGATTATGGAGATGTTTTTATGGAGAGAGGAGATCTACCAATATTTAACGATCTTAGCAAAGGAAAAGGTAAGTTCAGTTTATGTGAGAGTCATAGAAAAGCAAAATATATGACAGAGTACCTCCAGTAGAATGTATCCCTCTGGAGTATAGTTACTGGTTTCATTTTTATTGTTCTATTTCCAGTTCCTAGCACAAAACTTTCATGTGATAGGCGCCTGTTCCTTTCCATGTTACCATTGCGATTAGGGCTGAATTGAATAAAATTAAACTTAATCAATGGACTAAATCCAGTCACCACTCCCCTCCCCCATCTTTAATGTTAAAGTGATCAACGTCATATTCTTCTCCTTTGTCTAGGAGTTATTTTCAGTCATGGAGAGAGGTGGAAACAAATCCGCAGATTTTCTCTCATGACCCTAAGGAACTTTGGGATGGGGAAGAGAAGCATTGAAGAGAGAGTTCAAGAAGAAGCCCAATGTCTGGTGGAGGAACTCAGGAAAACAAAGGGTTGGTTTTCAGTTATTTGCTCCTGGGCATCTGGGGTCCAGCTGCTCAACCATTCTCATTCCTAAATGGCATTGAGAAATTGTTTTAAAATCTCTGCCTTGGTTGACTGAACAAGTTAATAACTCTGCTGGGACAGAACTCCATTCTTTTTTTCCTGTACTCAGGTATTATAAGTATACTTGCCCTCCCAAGAGGCAGTAAAAGAGATTGCATAGGAGAACAATATTCATTAGCCTTAAAGGAACTAAGTACCATATTCAGATATGAGTAGCAGAGATGCACGCTCTACCTCATTAGAAACATCCCTACTGAAGTTGCTTTCCCCCACCTTTGGTAAATTTCTCTACATTAGGTCAGCCCACTGATCCCACCTTCATCCTTGGCTGTGCCCCATGCAATGTGATCTGCTCTATTCTCTTCCGTGATCGATTCAAGTACAATGATGCGAAATTTCTACATCTGATGAGCTTGTTAAATGAAAACTTTGAACTTTTTAGCAAGCCATGGACACAGGTAAGACCAGAGTTCCTTTCTTATTCTGTGGTTATTTGCTGAGTTTCAGAAACAGGATCAGCAAACTATAGGCTCTCATCCCTTACAAAGATTTCCATCACCTATGAGAACCCTCACACACACACACACACACACACACACATACACACACACATACACACTCACACAGTCCCACACCATTCAATAAAGACAATAACATCATGTAGTATCTTCAGTTCTCAGATAAAATGCTGGGGGTAGATATTCTGTTCCTAGTAGGCATTTGAACTAATTCTAGGTCATATAAAAATTTAAGATTTAAGGAATTACCTGGTTGGGGCCTGGTATATCCTCAGTTGAATAGTGTTCATTGATGTGGCCAAGTAAAATAGCTCTGAACAAAGAGCTTTCCCTAGCCATTTCCCAGAGAATGAGGAGGAGAGTTGACTAAAGTTAAATGGGCAAGCCATTTAGGCTGATAGCCTACACTGACTCAGAGGGTGTTCTAGTCTAGGATCAAAGCCTCATTCACTGAAGCTAGAACTAAGTATCCTCTTCCAGACAAAAAACAAGCTTTCTTTTTCTGTGCCCATGTTCTGTTCCACTTACAGTCTGGAATACATATTTTAGCTAAACCCTTCTCTGGAAGCATGTGAACTTGTTGAGGATGACGACTGCTTCATTCCTGTCAATATCAACACAGTCTAACACAGGATTTTGTTCATAGTGAGCACTGAATTAAAGTGTGATGCATTTCATTACCTTAGTGTGAATTGAGTTAAATTAATTGGATACTTTGATGTCTATTTGTCTTCTTTGTTATATTGGCTATTCCAAGGTAATTAGATTTCCCCTTAACTTAAATATCAGTTTCTTTTGAACAAGAACATAATATTCTGCCCTCTGATCTCCTGAGTGGGAAGTACAACAATGGACAAATTAATTTGGAAATATTTGCCAGTTTAGGGTGAGATTCGGGAAGACTTATGTAACTCTTGGGATTTGGACAGAGTATAAAGTTCTGTTATGTGGAAATGAAGAGTCTAAATCATTAAAGGAATCTTAATTGCTCATAGGTATGCTGAACCAATATAACAAAAATAGCAATACTCAATTCATTCATTTATGAATGCCACACAAATCCAAGATTACTTGATAGAACTAGAAAAAACATGATATAATTCATCTGTTGCACAAAATGTCAAAAACTTCAAGGAAATCATGAAAAGTGGAGAAGAGAGTCTAGCAGTACCAGATGTCAAAATGATGTTCTTATATTTGAAAATGAATAAATAGATCAGGGAAATGTGATAGGCTATAATGCAATTAGAAACAAGGTAACCTGGCAGCCCAAACCCTAGCTCATGGCGTAGAAAATCACTATTTGGCAAAAAAGTGCGAGAGAAACTAAGAATTATCCTGGTAAAAGGTATTTAGGACCAAGAGTTCATATTATATGTAAGGATTAGCTTCAAATTGCATGTGACAGATATAAAAGATCACATCACATACAACTTAAAGATAAAAGGAAGGAATTATCTTACAGATATATGCCTATGGAAAAAATTTATGACAAAACAATGAAGTTAGAGAACCACAAAAGATGAAAGGAGCAATTCTGATATGTAAAATTGAAAACTGTCAGCACAAACAAAATCAATGCAGTTTCAACTAGTAGGGAAACTAACTTGGTAGAATTTAACTTGCAACATTTTTCTCTGAAGAAAGTATTATTGACAAGATTTATAAAGAATTGATTTAACCTTATTGACGCCATTTTTCAACTGATAAATGAACAAAAGATATGAACAAGCATTTCTCAAAGGAAGACATTTAAGTCACAAGGCATCATATGAAAAAATTTATTACAAATCATTAGTAGTTAGAGGAAGTAAAAATTAAGGCAAATATTACTCTAATTTAGCAAAGTTGATCATGTAAGGAATGATAAATATTGGTGGAGTTGCATAAAAGTTGGCACATTAATGTAACGTTGCTGAAGTCATTTGGAAGAGTGTCTCAAAAGTCATTTAAACTTTCAACCATCAATTCCTCTATAGACCTTGTAGAAAAATTAAAAAGGTTACATATTTACAAAAATATACTTAATTTTTGTTGTGGCAAAGAACTTAAAATTGGGTGGGTACACATCAGTTTTGAAATGGTTGAAAAACTGTATTGTATTAATTTAATGAAGTACTATTTTACTTAAAGAAAAAATGAGAGTAATGAGTTCAGGAAAGCTTTGAAAAAATGTGTAAATTGATGAAGATTGAGACAAGCAGAACCAGGAGATCATTTCATCCAATGGCAACAACATTTTAAACGCAAAAATACCCCTTAACAGACTTACTTAGTCTTATCATTGCAATGACCAATGCTTATTACAAAGGATCCAGGATAAAATATGCTCTTTTCTGAAAGAGAATTGGAAGATTGAATATTCGGAATGAGACAAAAATTTATGAAGATAGACAATGGGATTTGTGTTTTATTTGACTATTAGTGTTTGTTGCTACAGTATTTTTTATATTTTAAATTCAACAGGCATGGAAAGATAAAATTTATTAAGTGATAAATAAAAATGGAAGGAAATTGATTTTACACTTTTGCTCTACAGAAAATCTCTCTTCCTATCTCTTCAAGGACTTAGCTTCTCTGAAGGTTAGAACTTTCCTTTTTCTAAAGTCTCTAATTAATTCTCCTCCTCCCAATTCTAATTGCCACCTCGACTGGAACATGGCAGCACTGAGTCCTGCCAAATTACATTTCTGGAAAGAAAGAAGCATTGTCTTCTACTGAGGTTTCTTTCTCCATTCCATGGTAATTTCAATCAGAAATGAAATCGTTTCTCCCTGAAATTCAGTGAAGCCAACAACTTCTGACTTCTCCAGCTCTGTTGTGCATAACCCTGAAACTTGCTCTGTCCAAATAGGATAAGATGTTTTGTCTGCTCCTGGTTGCTAGAACCTGCTCATTATTACTAACACCAAGTCTTTGCGGAGTAGATGACTTTAAAAAACATTCTGCCGGTTCACAGCCCTTTAGAAGTTGTCATAAAAAATTAGCCCCAAATGATTTTCTTTAAAATGTGAACAAGTCCTGACTTCTCCTTGCAAATGCTTTCAAATGCATTTAAACATAGGTAAATAACACATTTTAGAGGGACTGTGGGAAACCAGCACAATGAGTTACTCTTTGGTGTAGCTGTGAATTGATCCAGGAAATCTGGAAGGCAATTTGGATCTATCCCTCCCATATCAGTAAATTTAATATTAATTTATTAGTAAGTTATGTATATTAGTACTTATTAGAGTAATAAATTATGTATATCCTTTAAACCAGCAATACCACTACTTGACCTTTTAAAAAGAAGAAAATATGAAAAACAGAAAACTATATGCAAAATACTGAAAGTAGTCTTTTGTGGCTATAAAGAACTGGAAATTAAGGGGCTAGTCAACAACTGATGGATAGCTGAATGAATTATGGCATATGCATGCAATGGAATTTTACTATAATGTGAAAATGATGAAAGTGAAAGTTTCCAACCTAAAAAGACTTTAGGAGTAGATAACAAGTAAAATGGGCAGGTAGGTGGCACAGTGGATAGAGTGCCAGGTTTGAAATCAGGAAGACATCTTCTTGAGTTCAAATTTGACCTCAGATATTTACTAACTGTGTGAACCTGGACAAGTCTCTTAACCCTATTTTTCTCTATAAAATGAACTGAAGAAGGAAATAACAACCCACTCCAGGTTCTTTGCCAAGAACATCCCAGATGGAGTCACGAAGAGTCAGATACAACTTAAACCACCGAGCAACCACAACAAAGTGAGCAGAATTAATTTACAACAGCACTGCAAGGACAAATAGCATTCAAGTCTAAGGAATTAGCAATGCAAAGACTCATACCAATTTCAGAAGAAGCACAGTCAACCAAGCTACTCACCTCATGACAGTTTGGGGAATGGACTCAAGACGGAGTGTGACATGCATTTCTATCTATTGCCGTGATGGGGATTTGTTTTTCTTGACGATGTATATTTGTTTCAATAGATGTGTCTTTCTTTTTTTTTCCCAAATATGCAGTAAAAATGAGAAAGAAAATGCATTATGTTGTTGAAAAAATTAAAGTGATAAAGTGTAATGCCTTTGAATAAAATGGAGCAGTTTATAATTAGAAATTTAAAGTTGATTCTTCATGACAGTAAACTCATTTGTGTTTGTTTGGGTTTGGGGGTATCTTTGTGTAGCTCTACAACTTTTTACCAGCTTTCAGAGCATACTTCCCTGGACCACATAAAACAATTTTTAAAAATGTTGAGGAAATGGAACGTTTCATTTTGGAAAGAGTGAAGGAGCATCAAAAGATACTGGACCCCAACAACCCTCAAGACTACATTGACTGCTTTCTCTCCAAAATGCTGCAGGTAGGACACATCCGGGAAGCGCTTTGCTCATTGAAGAAGGCTGATTTTATAAGAATTTTCAACAAATTTAGTAAATTTAAAAATTTAATAAATCTCCTCAAAGCACAGGAAGGGACATGGAGAGTCTCAAGGTATCCACATACCCCAAGGAAGCCATTCGCTTTCTTGTAACTAAGCTTTATTTGGTTTATGTCCCTTCTCTGAACTCTGTATGGAAAATGAGATAGGAAAAGATCCACTTTGCTGGATGTTGAGCTGTTGATGTGTGCTTTCCTGTTTGGAGGAGGATATTGCATTGGAGAATGATAATAGAAATCAATAAGTAAACATTTACCAAGCACCTACTACGTGTCAGGCATTCTGCTAAGTTTTAAAGGTACAAAAAAAAGGCAAAAGACAGTCCCTACCCTCAAGGAGGAGATAATATGCAAACAAATAAAGACAAAGTAAACTTTAAACAGGAGAAAGGAGCTGCAGCGGAGGACTTGGTTTCAAAGTCAAATCAAATCATAAATTCAAATCAAAAAACTTGATTTCAAAGTCAAATTCCTGCACTTTCCAGCTTTGTAATCTTGAGGAAGTCTTATGTCACTGTCTGTCTCAGTTTCCTCATTTGTAAGATGGGAATAATAGTATTTAACTCCCAGGATGATTATGAAGATAAAATAACATTTCCAATGCAAATTGTTAACCTTAAAATCTTCTATAAATACTATATATTAATTCAGATGATAACAATAACTAAATCTCATAAAAGCACTCAAAATTAATTTCAGGAAGAGGGCAGCCTTAATTTTGCCCTACACAAAAATGAAAACATGCAAAACTCTCCCAGAAACACACAAACCAATTCAGCAAACAAATAAAGCATATCTGGTATCCCATACTGTTCCCTGACAAGGAAAATTTCCTCAGAGTTGCCATCAGGACGTCAGTCCTACCTTGTAATTAATCCTTCCAGTCCCACACAGTTACACTCACATTGATAGAGGAAGTAGGTAGTGAGTGGTATGGAAAGAGACCTGATCCTGAAGTCAGAAAGACTTGTGTTCAAATTTGGAGACAGCTACTTTATAGCAATGTACCCCTGGACAAGTCACCTAACATCTTTCCGCCTCCATCTTTTCAGCTATAAGATGGATATAATACTAACATCCACCTCCTATGGTCATTGTAAAGATCAAATGAGATAATATTTTCCAAGTGCTTAGCAATTGCAAATGCTCAGTAAATGCTTATTAGTAAATAAGTAAAATAAATATTAGTAAATTATAAACTAAATATATGCCAGAAGGAAAAATCATTTTGGGAGTGGTAAACAATATCTGAACTATCCAAATAACTCATGATTATGTGGAGGTGGAGGCAAGGAGGAGAGAGTAATTGTGTTCCCTCCCCAACACCATCTTGGTAGTATCCTTAACCCTTTCTTCTCTGTAGTGACACCGGAACCACCCTACTTCAGGTAACCATCGTCTCTCACCTAGATAATGCCAGTTCTATCCTACCAACTCTCCAGGCATCCAGACTCAATCCATTCTTCACAAAGTTAACGTGCAAAGTGCAAGACTCACTAGTTCACTGCTGTGATCAGGAAATTTCAGGGCTCCTAAGACAAAACACAAACTCATCTGTTTGGCAATTAAACCCTTTCACCATCTGCTGCCAGCCTCTCTTTCTAGGCTGGTTCTGCATTTCCCCACTCCCAGCCTCAAACTCACCAGCTTGTTCTCCCCTTTACACAATATTCCATCCTTTGCCTCTTTCCCTTTACATAACCTGGCCCCCATTCCTAGAATGTGGTCATTCTCCTTCCTCAACTCTTAGCAGGTCTAACATCCTTCCCCACGGAGCTGCTACCTGCTCCAAGTAGCCTTTTCTTCTTCCTCCTACTGTTTGTATTGCACTCCAAAATCTCAGTGTATTTATTTTGTGTGACCCCCATATTTACTTGTCTTTCAACATGTTTCATTCCTTAAGTAGAATGTAAACTCCTAAAAGAAAGGGATTGAGTTATTTTTATCCTTTACTTTTATATCACCATTATCTAGAAATCTGCTTGACACACAAAGGATATTTCATTTATATTTATTGACTGACTGATTTAATACACTGACAAAAAATGTCAAATAGTATAGATCACTTAAGTGTTCACTACACGGGAATACAACAATCTTTGAAGACTCTTTTAATCTTCTCCCTAGACATATTGGCACTTAATTTCTATTGTCACTATAATTTTTACCTTTTTTTCAGTGGCCCTGAGACAAGGGGAGATTTTTAAAAAGTGTCAAACTGAAATAAAAGCATAAGAGTATTGCTTTCATTACTTAGGTTTTTCTTATTAGATTTTTATTTACTTTATGTTCATCTGGTTTGAAGTATTCCAGGTCACACGCCTGACTCATTTTAAATTCTTTTTAGGAAATATCTGAAATCCACCCTTTTTTCATCTTCTTCTTTCTAATATTTATTTCCTCCTGCAATGGAGAAAAGATAAACAAAATCCTTGTTAACAAATAAACATGATCAATAAAAACAAATTTCTATATTTGCCATGTCCAAAAATACACGTCCCATTTTGCATGCTCATCTATCGGCTCTCTTTTAGAAGACCTCATTCTTCATTATTAGTCTTCTGTGCTCATGCTTTATAATAAAATTGGTGTGACTTCTTAAATCTTTCAAAATTGTTCATTTTTATAATATTGATGGTTATAAGCCCATCTTATTTTGTGCAGGGTTAAGTTGATATTTGCAGGATTATTTAGAACTATAACCTAATCTGCTTTGATTTTGATATCTTTGATTTCTCAGAGACAATTCATTGAAACTTATTTTTCTTGATAGATAAAGGACGTAGTTTTCATGTCCAAAACACTGGTTTAGTGTTGATGATCTAATGTTGGAATACTACAGGTTGTGAGGTTTTAAACTTGATGCTTCTTTTTTTTTTGATGGCCTCAGAGTTTTATAAATATACTTTTGTTCTTAGTTTTTAAAAATTATATAGTTTTTCTTTGTTGAAGCATTGCATGCAGGATTTAAGATTAATTCTGTGTTTATAAGATATATAAGAACCTTAATTTATTTCTTGAAGCCCCATCTTCAAGATCATTTTGGCTTGTAGAGAGCCAATGTGTTATTCCAACATTGTTGTCTCTACATTTTCTTTCCAAAATTTCTGTATTTTCCAGGACCAAATGCGTCACTTTCATATCAAAAGAATTATTCATTGTATGTTTTACACTGCTTCTTTTTTATTTTTGGGACTTGCTATTTCAGCCCACTCTTCATCCTTATTTCTCCCTGTCATTCTTTTCTTTATCTTTGTGAAACACTTTAATAGTAATAATTAGCATTTAGATCACCCTACAAATTTCAAAGCACTTTGAAAATATTATCTCTCTACAACTTCACAACAACCTTGAGAGGTAGGTGCCATTATCTCCCCTACTTTAGAAATGGAAAAATGGAGACAGACAGAGGTGAAACGACTTGCTCACTCTCACAAAGCTAGAAAGTGTTTGAAGCTGGGTTTGAATTCAGATCTTCCTGATTCCAAGTCCAGCACTCCTTCCATTGTGCCACTTAACCAACCATCTCTAGGATGTTGCTCCTTTATTTCTGAGAGTCCTATTATACTTACTCCCTTGTTTTTCTCATTTGTAGAGATAATTCAAGAGTTGCTCTTGATTATATATTCTATATTCATCGTTTTATATCCTGGTAATGATTATTTGTTGATTTTCCATTCTTCATGAGTTTCACTGTCAGTTGATTTGAGTAGAAAATCAAGTCAAATTTTGTCTCAGCCTTTCCTTCCTTCCTTCCTTCCTTCCTTCCTTCCTTCCTTCCTTCCTTCCTTCCTTCCTTCCTTCCTTCCTTCCTTCCTTCCTTCCTTCCTTCCTTCCTTCCTTCCTTCCTTCCTTCTTTCTATTTTCTTAATTCCTCTTTTTTCTTCTTTTTTGGACCACAGACAAATTCATTTCTGCTTCAGGCAAAATGGTATTAAATCTTCTCCATTTTGGAGAATCCTGACCATTTTGGTCATTCCAGCATTCATCCCTTTCCATTTTCTTCTGTGTGACCTTGAAAAAAATCACTTTACCTCCCTAGAGCACAATCTCCTTTTATGTAAAATGAATGTGTTGGGCCAAGTCATCTCCAAGGTTCTTCCAAGCTCTAAATGCTATGAGTCTGAATATTTCAGAGAATTTCACAGAATTTATGAGTTGAAACGAAGCTCAGCAGACACCTAACTTTGAGGGCTTTCAAACAAATCGATTAGAATGTTTGCTTCCTCCCTCCCAAGGGATAGAACTCATAACAGTGGTTTGAAGTTAGAGACACATTTCAAATCCACATGATGGGGATATTGTCCAAAATTGACACGAACTTCTTCATTAAGTAATATATTCTCCATCTGTGAAAGTCTTCAAGTTGAGGTTGAATGACCACTTATGGGTGACTTCCAATCAGTCACAGGTTGGCTGGTTCATTTTCCCTACAAAATTTGCAATTCTGAATTCTCCAGCCCCAAGAGTTTTCTCTCAATTCCCCATTCTGAAAATATGAAATTTCTTGTTATTGTTGTTTTTTAAAACTAAGATGCTGTTTTGCCTTGTGTGGAAAGTATAAGCATGAGGGATCATTTACCTGCTTATTAGGATTTTAAATTAATTATTTGATCAGGTCCTTACCATACCATATGTATCATAGATAATAAATAGAGAGTTGGAAGGGATCCAACTCTCTCATGTTACATATGGGAAACTGAGGCCCAGAGAGAGTAAGTAACTTTCTCATGGATACCTAATCCTTAGCTGAAGCTAAAGTTTAATCCAGATCTTCCTGATTCAAAACCTAGTTCTCTATCCACTATGTCATATTGCTGCTGGAAGAAGGTTGTCTGGGAAGAACAAGTCATTTGTTGGGCATTGGAAGTCTAAGGACGTTGGAAAATATCTGGTCTCTTAGGGTACTGAAGTGAAAGTGGGGAGAGCTTCAAGATCAAACTTCGTGTACTTAATGGGATTACTAATGATTTTCCCTACTGTCTCTCATTACTTCATTTACTTTGTACCTGTCCTTTAGGAAAAAGATAATCCGAACTCTGAATTTGACTTGGAGAATCTAAAAATGACTGGAGTAGATTTATTTGTTGCAGGAACAGAGACAACAAGCAGCACTCTAAGACATGGCTTTCTGCTCCTTCTGAAACATCCTGAAGTCCAAGGTAAAGTACAAGAATTGCACTGTTTACTGACTAGGCTTGTTTTCCCAGGCCTGCACCTTACTTAGGAGCTGGCACCATGTTTCAACCCTTTGGATTTCTATGACTCCCACACAAATCAGCAACAGATCAGAAAGTGGTATATTTGAGAAAAGAGAACCCTTGGACAGGGACTGATAATTATATAACTATGTGAAGATCTGTGATGGTGAATTTAATTCATTCTAACAAACATGATTTAAGCTCCCACTGTGCACTCTCAGCTCTATGGTTAGGATAAAAAGACTCAAATGAAACACCCCCTTTCCTTAAATGTATTGCATTCTGCCAGGGCTGGTTCTGATGGATCCAAGGAGACAAAGCTGGGAACCATAGATAGAAAACTGACAATTGACAAATTGAGACTTCATTTAAAGAAAAACTTACCAATGATTAAAGTTCCCCCAAAACCATTTCACTTGCTATAGAGGTAGTAAGCTCTCCCTTAGTAGAGATTCTCAAGCAAAGGCTGGGTGACCCTTTGTTCATTCCATTGGAAATGTGATTCCTGTTCAAGTATGGATGGCCCTAGGTGAAAAGGGGTGATTTCTAATGCTAAGTTCCTCTGCCTCAGCACTTTAGGACATTGAGACAGGAGTTGAGCTATATACCTGGTGAATGGTTCAAATTGGGAAGATAATGAAATCACTAGCACCATCAAATTCAAATGAAGACATCTACTTTCTTTGACAATAACAGATGGTATCAGTATAAAAGATGTAGAGTTTGCAAATCATTTGTCATATTATTTTATTTGATGTCTTGTAAGGGAGGTGCAGATTTTGTCTCCTTTTTAAAATCACAGAATAATAGCTTTTGAAGTGTAGGGAACCTTAGAAGATAGATAATTTCTGATCCCCATTTTTCAGTTGAGCTAAACAGGGTTTAGACAGATTTAATGACTTGCCTGAATTTATACAGGGAGTGTCTAAAAAGGAATGTAAAAGCAGTTCTTCATGACTCCTATCGACTAAACCATGGAAAGGTATTCTATTGCTAAGCCTTTGTAGCATTAACTGAGTAGTAGAAGGAGGACACTAAGTCCATCTGAGAGTCATCTTAGGTCACAGGTTCTGTTGGGTATTCTTAAGAAAGCAGGGAGTTGTAGCAGCAAGCACCCTGACACATCCAGGATGACCTGGTAGCACAGGTTCTTAGATCTTCCTTTATAAGAGAAAAGCAACTTTTGAGAGGTAAACAATCTTCTTTAATTACATTCACCAACAGAGAAAATACAAGCAGAGGAAGTAAAGACCAACAGACAGGGTTTCTAACTGTCTGACCATAAAAAATACATACATCACAGATCAACAGACAGATCCAATAGTCTGACTATTGCTTACATACATAGTTACTAGAAAAAGAAGCACCAATATCTGGGTTTTCAAACCTGGGAGACTCCATAGTGGCTACCCAGAGTCTCATCTGGCACATAAACCTTCTTCCAATGAGTAAGTCCCTAAAACAAAACTTCACCTCAGAGTAGGTATACATTTTTTTTTACAGCTAGAGGTTGTCACAACCCTCATGACCCAGTGCCTCACTAGAAATTAACTAAATATGAGGTCTTCCTACAAAGCAAGACTCCTTTAATGAAGCTTCCCCCAGCTGGAATCTACCTGAGGTCTCTTAATGGGTGGGGAAGGTCTTCAACTCTCATTACAAGAGTTCAGCATTTATTTATATTTTTGGTCTCTGTAGCAAAACTTCAAGAGGAAATTGATCGTGTGATTGGGCATAATCGAGTTCCTTCCATAAAGGACAGACAAGATATGCCCTATATGGATGCTGTGCTACATGAAGTGCAAAGATTTATTAACCTCGTACCTCTCAATGTGCCCCATGCAGTGAATCAGGACATCCAGTTTCAACAATATGTCCTTCCTAAGGTCAGTAGTCATGGAAGAATGGAATCTAGTGTTGAAAGAGATCTTAAATATCATCTGTTCCAGTGATCTAATTCTACACAGGAGAAAATTGATTCCCTTTGTAATGATCTCACATGATGTTCTCCTTAAGGCAGTCCTTTTATTACAAACAGTTAACTTGGATGTGGTGTTGAAATAAATGAGAGGAAAATATATACTTATGTCTGTTCTTCTTCCTTCTCATTTATCACAGCAACACTGGAAAGAAAATATATAAGGACAATAATAGACTGAGATTGCTCAAGTGAAGTTTTTAAAATATCTTTTTCTCTTACTAGACTATGAAGCAGATTGTGTGAATGCTATTATCTGTTTGATTGTGTAGATGGAGATGCCAGTCTCAGATCAAATGACTTGACTAAGGTTATTTAAAAGTGTTGGAGCAGAGATTAGACCTAGGTTTTTAGGTTCTGAAGTACTGCTTTGCAGGGTTGCTAAGTAACCTTACTAATTGAATTGAATTAGATTGAAGTTTCTTAGCAATGGATCAGCAGAAGAATTTCCCCTTGAGGAAAGAAGGGAGCAATCCATCTAATTTCACATTTAATATACCCAATTCAGTGAATTGTTCAATTGGAATCATCAAGGTTTCAATAAGAACCTACTGTAAGAGAACTGCTGGGACAAGAGCTATAGACAAAAGGCTGGAAGAGAAGGTTATTTCATCATTCAGGGCTTTGACTTCTCTTGGAGGGAGCAAATTTGGAACCTGGAAAGTCCTCCCAAAGTGTTGTATTTTCCTTCAGACACAACTTGTGATTTGATTTGCAGATTGGCTTCCTGCTAAAGAAACTCTCTCAGGTTCCACTCAGAGATGCTTTAAGCATTGCCTCGGGCACTGAAAATCCAGATATCCTGCCCATATCCTGCCCACAGTCATGCAGGCAGCAGGGGCAGACATGAAGAATAGAGTAAGGAACTGAGGAGAGAACATAAATAGCTCAGGGACTTAGTCAAAGCTTCCTTTATGAAGGGGTATCCAAGTCAAGCCTTGAAGAAAAGTTGGAGATTCTAAAAGGCTGAAGTCAGCAAAGCAGTGCCTTCCAGGCTTGGGATATGACTATTATAAAGGCATGAAAACCAGCCAGGGAGCTTTGTGGATGGGGAAGAGAAGTTTGATCAGTTTAGCTGGACCTCCAAGGAGGGCATGATGGGGACAATAATGGAGGCATCAACCTGGAAAGCTAGAGTGAGGTCTATGCAGATTCTCAATGGTTTGGCATTTGAGTCTATACCACACGCAAAGGAATGTGCATTTTGTACTAGAAACTTTAGGAGCCACTAAAGTTTCTAGGAAATGGCATACAAGGGATATTCATGATGATAACTGACTTTCCCCTGGAATTTCTTTCCTTTAGGGAACTACCATCTACCCATTGCTATCTCCAGTCTTGAGTGACAGCAAAGAGTTTGCTAACCCTGAAAAGTTTGACCCCCAGCACTTCCTGGATCAGAATGGGAAATTCAAGAAAAGTGACTACTTCATGCCTTTTTCCATTGGTAAAAAGACAACCTTCCAATTGCTACCTCTTACTCTGAAAGGAGAATCTTTTATTCCCTACCACCCTCTTCTAGCCGAGCCTCCTTCTGGTAGTTTTTCTGAGGATGCACTGCCCCACTGTGGCCTGTCACACATTGTCTTTTCTAATATTTTCAAGGTCTGGCTTCTTCTCAGGCCCCTCAGCAGATGAACTGATCCTCTTGGCTGGCTCACCTGACTTCTTATTTTAGTGGAATTCTGACTCCATTGTAAGATCCACTGAACAAGGGCTCACCATGGGAAAAATCGTGTGAAAGGGAATACCTTCCTGCTCCATTGTAACCACTAATGACAGATATAATTCCCAGTAGGAATTCTCACCATTTCAGCCCATCTACATCCATCTCTTTTATGACCTTACCCACTATTTCTCTTGTCCAACAAGGCTTTTTCACTTTGGCTGACACTGATATTATGTGAAAATTTCTAAGCACAATTTTATTTATTTCCAGGAAAACGGGCTTGTCTTGGAGAAGGCCTGGCAAGGATGGAGTTGTTCTTGTTCTTTGCCACCATCTTACAGAATTTCACCCTCAAACCAGTTGGAGATCCAAATGAAATTATCATGAGGAACAATCATAATGGGTTTACCAATATTCCACCAAGCTACCAACTATGCTTTATTCCTCACTAAGTAAGAAGAAAAGTTAATCTGTGTAAATGAGTCAGCTGGTTTTGTATTTTAGACTCAACACTTTCTTGTTTTTGATTGGAATTCCCATGAGGAAAGACAAATTTCTAACTATTAATTAAAATGCATTTTAATTTTCAAGGATAAGATAGGCTATCAGAGTGCATCATATGTTACTATGTAATGGGGGCTACCTTACAGACCTTTATGTGTAGCCCTCTCACCAATATCTACAGCCTTGATTCTAGTTATAGGGTATGGAGGAAGATATTGAAAACATCACCCCTAAAACCCATATTAATTTGTACTTTTCAAATATCCTCAAGGATGATCTTATTTTATATTGTATAACACTTGTTTGTGAATTTAGGGTACAATAAATATGACTGTGTTGCTAATAACTCCTGATGTCCAACTGTGTACTTGATCTGTACATTGAGGATTCATGATTTCAAAGGCAGCATGGTAACATGGAAAGATTCCTAACTTTGGGAGCATAGTACCAGGGATCAATCCTGCCTCTAACGCTGACAACTTGTGTAACCTTGGGCAAGCCACTTCACCAATTATTGTCATCATTTTCTTCATCTCTCAAATAAAAGGGTTGGACTTCATGGGCTCAGAATTTCCTAACGAGTCTCCACCTATGTTACTTTGATCAGTGGGGATAGCCCATTCATCTATCCTTTGGGTCTTCATTCCATCTTTCTTCTCACTTTCCTTCTTTCAGTATCTTGACCCAATAGTAAACCAGTTCTATCTTAAATTAATCTCCACTTTCAAATCCCATGTACCCTTGTCCTATGGGGACACATTTCCTAATTGAATTCCAGAAAGGAATTATTCCTACAACTTGCCTTCTCTGTTATTATAATCTTGCTGCTGAACACAGATCTTATTTTCTGACCATCCCCTCACTTCAGCATCTATTCTAAGATTTCTTTCCTCTACTGAGACTTCTCCCACATCTCACTCTTTCCCTCTTACCATAAGACTGAACTCAATACATCACTGGAAAAAATGAGAATATATATTGCTAACTTATTCTTGTCTGCAATTCTTTATTCTAAATAACCTCTCCATACTCATTTCTTTTGTCTAATATGGTTGAGTGGGTGGAGAGAAAAAAAGTAGCATTTCTCCTTGCAACCACCAGCTCCTATACTTGAGTCCTGGATGTTACCTCTCTCTCTCCTGTAGAGGTTGCACCCTCTCACTTTCCCTTTTCCCCAATTTTCAATTTTTCTATATCCATTGATTTCATTCTTATTGCTTGTAATAAAATGTATTTCTCCCTCACCCTTAAAACATCATAAAACAAAAACAAATTCTCAGAGATTCCCTAGCTAAATCTTACTGTCTATATTTTACTTATCACTTATGTAACTTTGAAAGGACAAAGTATGCCTTTTTGAGTATCTACTGAGTTAATGACAGTTTTTTTCAGCTCAGTGGACAACAAGAGTTTTCTTCAAGTTCTAGAAGGCACAGAACATCTGAGAACTGAATGAGTAGCTTTTCATCTCAAAGGTGCATGAGTGCTTAGTCACAGTTGACCAACAAAAAAGTCACCTGGGAATTCCTCTATGTGCTTTGTTCAACCCCCTTTTATATTGCCTCCTTCTCCTTCTCTCTCTCTCTCTGTTTCTCTCTCTCTCTCTCTCTCTCTCTCTCTCTCTCTCTCTCTCTTTTCATAGTGAAACTCCTAGAAAAACTGTCTACCCATTAGCTTCTTTTTCACTTCTTTGTGGCCCCATTTGAACTTTTTTTGGCAACGATACTGGAGGGATCTACTATTTCCTTCTCCAGTTCATTTAAGAGATGAGGAACTAAGTATAACTGGGTTAGGTGATTCGCCCACGGTTGCACAACTAGTAGCTATCTGAGTTCAGATTTTAACTCAGAAAGATGAATCTTCCTCATTCCATGATAAGTGACCTATGCACTGCATCACCTAGGTACAAAGGCTGTTAAACAAATAAAGGGTATGAAGTATTTTTGTTACGTATTGATAAACACCAAAGAAGAAAGGAAAAGGAGGGAAACAGGAATACTCTCGGGGTAAAAGGGAAAGATTGATTGCAGTTGCTTTATTTTATTTTATTTTATTTTTTTATTTTTTTTTGAGTATTTATTTATTTTTTTTTATTTTAAATTTATTTATTTATTTAATTTTTTTACATTCATTTTCACAAATTTTTGGGTTCCAAATTTTCTCCCCTTTTCTCCCCTCCCCCCACCCCAATACCCCAAGCAATCTAATTTTCCCTATCTCCAATCTGCCCTCTCTTCTGTCATCTCTCCCTTCTCTTGTCTCCATCTTCTCTTTTCTCCTGTAGGGTCAGATGACTTTCTATTCCTCATTAACTGTATGTCTTCTTTCCTAGTTGCAACAACAATACTAAACAGTTGTTCCTAAAACTTTGAGTTCCAAATTCTCCTCATCCCTCCCTCCCCACCCATTCCCTTTGGGACAGCAGGCAATTCAATATAGGCTATATCTGTGTAGTTTTGCCAATGACCTCCCTGATAGTCGTGTTGTGTAAGACTAACTCGATTATCATCCCTCCTAACCTGCCCCTCATTGTTTCTCTTCTGTCTTTTGATCCTGTCCCTCCCCAAGTGTTGACTTCAAATTGTTCCCTCCTCCCTTTGCCCTCCCTTCCATCATCCCCCCCTTGCAATATCTCTTTCTCCCCCACTTTCTTATACTGTAAGATAGGTTTTCATACCAAAATGAGTGTGCATTTCACTCCTTCGTTTAGTCAAATGTGATGAGGGTAAACTTCTTGTTTTTTGTTTTTTTTTTTTCTCAGCTCTCCTCTTTTTCCCTCCACTAAGAAAAACTCCTACCTGCCTCTTAAATGACATATAGTTACATCCTTCCCTTTCCCTCCCCCTACATTTCTCTCTCACCATTTACCCTAGTTTCTTTTAAGGTATGGTCCCCTCCTATTCAGTTCAATCTGTGCTCTCTATCTCTGTATGTGTGTGCATGTGTGTATGTGTGTGCATGCGTGTACATGTGTATGTGTGGTCCCACCAACTACCCAGATACTGAAAAGTTTTAAGAGTTACAAATATTGTCTTTCCATGTAGGAGTGTAAACAGTTCATTCATGGTAAGTCCCTTAAGACTTCTCTTTGCTGTTTACTTTTTCATGCTTCTTCTCATTCTTGTGTTTGAAAGTCAAATTTTCTTTTCAGCTCTGGTTTTTTCATCAAGAATGATTGAAAGTCCTCTGTTTCATTGAAAGACCATATTTTCCCTTGAAGTATTATACTCAGTTTAGCTGGGTAGGTGATTCTTGGTTTGAGTCCTAGTTCCTTTGCCTTCTGGAATATCCTATTCCACGCCCTTTGATCCCTTAATGTAGAAGCTGCTAGATCTTGGGTTATCCTGATTGTATTTCCACAGTACTGGAATTGTTTCTTTCTAGCTGCTTGCAAGATTTTCTCCTTGAGCTGGGAGTTCTGGAATTTGGCCACAATGTTCCTAGGAGTTTCTCTTTTTGGATCTCTTTCAGGTGGTGATCGATGGATTCTTTCAATACTTATTTTGCCCTCTGGTTGTAGAATGTCAGGGCAGTTTTCCTTGATAATTTCATGGAAGATGATGTCTAGGCTCTTTTTTTGATCATGAGTTTCAGGTAGTCCCATAATTTTTAAATTGTCTCTCCTGGATCTATTTTCCAGGTCAGTTGTTTTTCCCATGAGATATTTCACATTCTCTTCCATTTTTTCGTTCTTTTGGTTTTGTTTGGTGATTTCTTGGTTTCTCATAAAGTCATTAGACTCCATCTGTTCCATTCTAATTTTGAGAGAACTATTAAATTCAGTGAGCTTTTGAGCCTCTTTTTCCATTTGACTCATTCTGCTTTTGAAAGCATTCTTCTCCTCATTGGCTTTTTGAACCTCCTTTGCCAATTGGGTGAGCCTATTTTTCAAGGTGTTAATTTCCTCAGCATTTTTTTGGGTCTCCTTTACCAAGGTATTGACCTGTTTTTCATACTTTTGTTGCATCTCTGCCATTTCTCTTCCCAGTTTTTCCTCCACCTGTCTAACTTGCTTTTCAAAATCCTTTTTGAGCTCTTCCAGGGCCTGAGCCCACCCACCACCCCCCTGGGGGGTCTGGGGTACTGAGGCCCCACCCTCCACGTCTTTCCCTGATGGCAAGAATACATCCTCATCTTCGTCAGATCCGAAGGTCGGGATCATTTGCATTTGTTGGAAAAAACTCTCTAAAGTCTTATTTTTCTTCCCTTTTCTAGGCATTTTCCCAGCCAGTTCCTTGACTTCTGAGATTCCTTTCCTACTCCGCCTGGATCAGCCCAGCTAGTGCTTGGCCTCTGAGATTTAAATGGGCTTTCCTCCTGCTGGCTGTCAATCAGTGAGCTTTAGTTCAGGTGCTGGGGTGGGGCCAGGGATGCCTCCGAGACTCTGATCCCTCGGGGGGCTTTATGCAGAGACTCTCAGGAATGGAGCGGGTGGGGGCGGGGTGGGGGGCCCGCCTCCCAATCTCAGCTCCCCTGGGGGTCCCGAGCAGAAGCCTTCAGCAACAGAGCGGGGTGGGGGCAGGGCCGTCTCCCAGGCTCAGCTCCATCAGGTTTTATGCGGGAATCTTCCGTAATGAAGATCCTGCCTGCCGCTGGGGGATTCCTGAGTCCTGGGCCACTGCGCCTCAGCCCCAGCCCACGCCTCTGCCTCCGCCGCTTCCTGCCCCCGTCCCTGCCGCCACCACTTCCTCCCGAGGGGGCCCGAGTCACGGAGATGCCCCGCTTCCCCTCTCCTTCAACCTGGCCTCTCTCACTGACCTGTCGCTTCTGTGGGCGGAGGGGCTTTCCCGGCTGCTGGAGCTTCTGTCTCTGCAGCCTGCTCAGATCAGCTTCTCTGCGGCCCCGGCCAGGGCATCACTGGGGGTCGGGTTTACTTTCCGGGGCGCGCCAGACCCTGGGAACGGGTCTTCAGGGCTCCCTGGAACGGAAACCTCTTCCACTCTGCTTCTACACACCTTGTATTCACCGAGAAGTTATGGGGGACTCTTTTTACATTAATTCTATGGGCTTTGGTTTCGGAGCTCATAAACGTGCGTCCTTCTACTCCACCATCTTGGCTCCGCCCCCCCAGTTGCTTTATTTTATATAATTTATGTGATAAAAAAGAACGTTTTGTACAAATGAGATTTTGTACAAACCATTTAAGCAAATGGTTTAAACCTGAAGAATGATATGCTTCTTGTTTAAGAATAACATTCACTGCCTATGGGCTGGTAAAAGACTATATGCTTGAAATCTTTGAAATCTCTTTCAAAGAGCTTTAAATTGAAAAGGAAGAAAAGAAACGAAAACAACCTATGTAGTTTTTAATGTTTATCTTTGTCACAGATATTAGCAACTGTGTGGGAAGAATAGTAGCAAAAGTCACCTTGAAATTGACAGGAAGTTTTGTCTCCGGAAGGCTCTCAAAACAAAACTCATGGCCTCAGATCTCTACAAACTTGTTCACAAAGTATGTGAACCAAGAAAGGGGAACGTTAGATTCACTTGCAAAGAGGAAAAGTTGACCTTCTTGTTATCACTGATACATAATGGGATGAGACCAATGAGTGGAAGAAGAGTATGCAATATTCAAAAGGAAAAGGATAAAGAACAAATATGGGTTCAGGGGAGGGAGAGCAGCAGCATGTAAGGATGTTCCAGAAAGGGGGAAATCAAATGAGAAACCACTGAACAGAAGACCAAAAGAGAGAAAATAGAAACACTATTACCATTGAAGCTACCTGGATGGAAAGAGGAAAGAATCAATGAATTTGACAAGAGGAGGTATGAAATATTAGTGATCAGAGACTTCCCAGTCTGGTGATCTGCTGGAATATCCTGTCCCTCTCTCTCTCCCTCTTTTCTTCTGTCTCTCCATCTCTTTTTGTCTCTGTCTCTCTCTCTCTCTTTATGACTCTATCTCTCTCTTTTCCTCTTTTTGTGCAGCTAGCTGGAACAGAGGATGGATTGCCAGACTGGGACTTCAAATCTAACTTCTGACCCTGACTACCTGTGTAACCCTGGGCAATTTGCTTAATTTCTGATTGACTCATTCCTCATCTGTAAAATGGGGATAATAGTAGGACCTACCTTCCATGGCTTTTTTTGTGAAGATCTCTCTGTTTCTCTATCTGTATCTCCCTACCTCATGTCTTTGTCTCCTTGGCTCTTTGTTCCTTTGCTCTGTTTCTCTGGCACTGTCTCTGTTTCTCCACCCCCTGAAAACAAAAAAAAAATCTTAAAATATCTTGACTTACCTAATTGAAAATTTCGTGTTTCAAAAAGTGAAATGTCAATTCTAGATCTTATTCTCCCCAAAGTAAAACTGATTGTTGAGGTGGAAATGAAAGGGCCATTTGAGAGTTGACCTTGGCATCTTAGCATTTGTGATAGAGTAGAAGAGAGCTGGTCATAGGTTAAGAAAAACTGAGATGAGGGGAAGAACAGATTCCTTAGAGTTTACAGAAACTCTGTGTAACATCTATAGGAGCATTCAGTCCAAGAGGAATGGAACCATCTCAGAATTAAGTTATGTAGAAAAAAGAAAAGAAAAACAATACAAGGAGGAAGATATGAGAGGGGTAAGTATACACACACACACACACACACACACACACACACACACACACACACACACACATATATATATATATATATATATATATATATATATATGCATGTATGCATACACAAGCATTGCCAAGACACGCCCTCCCCCCAATTTGTAGAACTCCTTTGAATGCTACTTAATGTTCAAACTGTTGAGCCAGAGTCTTTCCAAAAGCTGACCTAAGTCTGGCAATGCATGCATCAATGTCATTGTCAATGTGTACATCCCTGGAAAGTATACTACCAAAGTAAGTGAACTTATCCACAGCATTCAAAACTTCTCCATTTGTTGTAACTGATGGTTCCATGTATAGATGGCATGGGGGTGGCTGATGGAGCACCTGTGCTTTCTTGGTATTAATTTCTAGGCCAAAATTAGCACAGGCAGCAAAGAATTGATCCATACTTTGTTGCGTCTCAGCTTCAGAGGCTGCAGTGAATGTACAACCATCTGCAAACAGAAAATTATGTACCAATACTTCCTCTGCTTTTGTCTTGGCTTTTAGCCTTTTCAAACTGAAGAACTTGCCATAAGTATGGTAGTTGACCTTGATGCTGTGCTCATCCTCATTCAAAGCATTGACAACATGGCTGAAAATATCATGCTAAAAAGCATGGGAGCAAGCTCACAGTCCTGTTTCACTTCATTGATGACTGGAAAGGCACAAGAATGTTCCACATCGCCTGTTTTAGTTGTCTTCATAACTGTTGAAACAAATTGTTCTCATAAGCCCATTCTACCAAAGGAAGTCTTCACATGTTTGGAGTAGACACCCCCTAACTCACCAATTGATTTGAGACCCCTTGGTTATCCTCAACATGGTTTGGTCCATCTGTAGAAACGGATTACCGGGGTGTGGCTGCTGCACAATCTGCAGTTTCTTGGAGCCATAGGTTAGAGCTGGGTGGAACAGGTAAACACTAAAGGTTGAAAGAGCGGCAAAAAGGGCTCAGCAGCCATCCAACCAAGGTACTGGTGCTCCCTGAACACACTCTACAACTTTGATTGAAGTATAAATTGTCTGGAGGGAGTCGTGTGAGATGAGGCTAAAAAAGGAAGGTTGGATTCATACTATGATAACCTTTCATTTCCATGCTAAGAAACCTGTGTTTACTTTACAGGTAATTTGGAATTAACTAACTATAAGTTCCTTTTAACGGCAGGGACAGGTGTCATTTGGGCTTTCTCATATGGGCTTCCTAATATTAATATCAATCAATTCATTAACAAACATTTATTAAGTGCCTACTATATGCCAGAAATTGTATTACCAATTCACAGTTAACAGATCACAGAACAAAGGTAAGAAATAACCATATAGATCATAGATGCCTCCAAGGTTGTGGAACCTCATCAATATATTACGGAGATCGGACTACCTCTGTCCAAAAGGGAAAAGCCAGGAAGTCATCTTTAGAGTTGCCATAACACCACCCCAATCTGGATGCCAATTTAGAGCAGCATAGCACTCCCACTACAGTCCTTTTTGGGTCTCAGACAGCTAGCTAAACAGACCATTACTTAACAGAACTCATTTAGACATAATAAGTTTTGATTTTCTCTTTTTCCCTTCCCAATGGGGTTACAGAACTACCACTCATTTGGAGAGGCCCTAACCACCAAAATGTAGAAATCAAAATGGTTGGGAAAAAAGGTTCATTTCCTCTTCATTTTAAAATGCCTAGAACTTACTCAGAGACACCTTATTCAGACAACTGCAGTAGGTACCCCTGAAGTAACTCCATCTCATTAAGAATTTGCCCAGATGGTAATCACCTCTGGCCATACACAGGGTTATTTCTGATTAGTAGGGATCTTAGCTGAAAGCACAAGTTTGGGACAAGTTTTGTTGGGGGCAAGTATGGTTTGTCTTCTGACACCTGGAATGCACCCTCCTCATCACTGCCTGACACTTGCATACTTTGGCAATCTATAATTTCTTTCATCCCCCCATAATGACTAACACCACCCTGAGTCTCCTATAATTCAGTAGGTGGTCTTTGAGTCACTATAGCCAAAACATTCAGGACTCTCTGGCCAGCCTGCTACTGAATCTCTACAAACCTAGTTCATCTGGTTCTCAGACAGTAGCAGGGGCATGCTCACAATTCTTTTTCAACTTGATAAGAGATGCTAACATTTATTTTTTTATTTTAATTTTTTATATTTTAGGAGTCCAAAGTCATCCTCAAGTTCTGAGGAGGCAATGGAGCAGAACTTTATTATGGTTCTTTCACTTATTATTCTTGATGTGGAACGATTTTCTTCTGTTCCACTATCAAAAACTCTCTGTTAACAATTTCCCATTTACTTGGAAGCCAAAGGTTAACTCACCATCCTTGTATTGGAGGATATTGGGAATTGCTGATCTGTTTCCCTACACTGAGTAACCTCTGGGGTAGGGTGACAAAACTGAGCTCAGTTGTTTTATCAGTTTGTTTTCAACAAGCTCACTGTTGCCACTGACTCTAGGAAGTCTTTTCTCTATTAAATTCCTCCCTCTACTCTCCTTCTTTCCTGCCTAGATCTGGGGACAATCTGCTCCCGTTAATTCTTGAGAGGAAAAGGATGATTTTCAACAGCTACTGGAACATAATTTCAGGGACCCCAAGACTTAAGGGCAATGTTTACTCTCAATTTAGCTTCTGCCTCCTGCAACCTCTCCACAGTCAAGACCACCATCCAGTGAGGAGCAAGGAGGGCATAACAAAAAGATGGTATTGCTAGAGCATTTTTTGCTTTAAAAATCCTTTATATATACTATTCTGCATTAGTTTCAAGTATTTCTATGATAGAGATAATGCAAAATTTTTATCTCCATTTTATAAGTGAGACAACTGAGGTTTAATATGAAGTGACTTTTCCAACTGTCACAGTCAGTAAAGGGAAGTGCCAGGACTACATTACATCACAGATAAATATATTCTGGAATGAATAAACCAAATATTTACAAAGTCCCAGTGTTACCACAAACTGGGAACTACTGCACCATGATATCAAGCCTCACAATATGAATTACCCAATACACGTGAAAGGTCCTGTGAACAATTCACCTGGTAAAAACCAATTCCAGAATAAAGCCCCCTTATCTTAAAGAGGAACTTGAGGATATTCTGTGGGTTCAACTGGGGAAAGTTCCCAAAGGTAGGCAGAGGAACTGGGCCTGAAGGAATTTTCCCCCTTCTGCCTCTGTGTCTCCACACAAACAGGACAAAAAGGTAAAAATCACAAGCCACTAAACCAGGGATGACTTATCACTACAGGTCAATTGCCCTATGTTGGGACCTTGAGGTGACAGGCAGCAGCTTACATGCCCAAAGTTTACTCTCCTACAGGAAAGGAGTCAAAGATAAATCTGATATTTTGAAGGAAAATGGAAATGCTGTCTCATCATTTCAATTGAGAAGTTATAAGGTAAATAAATATCTTGAAAAGTGTGTTTTTTAAAAAGTCTCTGACATTATTATTTACTTAATATTTTATTTAACTGATCAAAAACAGTCATTCACAAAGTCCACCTCTTTCCCTTTGTTGTTCAGTTGTTTCAGTTGTGTCTGACACTGGATGACTCAGTTCTGGGTTTTCTTGGAGGAGAAATGGTTTGCCCTTCCCTTCTGCAACTCATTTTATGGATGAGGAAAGTGAGAGAAACAGGGTAAAGTCCAAGGTAACATAGCTAGTGTGCCTGAGACTGGATTTGAACTCAAGTCTTCCTGACTCTGGATCTGGCTCTCTCTATCCCCTAGATGTCCCATGGTTTTTTTTTTTACATCTTTTAATTGATGATTATTTTTATAATTCCTCCATTTCAAAATATATCTTTGCCTGCTGCCTTGCCCCACAAATCATCTCTCTTCTCAAAAACTTTTATTAATTTTAAACTCTTTTCATACAAAAAGATTTTTGAAAAAAATATTTCTCTGTACACAGTAGAACATAAAAAGATTTAATATAAAACATAAAATTTCCATTTCACACTGTTTCCTTTTTTTTGAAAAAACTGTGTAATCGGGGGCGGAGCCAAGATGGCGGAGTAGAAGGACGCACATTTACGAGCTCCGAGCCCACAACCCATGGAATTGAGGTAAAAGGAGATCCCCATAAATTCTGAATCTCTGCAGGGGGTGCATAAACATAGGGGAAGAGATTTCCGTTCCACTGAACCCTGGAGAGCCGTCCCCGGGGTCCATCGCACCCCGAAAAGCGGACCCCACCCCCACCCCTGGCCGCGGCCCCAGAGAAGCTGACCCGAGCAGACTTCAGAGAGGAAAGCTCCGGGGGAAACTCCGGCAGCCGGGAAAGTCCCTCCGCCCACAGAAGCTACAGGTCAGTAAGAAAGAACGTTGCGATAGGGGAGGGGAGCGGAGCGTCTCCGTAACTCGGGCCCCCTCGGGAGGAAGCGGCGGCGGCAGAGACGGGGCAGAAAGCGGCGGAGGCAGAGGCGTGGGCAGGCGGCTGAGGCGGCAGCGGCACAGGACTCAGGAATCCCCCAGCAGCAGGTAGGATCTTCAATACTGAAGGTCTTTCCAACCTGAGGGAGCCGAGCAGGGGAGACGGCCCTGCCCCCACCCTGCTCTACTGCTGAACGCCTCTGAATAAAACCCCCAAGGGAGCTGAGCACAGCAGGCGGGGCCCCCCACCCCGCCCCCACCCGCTCTGTTCCTGAAAGTCTCTGCAGAACGCCCCTGAGGGACCAAGCTTAGGAGGAGGCCCTGCCCCCACCCCTGCACCAGAACTAAAGCTTGCCGTGGGAAAGCGCATTTGAATCTCAGAGGCCAAGCACTAGCTGGGCGGATCCAGGCGGGGGTGGAAAGGAATCTCAGAAGTCAAGTAACTGGCTGGGAAAATGCCTAGAAAGGGGAAGAAAAATAAGACTTTAGAGCGTTTTTTCCAACAAATGCAAATGATCCCGACCTTCGGATCTGATGGGGAGGACGAGAACGTATTTTTCCCATCAGGGAAAGATGTGGAGGGCGGGGCCTCAGTACCCCAGACACCCCAGGGGGGTGTTGGGTGGGCTCAGGCCTTGGAAGAGCTTAAAAAGGATTTTGAAAAGCAAGTTAGACAGGTGGAGGAAAGACTGGGAAGAGAAATGACAAAGATGCAAGAAGAGTATGAAAAAAAGGTCAATATCTTGGTAAAGGAGACCCAAAAAAATGCTGAGGAAATTAACACCTTGAAAAATAGGCTCACTCAATTGGCAAAAGAGGTTCAAAAAGCCAATGAGGAGAAGAATGCATTCAAAAGCAGAATGAGCCAAATGGAAAAAGAGGCTCAAAAGCTCACTGAATTTAATAGTTCTCTCAAAATTAGAATGGAACAGATGGAGTCTAATGACTTTATGAGAAACCAAGAAATCACCAAACAAAACCAAAAGAACGATAAAATGGAAGAGAATGTGAAATATCTCATGGGAAAAACAACTGACCTGGAAAATAGATCAAGGAGAGACAACTTAAAAATTATGGGACTACCTGAAAGCCATGATCAAAAAAAGAGCCTAGACATCGTCTTGCATGAAATTATCAAGGAAAACTGCCCTGACATTCTAGGACCAGAGGGCAAAATAAGTATTGAAAGAATCCATCGATCACCACCTGAAAGAGATCCAAAAAGAGAAACTCCTAGGAACATTGTGGCCAAATTCCAGAACTCCCAGCTCAAGGAAAAATATCTTGCAAGCAGCTAGAAAGAAACAATTCCAGTACTGTGGAAATACAATCAGGATAACCCAAGATCTAGCAGCTTCTACATTAAGGGATCGAAGGGCGTGGAATAGGATATTCCAGAAGGCAAAGGAACTAGGACTCAAACCAAGAATCACCTACCCAGCTAAACTGAGTATAATACTTCAAGGGAAAATATGGTCTTTCAATGAAACAGAGGACTTTCAATCATTCTTAATGAAAAGACCAGAGCTGAAAAGAAAATTTGACTTTCAAACACAAGAATGAGAGGAAGCATGCAAAAGTAAACAGCAAGGAGAAGTATTAAGGGACTTACCAGAAATGAACTGTTTGCATTCATACAGGGAAGGACAATATTTCTAACTCTTAAAACTTTTCAGTATCTGGGTGGTTGGTGGGACCACACATACACATGTACACGCATGCACACACATACACACATGCATTCACATGCAGAGACAGAGAGCACAGATTGAACTGAATAGGATGGGACCATACCTTAAAAGAAATTAAGGTAAATGGTGAGAGAGAAATGTAGTGAGAGGAAAGAGGGGGAAATGGAAGGGGGTAACTATATGTCATTTAAGAGGCAAGTAGGAGATGTTTTTAGTGGAGGGAAAAAGAGGAGAGCTGAGGAAAAAAACAAACAAACAAACAAACAAAAGTTTACCCTCATCACATTTGACTAAACGAAGGAGTGAAATGCACACTCATTTTGGTATGAAAACCTATCTTACAGTATAAGAAAGCGGGGTAGAAGGAGATATTGGGGGGGGGATGATGGAAGGGAGGGCAAAGGGAGGAGGGAGTAATTGAAAGTCAACATTTGGGGAGGGACAGGATCAAAGGACAGAAGGGAAACAATGAGGGGCAGGTTAGGAGGGATGGCAATTCAGTTAGTCTTACACAACACGACTATCAGGAAGGTCATTTGCAAAGCTACACAGATATGGCCTATAATGAATTGCCTGCCGTACCAACGGTGGGGAGGGAGGGATGGGGAGAATTTGGAACTCAAAGTTTTAGGAACAATTGTTTAGTATTGTTGTTGCAACTAGGAAAGAAGACATACAGTTAATGAGGAATAGAAAGTCATCTGGCCCTATAGGAGAAAAGAGAAGATAGAGACAAGGGAAGGGAGGGATGACAGAAGAGAGGACAGATTGGAGATAGGGAAAATTAGATTGCTTGGGGTATTGGGATGGGGGGAGGGGAGAAAAGGGGAGAAAATTTGGAACCCAAAAATTTGTGAAAATGAATGTAAAAAGCTAAATAAATAAATAAATAAATAAAAGAAAAAAAGGAAAAAAAAACTGTGTAATACACTTTACACATCATTTTCAAAGCTAACCTGCTTTTCTATGGTTTCTTCTATTTTTCTTTTGTTCTCTACTGTATAATTTAACTTTTTTCCTTCATCCCCATACCACCCCAGAGAAGGTTATGATTAGACACAAATATATATACATCTATCTATCTATCTATCTATCTATCTATCTATCTATCTATCTATCTATATATATATATATATATATATAACCATTCAATACATACGTCTTTTTATCAGTTCATTTTTTGAATAATGATAGCCTCCTCCTTCAAAAATCCTTTACAACTGTTTGGGAATTAGTTTATCCTTAAATGTTTGATTTCATTCCTTTTTGCTTTCTCTCTCCTTCATTCCTTCCTTTCTTCTTCCTTAGTTTCTATCTTTCCACCCTTCTTTCTTTTTTCTTTCTTTCTTTTCTCCTTCCTTCCTTCCATCCTCTTTCTTTTTATTTCTTATAATCATTGTGTATATTATTTTCCTCGTCTGTTTGCTTATTCTGTATCAGTTAATACAATTCTTCCCTTGCTTCTTGGATAAGTATTCACAGACTTTTCCTTCTGACCTCCCAGTATACTTGGGCTGGAAAAAGTCTCCACTCAACTCTGTGTGTGTGTGTGTGTGTGTATTTGTGTGCATGCATGTGTGTGTAAGCCAGTCAAGTCACTTAACCTCCTAGCCAGCCAAGAAATAAGGTTTAAAACTAAAAGACACAGACCATATGTAAATATTTAAAAACATTTTTATAGTTCTTTACTGCTCTCCACATTTTTTTAAAGAGGTAATACTTCATTCTCATATTTTCTCATTTGATATTGAATATTGAGATAATTGATTGTTTAGAATTTGTACCATCTGATTCAATTTTCTAGATTATTTACATTGGGGTGGAGAGGCATATTATTACTCAGTTTTCTCAGTATATTTGTTTATATGTCACTTTCCTGAACATAACAGTGGCTTTTAAAAGTGGAGGGAGGTTGGTGAATTGAAAGTTAGGCTAGCTAGATTTTGAAAAAGAAAACCATGTCTTCAGTTTCCAAAGAGTCATTTATCTTCTCCTGACCATCAAGCAGGGATAGTGACAGCTATAGAGAGACTGCTTCTTAGGAGCATTGAGAAAGATTACCTCTGAACAACAGAAGTGATACAAGCTCAGTCTTTGCTCTTAGAACCTACTGGCTGTAGCATCTTGGATGAGATAGTCATGAATAGAGCAAATGTGTTGTAGCTAAGGTGAGTCAGGCAGGGCTTGGTTCCTGGTCTCCAGCACTGAGATGGTGAGGATAGCATTTGTATTCTTTCAGTTAGTGGAAACAATTGATTTTAAAACTTTGTTCACAAGATTAAATAGCTAACTGGGCAGCATGCAGCTGTTTTTTTCCTGTTCTTTCTCTCAGAATAAAATGACTCCATGCCAGTGGAGCTCCTTTCTGGGTTGGTCTTGATCTCTTGCCTACCCTAGTGGTTTCCTCTCCAATTCTCCATGGTCTCTGTATCCTCAACATGGTTAAATATCCTTGTGAGTTCAAAGTGCCTTTGAAGTCACTTGCCACTTCTCTCCCTGATGCCAGAATTGGTAATTACCATTCTGACTGTTTCTATGAGTGAAGTAGGATAGTTAAGGATTCTTTGTTATGGCTACTGCTCCCAATCATCCCCCTCCTCTATTGGTCATAAAGCTCTAAACTAGTCCATAGAGAAGAGTCATTTTTTCAAGTGATCTTGGCTACAACATGGCCAGACAGGGAGGATGAAGAGGACTAGATGGGAGGTAGAGTGCTGAGAAAATCCAGGGAGGAGAAATACTGAACCAGAAGGAAAATGTGGTCAGTAATAGCAAAGGTTTCAGAGAAGCAGAAAATGAAGAATGAGAAAAGGCAACAGAATTTTGCAATTATATGGCACTTTAGTCTTAGAGAGAGAAGTTTCTTTTGAGCAATGAAAATGGAAGCCAGATTATGTGGAAGGCGGTTTAGCAGGAGGTGAGAGAGTAGAGGCCAATGAATAGATCATTTTTCTACATGTTTGATCATATAAAGGAGGAGAGAGAGATAGGCAATATAATTGGGTTGAACAGAGCACATAAAGGAATTTCCAGGTGGCTATCCAGCTGGCTATGTGTGAACCAGTACTTTGTACCTTTAAGACAAAAAGCCAGTCATAAAGGACATAGATGCCCTGTGCCTCCTAGAAGTTAAAGTGAACCTTCCTCCTCCACTGAGTCAGAAGAGCTATTTTTAACTCAGCAGATATTTAGAAGGACATGTTGTGTCAAGATTGAAGGGCCAAGAGTGTTCAGCAACACATGGACAATAAGAAATAGACAGGGAATCTGTGCAATTAGATGGGTGATGTACAATTGTAAACAGTAGAGAAGAAAGCAGTTGACATGGAGAGACAGAAGATTAGCAAAAGAAAATGGTGGATAGAAGCACAAGTTACCTGAGGAGAAAAGAGGAGCGGTGATTAAGGAAACAAGTAAAGAGACTGATATATCCAAGGAAACTTCTTTCTCTATTCCTCTAACTCCCTCTACCATATTGGAACAAAATAAAAGGTGTGTGTGTGTGTCTGTGTGTGTCTGTGTTTGTGTGTGTGAGAGAGATAGATAGGTGATATAGAATATAGGATTGTAGAAGATAATAAATTACAAATAGATATTCTCAATTATTTTCAGTGAAATATGGAGTTCAGTATTCTGGTGACAGAGAGGGGGACAATGTTAGATGACTCAGTAGAAAAGAGAAATCTTAGAATACATGACAAAGAGAGGGAGACCAAGAGTCAGAGATGAGTTCTGTGTTCAGAAGAAAGCTTACAGTGACAGAGAAGACAAGTTGTTGGAATTTGATACTTTATGCATGTCTCTATAGGACAAAAGGAAAAAGGATTTTGACATGGAGGTCAATTTCAGATGCAACTGATTGACATTTGGGTTAAGAAACTGAAAGGAATAAAATGAGGCAAGTGATGGAGGGAGGACCTGTACAAACAAGGAGGCATGGAAGTGAAGGAAAAAGAGTGGAGGAAGAGGGTATGAGCCACAGGAAGAAATGGCAATATGCTATAATAGATAGAATTCTTGACACACAGTCTGAAAAACATGGGTCAGAATTCTGCTTATAACACTTCAGAACTGTGTGGTCATAGGCATGTTCCATGATGTCTTCTGGGATTTCTGGGAGACAAAATGGTGGGAGTAAGAAATTCTTCCTTATTGACCCCAAGAAACCAAGAAAATATTGCTCCAGGAAAAACCTTGGAATAACTGAGACAATAGAAAGATGGGATGCAGCAGTCTTGTAGCACACTAAATTTGGGGGACTAACTGGAAAGGTACACCTAGCTCTGGTGGAAAGGGAGCAGTGCAGGATAGGAGGCATCCTGGCAAGCCGTTAGCAAGCACCACTTCAGATGCTTCAGCAAACAGGGGGAGATTCTGAGTTCCAGGTCAGGCAAGATCCAATATCAGAAAGAAACAATCATGGAACCCCAGTTCAAATGTCATAGAACCATAGTGAGTATTACACAAGACCTTGCACCTTCTACATTAAAAGACTGGAGGACTTGTAATATGATATTGCATAAGGAAAAAGAGTTTCGATTACAACCAAAGATCAACTGTTCAGTGAAACTGAGCATAAATTTCAGGGCAGGAGGTGGACATTGAATAAAATAGGGGGTATCAAACCTTCCTGATGAAAAGACCAGAGCTCGACAGAAAATTTGATCTTCCTTTACAAAATTCAAGAGAAGCATATAAAGGCAGGAAAAAACGTTATTCAATAAAGGCAAACTGTTTACATCCCAATAAGGGAAGATAATACTTGTAACACTTGAGAACTATGTCTTCATTACCACATTTAGAAGGGGTTTACATAGACAGAGGGCATAGCTATAAGTTGACTTTGATGTCATGATAAAAAATCTACTTGAGTGATGAAAAGCGACTATAATGGGAGAAGAGGAAAGTAGGAGAACAAAAAGGATATATAACATCATATGAAAAGGCACAAAGACCTATTACAGCAGAAGGAAAGAATGGAAGGAGATGAGAACAGTTTCCACCTTACTCTCATCAGATTTGGATCAAAAGGAAATAACATAGTCAGTTAGGTATAGAAATGTAACTTACCCTATATGAAAAAAAAGAGGAGAAAGTATAAAGAAATGGAGGGGGTAGAGAGGACAGAGGGGACATTGAGGGAGGCAGTGGTCAAAAGCAAAATTCCAGTAGAAAGAAACAGCGAAAAAGGAAAGAGATAAATATAAATGGTGGAGAGGGAATAGGACAAAGCAAAAGACACAGATAGTAATAATAACTGTGAATGAAAATGGGATGAACTCTCCCATAAAACTGAAGCAGATAGCAGAGTAGATTAAAAACAATAATCTTGCAATATGCTGTTTAGAAGAAACATATCTGAAGCAGAGAAATAAAGGTAAAATGTGGGAGAAAAATGTATATGCTTCAGGAGAAGTAAAAAAAAAAAGCAGGTGTCAAAGGGGGCAAAAGTAAAAATAGATCTAATTAAAACAGATAAAGAAGTTACATCCTGATAAAAGGTACCAAAGACCATGAAGTAATATCATTACTAAAGATATGTACACCAAGTGGTATAACATCCAAATCCTTAGAGGAGAAGTTAAGGGAGGTACAGGAAGAAATAGGCAACAAAACTGTACTAGTGGGGGACCACAACATCCCCATGTCAGACGTTGCATCTAACCACAAAATAAACAACAGAGAAATAAAAGAGACGAATTGAACTTTGGAAAAGTTAGAGATGATTGAGCTCTGGAGAAAATTGAATGGGGATAGAAAGGAATATACATTTTTGTGGTGGTACTTGGCATATACACAAAAAATGACCATGTATTAGAGTATAAAAACCTCACAATGCAAAGGAGAAGGGCAGAAATATTAAATGCATATTTCTCAGATCATGAAGCAATAAAAATTACAGGTAGTAAAGGATTATGGAAAGATAGACTAAAAATTAATTAGAAACTAAATAATCTAATCCTAAAGAATGAGTGGGTCAAGCAAAAAGTCATAAAAACAATCAATAACTTCATCCAAGAGAATAACAACAATGAGTCCACATATCAAAACTTGTGATCTGCAGGGAAAGTGATCCATAGGAAAAGTGGGTTTTTTTATTCTAAAAACTTACATGAATAAAATAGAGAAATAGCAGATCAGTGAATTAGGCATGCAACTAAAAAAGCAAGAAAAAGAACAAATTAAAAATCCCCAATTAAATGCCATATCAGGGAAGGGGTAGAGTCAAGATGGAGGAGTAGAAGCAGTGATCTGCTAGAGCTCTCCCCCAAACCCCTCAAAAATGGTAGCAAATGACTCTAAATTAATTCAAGAGCAGTGGAAGCCAACAAAATGATATACTGAAGCAAATATTTAGCCCAAGACAATCTAGAAGATTGAGAGGAAGGGTCTATCATGCCAGGCTGGGAGTGAAGCAGAGTTTGTGTGTGCTGCATCGTGTAGATGGAGCTGGAACAGACCTTAGGGGACTGAATTGTTGCTGGCTGCTGCAGTTTCTAGACTCCTCAACCCACAAACACCAAAGAAAGCCTTGAAGGGTCTCTCACCTGACTGAGAGAGGAATTTGATCTAGCCCCAGCCCCAGTCCCAGAGCCAGCCCCAGCCTAAGGGTGGCAGCAGCCACTGCCAAAGCAGTAGCTGCTTCTGGAGCACTCCATTTAACAAAGAATTCACAGGTCAAGTAATTAATGGGCTGAGCAGCTGCGTTTGGAGACCTCCACTTAACAAAGACCTCACAAGTCAAATAACTGGCTGGGAAAATGAGCAAATGGGGAAAAAGAAATAGAATATAGATTCTTACTTTCTCAATGACTTCATTGGGGATGACAAGATTAAAACATACAATCAGAAGAAGATAATAAAGTCAAAGTTCCTGAATCTAAACCCTCCAAGAAAAATATGAATTTATCTAAAGTCATGAAAGAGCTCAAAAATGATTTTGAAAGTCAAGTAAGAGAAATAGAGGGAAAATTAGGAAGAGAAATGAGAACTATGCAAGGAAATCATGAAAATTAGTCAACAGCTTTATAAAGGAAAACCCCCAAAAATGTTGAAGAAAATTACAGTTTTAAAATTGGACAAACCCAAATGGCAAAAGATGTCCAAAAGGCTAATGAGGCGAAAAATGCCTTAAAAAGCAGAATGGGTAAAATGAAAAAGAGTTCCACATTTTAACTGGAGAAAATAATTCCTTAAAAATTGGATTGGAGCAAATGGAAGTTAATGACTTTATGAGGAATTAATAAATTATCAAACAAAACCAAATGGCAAAATAGAAGTTAATGTGAAGTATCTCATTGGAAAAACAATTGACCTGGAAAGTGGATAGAGGAGAGACAATTTAAAAATTATGGAACTACCTGAAAACCATGAAAAAGATGAGCCTAGACATCATCTTTCATAAAATTATCAAGGAAAACTGCCCCGATATTCTGGAACGACAGGGCAAAATAAATATTGAAAAAATTCACTTATCACCTCCTGAAAGAGATCAGAAAAGAAAAACTCCTAGGAATATTGTAGTCAAATTCCAGCATTCCCAGGTCAAGGAGAAAATACTGCAAGCAACCAGAAAGAAACAATTCGAGTGTTGTGGAAATACAATCAGGATAACCCAGGATCTGGCAGCTTCTACATTAAGGGATTGAAGGGCCTGGAATATGAAATTTCAGAGGTTCAAGGGAATTAGGACTAAAACTAAAATCACCTACCTAGCAAAAATGAGTATAATACTTCAAGGGAAAAATGGTCATCCGATGAAATAGAGGACTTCCAAGCATTCTTGATGAAAATACCAGAACTGAATAGAAAATTTGACTTTAAAACACAAGAATCAGGAGAAGCATGAAAAAGTAAACAGGAAAGGACTTACTAAAGCTGAACTGTTTTCATTCCTACATGGAAAGATAATATTTGTAACTCTTGAAACTTTTCTCAATATTTGGGTAGTTGGAGAGATTATACATTGTGTATGTGTGTGTGTGTGTGTGTGTGTGTGTGTGTAAATGTATGTATATATAGACAGAGAACACCAGGTGAGTTGAATAAGAATGTATGATATCTAAATAAATGATATTAAGGGGTGATACAGGAATATATTGGGAGGACAATGGAAGAAATAGAATGGGGCAAATTATCTCTCAGAAAAGAGGCAAGAAAAAGCTTTTTCAATGGAGAGGAAAAGGTGGAGGTGAGAGGGAAAAAGTGAAGCTGACTCTCATTACATTTGGCTTAAGGAGGAAAAAACATGAACACTCAATTTGGTATGAAAATCTATCCCACACTACAGGAAAGTAGAGGAGAAGGGGATAAGTGGGGTGTGGAGGGATGACAGAAGGGAGAGCAAATGAGAGGAGGTGGGTAATTAGAAGCAAAACACTTTTGGGGAGGAATAAGTTCAAAAGAGAGAATAGAATAAATGGGGAGCAGTATAGGATGGAGGGAAATATAGGTAGTTTTTCACAACATAGTTATTATGGAAGTCTTTAGCAAAGCCACACATATATAGCCTATATTGAATTGCTTGCCTTCTCATCGGGGGATGGGTGAGGAGGGAGGAAGGGGGAGAAGTTAGAACTCAAATAGAACTCAAAGTTTTCGGAATGAATATTGAGAATTGTTTTTGCATGTAACTGGGTAATAGGAAATGCAGGTAATGGGGTACAGAAATCTGCCCTGCCCTACAAGAAAAGAGAGAAGATGGGGATAAGGAAAGGGAGAGGTGTGATAGAAGGGAGAGTAGATTGGGGGAAAGAGTAATCACAATGCACAGTGTTTTGGGGTGGGGGAGGGTAGACATGGGAAGAAAATTTGAAACTCAAAATCTTGTGGAAATGCATGTTGAAAACTAAAAACAAATAAATTAATTGGAAAAAAGAAATAGCTAGTCCTTACAGTCATATGAAAAATTTCTCTAACTCACTAGTGATTAGAAAAATTCAAATTAAAACAACTCTTATGCACCACCTCACATCCATCAGATTGGCTAACATGAGAAAAAAAGGAAAATGGTAGATATTGGACAAGATGTGGGGAAATTGGAACATTAATGCATTGTTGGTGAGGTTGTGAACTGATACAACCATTCTGGAGAAGAATTTGGAGCTGTGCCCATAAGGCTATAAAACTGTGCATAACCTTTGATCCAGCAATATCTCCATTAGGTCTGTATACCAAAGATGTCATAAAAAAGGGAAAAGGACCCACCTGTACAAAAAGAGTTAGAGGAGCTCTTTTAGTGGTGGCAAAGTATTGGAAAATGAGGGAATGCCCATCAATTGAGGAATGGCTGAACAAGTAGTGGTATATGAATGCAATGGCTATTGTACTATAAGAAATGGTAAGCAGGTGGATTTCAGAAGAATCCTGGAAAGACTTACATGAACTGATGCTGAGTGAAGTGAGCAGAATCAGGAGAACATTGTATACAATAACAGCAATACTGCAATGATCAATTTCGATAGACTTAGTTCTTCTCAGCTACACAATAATCTAAGACAGTTGCGAAAGACTCATGATGGATTATTGACATCCAAAGAAAGAACTATGGAGTCTGAATGCAGATCAAAGCATACTATTTTCTCTTTTTTTTCTCTCACCTCTCCATTCCATTCAATCCCTTGACCTGTCTCCCCACAATAGTGTTTGCTTCTAATTATCCCTTCCCCCAATCTGACATCCCTAATATTATCCTCCCTCTCCTCTCCCCTTTCCCCCTGCCTTCCTGCAGGGTAAGATAGATTTCCACACACAACTGAATGTGTGTTATTCCCTCTTTATGCCAAATCCAGTGACAATAAAGATCATTTATTTGCTCTCACCTCCCCCATCTTCCTCTTTATTGTAAAAGTCCTTTCTTTCCTCCTTTATGCAAGATGATTTACTCCATTCTACACTTCCCTTTCTATTTCTCCTAGTACATTTCTCTCAACACTTAATTTTATTTTTGATATCCTCACTTCATATTCATCTTTACAAATATCATCTTTCCATGTAGGAATGCAGACAGTTCAAAATTAATGAGTCTCTTATGCCTTCTTTTTCCTATTTATCTTTTTATGCTTCTCTTGACTCTTGTATTTGAAAGTCAAATTTTCTATTCTGTTCTGGTCATTTCACCAAAAATGCATGGAAGTCCAGTATTTCATTGAAATTCCATTTTTTTTACCCTAAAGTAATCCTAGTTCCTTTGACCTCAGGAATATCACATTCCAAGCCCTTCTGTCCTTTGGTGTAGAAGCTGCGAAATATGTATTATCCTGATTATGTTTCCACAGTACTTGCATTGTTTCTTTCTGACTACCTGTAATATTTTCTCCTTGACCTGAGAACTCTGGAATTTGGTGACAGTATTCACAGAAGTTTTCCTTTTGGGATATCTTTCAGGAGGTGATCAGTGAGTTCTTTCCATTTCTATTTTTACCCTCTGTTTCTAGAATATCAGGAAAGTTTCCCTTCATCATTTCTTGAAAGATGGTATCTAGGCTCTTTTTTTTTATCAAATAATGCTTAAATAATACTTAAATTATCTCTCCAGGATCTATTTTCCAAGTCAGTTGCCTTTCCAATATCATTTTCCAATGACATTTTCTTTTATATTTTTTTAATATTTTGATTTTGTTTTATAATTTTTTGATTTCTCATATAGCTTCCGTTTGCTAGGAATTATGTTCTTCAGTGAGCTTTTGAACATCCTTTTCCATTTGATCAATTCTGCTTTTTAAGTCATTCTTCTCTTTATTGGCTTTTTGGGCTAGTCTATTTTAAAAGGTGTTATTTTCTTCAGCTTTTTGAGGGGTCTCCTTTAGAAAGCTATTGACTCATTTTTCATTATTTTTCTTGGAGTTCTCTTTGGAGTTCTTTGTCAAGAGGAGGGTATACTCTGGGGATCTTTAAGCTCTCAGTTCCTCCAAGGTGGCACAATCAAGAGAGAGGGGTTTACTCTCTTGGCCTGCCTTCTTGTCTGTGAGCAGGATTCCCTCTCCAGAGCCCCCCACACCAGCCAGCATTCCTCTTTACCCCAGAGCCACCACTCAGGGCTGAGATTCAGATCAGCTGCTCAATTCCCCCAGGTCCTTTAGGCTAGGGCTCCAACAATGGAAGCTGCCACTGCCTGAGGCCAGTGCTAGACCACTGCATTCCCTTCTCATCCAGGTAAAAGAGCTTTCTTACTGGCCTTTGAAGCTGTCTTTGTTGTTTGTGATTTGAGGAATCTGGGACCCACAGCTGCTGCCAGTGGTGCCTTGCAGCCTGCTCTAGTCCTGGTCTGGACAAGGCATGGCCAAAGCTAGACTACACTCTGCTCTATGCCTAGTGCAATAGACCTTTCCTACTGGCCTCCCAGCCTGCCTTGGACTGGAAATCTCTTTTACTCTGTCTTTTTGTCACTTATGCTGCTCTAGAATTTGTTTAGAATCATTTTCACAGGTATTTTATGGGATTTGTGTGGGAGATCTTCTAGAGGTACATCCTTCTATTCCACCATCTTAGCTCTACCCACTGATTTATGTTGTTTGGAGGACTTCTGTTTGTTTAGAAAAGAATAAGAATAATCTCTATTGGAATATATATGAGAATCTCTAAGAATCATTTTGAATGGATATTACCTAAATCAGGATGAGCAGCTCAAGCAATCCATGTTTTAGCTGGAGTGACAGATTCTAACTATCAAGGAGAAATTATTGTGATATTCCAAAATTTAGGTGATGAACTTATGCAGTTTTGTAAAAATGATAGAATTGTTAAAGTAACTATTATTCCTTGTGAAACAAGACCACTTGTGAAAACTGACCCTCCTTCTGAAATAACTAGCAGAGGAGCTGAAGGATTGGGTTCTACTGATAGAATAAAATTGGGAACTAAAGTATGAATAAAACAGAAGCCAGATAATGTTTCAAAGGCTGTGGAAAGTATAGCACATGGGAAAGATAATACCGTAACTGTTGTTTATTCAGAAGATGATGATTACCAAATTGTACCCTTAACTCATATTCTACTGTGAATGAGGCTATGATAGTAGGTTCATGAACCACAGCTGACCTTATATCTATCCTGCTTCTGGTTATTATTTCCTTTCATCTTTTGTGGCTTTTCATCTGTTAAACTTGTTTGCTAGATTGGTTTCCTGTAGATTTAGTACCCTCCACCTGCAGGTGCCTGATCACTTAAGCTAGATGTCACTCCCTATCCATGATGATCAAGTATCATCTCTGGACCTGAAGTCAACCAAGTTCCTGACTCCAGGTGAAGAATGGATCTTTCAAATGTGACCTCTTGGGACTGCTCTACATTCAATCTCAGCAGGAAGTATTTATGGAAGAAGAAACTTATAACCCTTACTTCAAGATTTGGGACCCCATGTGTTGAGAGGCAATTATGAAGTGCTTGTCCTCAAGCTCCACCCTAAAGCATTGTTCAATATGCTAATTTTTTGTGATCCCCCTTATACTCTTGTGGAGTTCTGTTGACAGTAGTTTCCTAAGATACTGTTTTATATGTTTATTTCCTGTTATCCTTGTTAAAGTTCTGTTAATACCAATTGCCCCACCAACCTATGTAATGAACATGAAAGATCTTAGGGCCAAATGTAACAGTAATTTAATGGAAAATCTTTCTCCTTCATTAATAAGCCCAAATGGTTTGTTTAAATCACCTGGAAGCCTACATCACATTGTGGGAGGAGCTTGCTGATCAGGCAGAACAGGAAGGGTGGAGCAGAACAAGGAGGAAGTGAGTAAGCCATGTCAGGGCAGAGGATTGAGAACACAGGCAAGCGTGACAAGGTTGACTCCTGAGTGTTTGCTTGTGAAAAGGCCCTGACTGAAAGGGGAGGCTTGGAAATGGCTTTGCTCCCTGCATTGGTCATGTTTATTAACTTCTTGGTCAACATCACAGATTTTGCTTTCTGGTTCTGGGCTTTGGCTTTCTGGTGTCTAAATAAATGTTTTTCTTCTGTCTTCTATAGAGAGAGTCTTTTACATTTTGTGATCGAGAACTACACTGGCATATTCATAGTCACCACCAATGCTGTGAATATTGCCTTGGCAATACAGTTACACACACACACACACACACACACACACATTTAAGTGTCTTCCTATGGCTCCTAGGATCAATTACAGAATATTCCACGACTTTCCAGTCTTCCTACATCTTTCTTCCTAACACATACTCTTTGTCTAGTAATGTTGGGCTACTGGCTGTTTCACAAAGAAGAAATTCCACCTCTGAGCGCCAGGCACTTTCTCTGGCTGTCCCATCTCTACCTATAGTTTGTTTGTTTATTTTGCTTCCTTTACATCCTAGCTAAAATTGCAATGTCCACAGAAACTTTTCCAAACTTATCTTAATTCTAGTGCCTTTCCTCTGGTAATTCTTGGTATCTATCCTGTATATAGTTGCAACAGCAAACATTCCAGCATACATAGGAGGGCCTGCTGCACAGATTCTTAGATTTGCTTTTCTAAAAAGGAAAGCAACTCTTGAGGTGTCAACAATCTACTTTAAATACATTCACAAACACAGAAAATACAAGCAGAGAAATGTAGACCAAATATAGACAGGGCTTCTAACTATCTGATCATAAGCAATATGTACATCACAGATCAACAGACGATCCAGGTGTGACCATTATATACATACATGGTTGCTAGAGAGAGAAGCAGCAACATCTGGATTTTCTTTTCTTTTTTTTTAATTAATTTATTTATTTAACTTTTTACATTCATTTTCACAAAGTTTTGGGTTCCAAACTTTCTCCCCTTTTATCCCCTCCCCCACCCCAATACCCCAAGAAATCTAATTTTCCCTATCTCCAATCTGCCCTCTTTTCTGTCATCCCTCCCTTCTCTTGTCTCCATCTCTCCATCTTCTCTTTTCTCCTGTAGGGCCAGATGACTTTCTATTCCTCATTAACTGTATGTCTTCTTTCCTAGTAGCAACAGCAATACTAAACAGTTTTTCCTAAAACTTTGAGTTCCAAATTCTCCCCATCCCTCCCTCCCCACCCATTCCCTTTGGGAAGGCAGGCAATTCAATATAGGCCATATCTGTGTAATTTTGCAAATGTCTTCCCTGATAGTCGTGTTGTGTAAGACTAACTGAATTACCCTCCATCCTACCCTGCCCCTCATTGTTTCTCTTCTGTCTTTTGATCCTGTCCCTCCCCAAGTGTTGACTTCAAATTGCTCCCTCCTCCCTTTGCCCTCCCTTCCATCGTCCCCCCCACCGCTTATCTCCTTCTCCCCCACTTTCCTATACTGTAAGATAGGTTTTCATACCAAAATGAGTGTACATTTTATTCCTTCCTTTAGTCAAATGTGATGAGGGTAAACTAATTGTTTTTTTTTCCTCAGCTCTCCTCTTTTTCCCTCCACTAAGAAGTCTCATACTTGCCTCTTAAATGACATATAATTACCCCATTCCATTTCACCCTCTTTCCCCCCACTACATTTTTCTCTCACCATTTACCTTAATTTCTTTTAAGATATGGTCCCATCCTATTCAATTCACTCTGTGCTCTCTGTCTCTGTGTGTGTGTGCATGTGTGTATGTGTGTGTGCGTGAGCTTTTGAACCTCTTTTTCCATTTGGCTAATTCTGCTTTTGAAAGCATTCTTCTCCTCATTGGCTTTTTGAACCTCTTTTACCAATTGAATGAGCCTATTCTTCAACGTGTTATTTTCTTCAGCATTTTTTTGCGTCTCCTTAACCAAGGTATTGACCCGTTTTTCATACTTTTCTTGCATCTCTCTCATTTCTCTTCCCAGTTTTTCATCCACCTGTCTAACTTGCTTTTCAAAATCCTTTTTGAGCTCTTCCAAGGCCTGAGCCCACCCAACATCCCCCTGGGGTGTCTGGGGTGCTGAGGCCCCACCCTCCACGTCTTTCCCTGATGGCAAGAATACGTCCTCGTAATCAGATCCGAAAGTCGGGATCATTTGCATTTGCTGGAAAAAACTCTCTATAGTCTTATTTTTCTTCCCTTTTCTAGGCATTTTCCCAGCCAGTTACTTGACTTCTGAGATTCCTGTCCACCCCTGCCTAGATCCGCCCAGCTAGTGCTTGGGCTCTGAGATTCAAACGGGCTTTCCACGCCACCCACCCAGCTGCTAATCAATGAGCTTTAGTTCTGGTGCTGGGGTAGGGGCAGGGCTGCCTCCCAGGCTTGGCTCCCTCAGGGGCTTTATGCAGAGACTTTCAGGAACATAACGGGTGGGGGGGGCGCCTCCCAGGCTCAGCTCCCTCAGGGGCTTTATGCAGAGGCCTTCAGTAATAGAGCGGGGTGGGGCAGGGCCTTCTCCCAGGCTCAGCTCCCTCAGGTTGTTTATGCAGAGACTTTCAGTAATGAAGATCCTGCCTGCTGCTGGGGGAGTCCTGGGCCGCCGCTGCCTCTGCTGCCGCCCACACCTCTGCCTCCCCCACTTCCTGCCCCTGTCCCTGCCACTGCCGCTTCCTCACAAGGGTGCCCGAGTCACGGAGACACCCCACTCCCCTAAGCCAGCCAGCCATCTCTCTCACTGACCTGCAGCTTCTTTGGGCGGAGGGACTTTCCCGGCTGCCGGAGCCTCCGTCCCTGAAGCCTGCTTGGGTCAGCTTCTCTCGGGCTACGGCCAGGGCAGTGCTGGGGTGGTGTCTGCTTTCCAAGACGCGACAGACCCTGGGGACGGGTCTCCAGGGCTCTCTGGCATGGAAATCTCTTCCACTCCGTTTCTGTACCCTTTTCAGTGGTCCAGAAGTTATGGGGGTCTCTTTTTACATTAATTCTATGGGCTGTGGGTTGGAGCTCGTAAACGTGCGTCCTTCTACTCCGCCATCTTGGCTCCGCCTCCCTCAACATCTGGATTTTCAAAGTGGAGGGAGGCAGGGAGGAACGGCTACCCAGAGTCTTATCTGGCACATGACCTTCTTCTAAGGCCCCAAAGCAAAACCTCACCTCAGACAATATACATCCTTTTCAGAGCTGGAGGGCAAGATCTTCCTGATCCAGTGCCTCATTAGCAATTAGCAAAAAATGTGGGTCTTCCTGCAAAACAAGCCTCTTCTAATCTGAGGCCTATTAATGAGCAGGAAATAGCTTTCATTAACAAATCTCAATAACATTACAATAGTGGGGGGACTCTTCCAGGAAAGTAGGGAGTGTCTTTTATTTCTTCTGCACTTAGCACAGTGCCTGGCACATAGTAGGTACTTAAGAAATGTTTACTGACTAAGTGTGTAGAGGAGAGTGAGAAGTGAGAAGATTGGAACTGTAGGAAAGGATTCAGCAGTGATGAACCTTAAAAGTCAAATAAAGTATTTTATATTTGATTCTGGGAGTAATAGGAAATGACTGCAGTTTCTAATAGACATGATCAGACCTATGATTTAGGGAATCTATTTGGCAGTTATGTTTGGCAACATGGATGGAAGTGGGGAGAAAATAAAGCCAGGGAGACCTATTAGAAGGCTATTATGGGATGTCAGACATGAGCAGACAATGGCCTAAACCAGAATGGTAACTGTATGAGTGGAGAGGAGGAGATGTATGTAATAGACGTCATGAAGGTACGAGAAATATGACTCAGTAAGAGACTGGCTATTGGGGATAAGTAGGACACAGGAGTTGAGGATGACATTGAGATTTCAAGCCTGTGTAACTAGAAGGCTGGTGGTCCTCTCGACATTCACAGGGAATTTCAGAAGAAGACATGGTTTGTGAGGAATGATTAAAACTTTTGTTTCCACAGAAATTATGTCATATATGACTTAAGAAATGTAGGGAATCCATCCACACCAGAAAACGTCTTGACCTGCAGCAAATGCAGGAAAATTAATTGTAGAAGACACTAATAACAAAGACTAATACTGATTATCTTTTAGCAGAAGAAGAGGGAAAATTGAGAGATATAACAGAGAAATTTGTTTCCTAAATTCAGAATAACAATCAGAAGAATGGGAGACAATGAGGGAGTTATGTCACACAGAACGTAACAGGCAAAGCAAGGATCCAGCTGGTTTTCATGTTGTTTTGAGGATAGAAGTCAGCTAAGTAGAGTAAAAGTTAACTTTTTCTTGGAATTCTCATGTGTAATAACCTTATGAATATCACCTTCTCCTCTGTGAGGGCTAAAGCTTCATTTTAATGCTCATAAAATACACGTAGAGAAAGGGGAAAACTCAGGGGCCACTATGTAGTAGACCTATCAGAAAGTTCTACACCCTGTATTACCCAGCCAATAGGGAGACAGGGAAGGGATTTTACTGTCTGGCACAGGTTTGTAAGACTTTTGTTTCTGAAAGGTATGTCTATTTTATGAGGCTCCCACCACTGCAGTTGCATTAATAAACTTCTCTTCTATTTTCACCCCTCCTGAGCCTGAATGAGACATTTCTCACAGGTTTGATGAGAAAGATGTTTCTGTTTTGGATTGTTGAGTTTGAGCTATCTATGGGATAGCAAGGTTGAAATATGTCCAACAGGTAGTTGCTCTTGTGGAATTGTCCACAAACAAGGCCACTGACACCCTGAAATCTATCCACAGTCCTTCCTCCTTGGTTCTTGAACCTTAGATTAAGAACTCCTAGTATAAAGAGAGAATAGAAAAGAACAGTATTTTGGGCACACCCATAGCTGATACAGTTAACCAAGAAGAAAATTCAGCAAAGGAAACTGAAAAGGAGGCAGGTAGGTGGGAGAAGTCCTAGAAAAGGTAGTATAATATAATGGACACAACCAGCCTTGGAGTCATGACAGACCAGAATTTATGTTCTGTCTATATGACCCTGGGCAAGTCACTTCACCTCTTAGCAGCTCAGGCAGCATCTTCTAAAACTATAAGATATAGAGCAGATGCCAATGGTTAGGAAAATTTTGATAGTTTTTATTGCTCTCCACACAAATAAAGAGCTAATATTTCACTTTTATCTTCTTTTCTCATGTGACTTTGAATATTTAGATCATTCATTCTTTGGAATTTTTACTGTCTGATGTAATATTGTGAATTATTAACATTGGAGGCATGAGGCATATTTCTATTCATTTATATCAGAAATTTTGTGCATATTTCACTTTCCTGGATAAAATAGGGACTTTACAAGGGGATAGTGTTGGCAAATTATGCATTTTGGAAGCTAGATTTTGAAAAAAAATTCATTCAGTTTTCAAAGAGTCATTCATCTAGTTCTAGCATCAAGTGGGGATGGTCACAGCTGGAGAGAGAGATTACTTCTGAGGAGTGTTGGGAGAGATCACTTCAGAATGATTAACAATTGATAATAGTCTGCTTGTAGAACCTACTAGCTATAGTATCATGGATGAGATAGTCACTAATGGATCAGTTGTGCTGTAGATAAAGTGAACCAAGCAAGACTTTGTTCCAGGGCTCCAACATTGAGAAGGTGAGGAGAACATTTGTATTCTTTTGTCTAGTGGAAACACTGGAATGAATCTTAGAGTCGCATCCACAAGAATAAATTGCAAACTGAGCAACCTGCAACTGGCTTCATTCTTCTTTCTTGCCCCTACCCAAATGACTCTATCCAATTAGAGCTCCTTTCTGGTTTGGTCTTGATCTCTTACCTACCCCAGTGATTTCCATTGAAATTCCCAAGGTATCTTTCTCCCCAAGACACTGCAATGTCTTGGTCACTTCAAAAATACCGTTGAAGTCACTTGGTGCTTCTGGCCCTGATGTCAGACTTATTAATCATGGTCTGACTGTTTCTATCAGACACCTAGCTCAGCAAAAGGACTATTTGTCATGGCTACTGCTCCCACTCATCTCCCCACTCTTACTGGCCACAAGGGTCTGAAACAGTCCATAGAGGAGAGTCTAATATTTCAACTGATGCTGACCACAGTGTAGTCAGGGAAGAAGAAGAAAACAAGAAGAGAGGTACCATGTCAAGAAAATCCGGGGAGGAGAATTACTGGCCCAGGAGAGTGTAGTTAATAACGTAAAAAGTTTCAGAGAAATCAAAAGGCATGCTGTTAACTCAACTCATGTTCAAAAAGGCATGCTGTGCATTTTTAAGGACTAAGAGTGCTGAGTAACACAAAGACAATAAGAAACTGCCAGGATATCTTTGGGAATTTAGATGAGTTTTGGGTTTCCTACTAAGCGTGAGGGAGATGTGCACATGATTGTAAGCAGTAAAGAAGGAAGCACTTGACATGAAGAGCAATAGAGAAGGCAAGTGGTTGTTGAAATTTGGTAAGTCATGTTTATCTCCATAGGTCCAGCAAACAAGGGATTTTGACATGGAGGTCAATTTACAGTGGAACTGATTCACTATTGAGTCAAGATGAGAAAAGGGAGAAAGTTAAGCAAGCGATGGAAGGAGGGCTTGGGAAAAGAGGCAGGCATGGAAATAAAAAAAAGTGTGGATGCAGAAGATGTGAACCACAGAAAGAGATGGCAGTGTATAATAGGGGATAGCATACTGAACTTGGACTCTAAAAAATATGGGTCTGAATTCTGCTCATAACACTTTAGGGATGTGTGGTCTTAGGCAAGTGCAAGATGTCTAGGAACTTTAGGAAATTCTCTCAGATTTAGCTGGTGAGTTATAGTTGAGTTCTGACCCTTCTGGGACTTTAGCAACAAAATCATAGATTGTTGAGAGATTGATATATTGTGTTGTGCTGTAGCATGTAGTTGACCTTGGATGGTTCTAAATTCTACAAGTTTCTACAACACTAAGAATTTATAGCTCCATCAATTGACAGTGACTTAGGCACCTAGTGACCATCCTAGTCAATATCAGAGAAGTCTATCACTAGTGTGGCTATTACCAGGAGATTGTTTTTCTTTCAATATAACCTTTAAAAATAGTCCAGTAAAGCATGGGTGGATGGATTGATGGTCTCCACTTATCAAAATATAATAGGAAGAGAGACAGTAGGAAAGTTTGAGCCCATGTAGTTCAACCCATTCATTGTAGAGAAGAAGAATCTGATGTGAGAACAAATACTGAAGTGACTTATCCAGGGCCACCTAAATTGTTAGCATTAGAGGCAGCACTGGTCCCAGGGCCTGCTGGGTTCCAGTGACAGGGCTTCTTCCATATTATCATGCTTCTTCCTAAGTCATGAATCATCAACGTATGGAAATACAAGCACACACTGGGAGTTATTTTTGACAACACAGACATTATTAACTGCACCCCAAACACACAAGTATTATTCAATACACAATAAGATTGTTCTTGAAAATATTTGAAAAATACAATATAATATGGATTTTCTGGTTGGCATTTTAAAGACTTTTCCTCCACATCCTAAATTTGGAGATATTTGTGATAGATTATAACATGGTTGGAGACATTTGTGATAATTTGCATATGAATATCAGTAAGATGGTCCCTGTTACCAAATGACATGCAAGGTACTCTGCTAGCCTGTCTTGTCTGTGGAAATTAAGAATCATTTTAATCAATAGTTGAGAATTTTTCTTTTCCTTGAGGGGATTCCAGTCAAAAACAGGATTATTGAGCCCAGAAGATGAGACCAGCTGGCTAATTTACCAAATCAGCTTTGTCTTCTTCCTTAGTGAGGAACAAAGCATAATTGTTAACGTGGTGGAACATTGGTGAACCCAATACGATTGGTCATGATGAGAATTTCATTTGGATCTCCAACTGCTTTGAGAGTAAAATTCTGTAGAATGGAGGTAAAGAACAAAAACAACTCCATCCTTGCCATGCCATCTCCGAGACAAGTCCGTTTTCCTAGAAAGAAAAAAAAATGTGCTTAGAAACCTTCATAAAATATTACAATGTAAGCCAAAGAGAAATAGCCTCATTGGACCAGGAAAACAGTGGGAAAAGGTGTAAAAGAGAAGGATATAGATGGGTAGAAATGATGAGAACTATTGTTGTGAGTTATATTTCAGTTATTATTGGTCACTGAGGGCAGGAAGGAATTCCCTCTTCATACCATTCTTCCCACAATGAGCTATCATGCAGGAGATTTTGCAATGAAGTCACAGTTCCACTAAAATAACAGGGCTGGAAAGCCAGCCAAGAGGCTCAACTCATCCCTTGAGGAGTCTGAGAAGCCAATCCATGGAAATACTAGAGAAGACAGTGGGTCACATGCTGCAGTTTGGCAGTATGTCCTTAGAAGAACTATCAGGAAGAGGCATGGACAGAGAAGGATGGGAGAAGAAACGGAATTTTTCTTTTGGAGTGAGATTTAGAGATGTGAAGAGTTTCTTTTTACCAATGGAAAAAGGCATGAAGCGATCACTTTTCTTGAATTTTCCATTGTTATCCAGGAAGGTGCTTGGGGTCAAACTGATCATGGTTGGGAAACTTCTAACTGTCATACAAGACTGGAGAGAGCAGAGGGAAGATTGTTGTGCCCTAGAGGAAAGAAATTCCAGGGGAAACTCAGTTACTGTCATTAATATCCTTGGTATCCCAGGCCCAAGAATCTTCAGTGACTCCCTTTTGACTCTAATACAAAAAGAACACTCCTTTCTGCATGGTATTGAATGGGACATCTAACCATTGAGAATCTGTACAGGCTCCAGTCTAGTTTTCCAGATTGATGTCTCCATCATTGTCCCCATCTTGCCTTCTTTGGGGTTCCAGCTAAACTGCTACAACTGCTGTTGAGAATCTGTATAGGCTCCAGTCTAGTTTTCCAGGTTGATGTCTCCATCATTGTCCCCATCTTGCCTTCTTTGGGGTTCCAGCTAAACTGCTACAACTGATGTTCCCCATCCACAAGGCTCCTTATAAGTTCTTCATACCTTTAATGACTATGTCCCATGCCTGGAAGGTTCACTTCAGCCTTTTTCGATTCCCAGGTTTCTTCAGGGATTGGCTTGGGTACTCACTCCTAAAGGAAGCCTTGACTAAGGCACTGAGATCATTGTGCTCCCCCTCCCCTAAGTTCCTTGGTCTATACTTCATGTCTACACCTACTGCCTATGTGATCCTGGGCAAAACATGTGCATTTTCAGTGCCCCAGGCAATGCTTAAAGCCTTTACAGACAGACAAGACTTCCTTCTGAGAAAGTTGATTCAGCAGGAAGCCACTCTGTCAATCAATCAAATCACAACTTGGATCTGAAGGAAAAAAAATTGTAAGGGCTGACTTTTCTCGTTCCAAATTGTGGTTCTTCCAAAAGAAGTCAAAGTTTTCAATGACCAAAAAGAGCTTTTAGTCTTGCCTTGTGTCAACAGCATTTGACCTACCAGTTCTCACATAGTGCATTCTTGCTAAAGCCTTGATGATTGGAACTTAATAATGTACTCAAAGGGGTATATTAAATGCGAAATTAGGTGGAATTGTCTCTTTTACTTTCTTTGAGGAACAATAGTTCTGCTCAGTCATTTATAGGAAGATTCAATCTAATTCAATTTAATTCAGTCAATATGTGTTTAGTACCCCCTGGAAATCAGTACTTTCAAGTCTAAAGCCCTAGGTTCTAGTTTCACCTCCAAAATTTTTAAATGATCTTAGTCATAATTTGACATGAGACTCAGTGTCTCCATCTGCACAGTGGAACAGATAATAACATTTACACAATCTACTTCACTTTCTTTTAAAATTAAATGACATAAACAAAAATTTCACTTGAGCTATCTCACTTTGTTATTTTCCCTGTACATTTTATTTCCAAGGTGCTACCATAGTGAATGAGACACAAAGAGAGCCAAGACACTTTCCTCTTTTCCACTTTCCTCTCATTCTTCATTCAGCACCCCATTCAATTTAGCCTCATGTAACAAAACACTGCCTCAGGGAGAACTTCACGTGAGATCATGACAATGGGATTTGATTTTCTCATGTCTAAAATGTGATAATTGGTTCAGATGAAATTTAAGATCTCTTCCAACACTATATCCATGGTCCTATGACTGCTGATGTTGAAGAGGGCGTATTGTTGGAATTAAATGTCCCAGGTCACTGCGTGGGGCAGGTTGAGAGGAATGAGGTCAATGAATCTTTGCACTTCATGCACCACAGCGTCCCTGTAAGGCATATCTTGTCTGTCCTTTATGGAAGGAACTCTACTAGGTCCAATCACATGATCAATTTTTTCATGAATTTTTGCTACAGGGACAAAAAAATATGAATAACCATGAGTTTTCTGGTCTCCTGGAACTGCCCAACAGTGTGGATTATCTGCCTGATCATAATGACCTAAGATGTTTCTCAGATAAGCTCAGTGCCCCCATTCTTTGTAGTCTAGGAAGCAAAGACTAATGAGCAGCAATGGGATGATTTTCTCTGGCTTAGTGGATAGCCATCAGGAAGATACGTGTTTAGATTCCTCTTCTCATACCATCTGCACAAATTCAGGCAAGTCATTAAACTTATCTGAGGCTCATTTTCCTCATCTGAAAAATGGGGGTCATAAATTAACTGTCTTCTAAAGTTCCTTCTAGCTCAATATCTATTATCCTGTGATTTGTAAGATGGAGATGATAACTACATCTCCCTCAGAGGGCATAAAATGAAGTAATATACAACGAGTGATATTCAAACTTTACATCCTTTATATTGATGCTAGTTATTATTGTCCCAGAAAGTAGATGTCTTCATTTGAATTTGATAGTGCTGATGATGACATTATAATCTTCATTTAAACCATTCATAAGATACATATCTCAGCTCATGTCTCAATATTCTGAGGTGCTGAGACATAGAATCTCAGCTGTAGAAATAACCTCTTTTCACCTAGGGCCATTTCTGTTTAAATGGGATTCCTGTTTCTAATGGAATAAATAAAGAATCACCTAGTCTTTGCTTGAGAACCTCCAATAACAAGGAACTCACTACTTCCAGGGCAGCTGAATGGACTTTGGGAGAATTCTAATAGTTGGCAAGTCTTTTCCTTACATGAAGTCTCCATTTACCAATTTGCAACTTCTCTCCATAGTTCCTAGTACTGCCTCTCTGGATATAACAGAACCAACCCTGGAAGAAGGTAAGCCATTTGAGGACAGGAGGTATTTTATTTGAGTCCTTGCATACTAAGCATAGAACTGAGGGTGCATAGTGGGAGCTTTATACATGTGTGTTAAAGTGAACTTAATTTCCCATGGAAGACCTTCACAAATTTAAATAACGAGCAGACCTTGCCCAAGTGTTCCGTTTTCTAAAATAGGCCAGTGGGAGTCATACAAATTCCAAAAGTGGAAATGAGGGGCCAACACCTAAGCAAGGTACAGGGCTGAGAAAGCAAGACTCATCTGTAAGCATGGCAATTCTCATATATAACCTTAGACCTCAGGATGTTTCAGAATGAGCAGCAGGCCATATCTTACAGTGCTACTGGTTTCCTCTGTTCCTGCAATAAATAAGTCTGTTGCAGTTGATGTTAGATTCTCTAAGTCAAATTCAGTCTTGGGATTATCTTTTTCCTAAAGGAGAGGTACAAAATGAATGAAGTAATGAGAGACAGCAGAGAAGACCATCAGTAACCATATGAAGCATGTGAAATTTGTCCTAGGAGCCCTCCCCCACCTTCCTTTCCCTATCCTAAGATACTAGAACCCTCCTAATGCCCTCAAACTTCCACTGTCCAACTACAGACTTGCCCTTCCCAGGCAACCTTCTTTCCTTTAAACCATATGGCATAGTGGATAGCGAATGAAACTTGGAATTAGGAAGACCCTGATTTAAATTTACCCTCAGCTAAGACGTATATATGAGTCTATGGGAAAATCTCTCAATTCCTCCAGGTCTCAGTTTCCTCGTATTTAACAGGAGAGTGTTGTATTCCTTTCAGCTTCCTATTTACTATCATTGATGGGTTTGATATGGAGGAGACCTCATTGAGTAATTCACTTAAAATCTTAATGACTTGGTAAATGACCCCTTATATTGATAATTTCACCACAAAAAAAGAAGAGTGAAGAAGAAGAAGAAGAAGAAGAAGAAGAAGAAGAAGAAGAAGAAGAAGAAGAAGAAGAAGAAGAAGAAGAAGAAGAAATTTCAGATTTTCAGAATGGGGAATTGAGAGAAGAGTTTTGCAGTGGAGAATACAGAATTAAAAATTTTGTAGAGAAAATGAGAAAACTGTGACTGATCAGAAATTTGCTTTGCAAAATTTTTCTTCAGTGGCCATACAAGCTCAGCATGAACACTTCCACAGTTGGGAAATTTATTACTTAATGAAGGATTTAATTCTAGTCTTGAACATTATCCCCCTCATGTGGAAATCAAATATGTCTCTGTAATTTCAAATCATTGTTATAAGTTCTTTCTCCTAAGAGTGAGGAAGCAAATGTATTTTAATCCTTTTGTGTGACAACCTTTAAAATTAGGTGGCTACTGAGCTTCCTTCCAACTCACAATATCTGTGAAAATCTGAGAAATATGCAAGTTCATAGGATTTAGAGCTTGGAAGGATGTTGGAGATTGCATGCCCTCAAAACATGCTTTTTGTAGAAAAGGAAATTGTGATCTAGAGAGAAGTATTATTTTCAAGGTTACTCAGGGGAAAATAGGAAAAGGTGGATAATGCAATGGCCCAAATAGGAGAAGACCTAATACCATGTTATCTGGAACAAAAAATGAACCTGTCTGTGTTTATGTTTTAAAAAGGCTGAGACAAAGATTTGGTAAAAGCTCATTTTCTCCTCAAATCAACTTGCAATGAAACTCATAGAGAGGAAAAATGAGCAAATAATCTAGATCAGGATATAAAAGAATGGATATAGACTATATAATTTAGAACAGATATTCAGACATCTCTGATAAATGAGAAAACAATGTAGTGAGTATTAAAGGACTCTCAAAAAGAAAAGAACAATACCCTACAGACATCTAGGTGGTACAATGAATGGCGTAGCAGAATTGGAGTCAGGACTTGGACTTGGAATTGAAGAACATTTCCTTATCTCTAAAATGAGGATGATAATAGCATCTACTTCCTGAGGTTGTTATGAGGCACAAGTGAGATAGTATTTGTAAATGGCTTCTAAATTTTTGAAGGATGATATGAATGCTATAGCTATGATTATCAAAGTATTTTAGAAAGAGAAAAGAACTAAAAGAAGAAATAAGGATAAAGAATGGGCTGAAATAACAGGTCTCAAAAATGAAATAGTGAACAGACAATTCAGAACATATGATGAACAATGTGTTTGAAGCTAAATATAGCTTCCAAATAGATTTAAAATCTAATGTAGATTCTTTAAGATGAAACTAGCTGATTTGGCATTGGAAAATAAAGAATTTTGACCCAAAATAGAGAGACAAGAATATTGGAACATATTAGCTCTCAAAAAGGCAAAATTATTTTAAAGATAGGTTATAAAATAATTGAAAGATATTCTATATCTTAGAAATATCTAAATCTTGAATATAATACTTCAATAATGAAAAATGCACAGTTTTTAAGAACTGATGACAAAATATATATTGATAGAATTCAAAGGTTGTCCAACAGAAACAAGCACCAAGTTTAACGCATGAAGAAATGTAGTGATCAAGCACTAGATCTTCAAAACAAAATAAGTACTATGAGCAATGAAAACAAAACCCTCCACTTATCAAGGTAAAGAAATTGGGGACAAGGTAAAGAAAAAGAGGACTACTCCTCCTCTATGAGAAATCAAAGGAGATACTGGAAAACAATAGTATTAAACTCAGAGGAGATTGTGTTATAGGCCTAAATAACTAGTCCTGCAAATATGAGTGTAAGCAAGCACAAAGTAAGATTGACTTACAGCCTCAACATTAAAAAAAGAAAAATTTGGGAAGATTAATGCATTTATATCAATTCAAATATCAGTCATGAGCATAGAGGACTAGTAACAAAAAATGTTCCCTGCCTTTTAAGAAAGAATTGTTGAACTAGTTTGTTAAAGGAAACAGATATTCTTGGACATGGAAAAATGAAAATTTATTTTTCTTGATTATGTTTATGTCAAAACAATAATTTTGTTTATCTTCACTTCATTGGATGAAAGGAAATGAATATTTGATAAAAGAAGAGAGTCTTATAGAAAAGGTGGATTTCAGGCATTCTCTAAAAAGAATCTCAAATTGAGTTACATATTTGACACAGAAAAGTTCAAATCAGACAAGCATAGAGTAAATCAATTACTAAGGAAAGATTAAACAATGGAATCTATACACATGTCTTTATGTCGATTCAATGTTATTTTTTTAAAATCTCCATTGGTTCAGAGCCACCCAAATAAAGCCAAAAAACATAGAGTGAAAGGGAATAAAGTAGCAAAATATCCAAAGAGGGTGTTAAAGGAGTTTTGGACTTCAACCTGGAAGAAAGTTTTCAGTGAATATTTCAACTATCAATATTTAGGTCTGTGTTGTTTAATATTTTTATCAGTTTTTAATCAATCAGCAAATACATGATATATCTACTATGTGCCAGGCAGAAAATTGGGATATAAAGGGAAAGGATAAAAATAAGACAGTCTCCACCTCTGAGTTTACATTCTACTGAAGGAATACAACACATTTAAAGAGAATTCACTTGGGATCTGTACAAAAGAAATACGCAGAGATTTTGGGGTGGGGCACTAATAAAATCAGAAATAAAGGAATGTTGCTTGAAGGAGGTAGCTGTTAAGAGAGGAAAGACACTAGTGCTGTGAAGAATTGAGGAACGTAAGTAAGAATAGCCCAGGCATGGGGACCAGACTGTATAAAGGCAATATGGAGGAAGATGAGATGTCGTGTACAGAGAATAATAAGAAGGCCAGTTTGCTAGAAAGACAGGCTACAGCCAGATTATAAAAGGCATTAGTAATCCAACTGATGAATTTGTGTTGTTGTAGGAGCCCTGAAGTTTCCTGATCACAGGAATGACCCAATGAGTTTTGCAATTTAGGCATGTTTACTTTGCAAATTTGTGAAGAATAGATAGAGTCTGTCAGAGCTGTCAGAGGATTCTCATTTTCCAGGTGAAAGATACTGTTGAATTGCACTAGGACGGTTGTGGTGTAAATAGTAGGGGAAAAAGAGTTAAGGATTACTGCCATGATAAGGTTCTAAGGCAGGAGGGGAAGAAGACATTTACTTTCTACTCTTCTCTGTTACACCCCTCTTCCCCACTGACATGAGTAATTTGGACACTTCAGATTGAATGGGAAAGAAGATAGACTGTTCAGCACTCCTAAAATGATCGTTCCTTCTAGAGGAAGTTTAATAGACTGCGAAGGAATGAAGGAAATTGGCATTTATCAAATACTATGAGGCAGTCCCTGTGCTGAGCACTTTACAAGTATTCGACCTTCATAATGACACTAGGAGTTAGATGCTATTATTATGTCCCTTTTACAGTTGAAGAAATAGAGGCTGATAGATATTAGGTATCTTGCTCAGGCTTATACTGCAATAAAGTGTCTGAGTACGGATTTGAACACAGGTCTTTCTGACTTCATGCTGAATAATCTATCCATAACACTATCTAGCTTCCTCTATTACTCTGAAAGGAACTGTGTGGGACTGAAAGATAGTCAAGGAACAACTGAAATGTTGGACTGATGTCGTGATGGCAACTCTAAGTAAATTTCCATCCTCAGGGATGTATGTATGTACAGTATGGATTACTGTAAGTGCTTTAGTTGTTGTCTGCATGGGTGTGTGGGTTTCTGGGAGGCTTTTGTATCTTTCACATTTTCTGTGGAGCAAAACAAAGGCTGCCCTCTTCCTTATATTCATTAATTCATGGCATTTTTATGAAAGCTAATTATAGTTGGAATTTATAATAGCTATCTTTTATATAATGCTGTAAGGTTTGTAATCTGTTGTTGTTCCATCGTTGCAGTCATGTCTGATCCTTCCTCAACCCACTGCATATTTTCTTGGCATATTTTCTCTGAGGTGGTTGGCCTATGCTTCTCCAGTGGATCCATTTTCAGGCAATCAGAGGTTAAGTGACTTCCTCAGGGGCAAACAGCTAGAAAGTGTTTGAAGTTAGTTTTGAACTTGATTTTTTAAGTCCTGCTCAACATCCCATTTCTCCTGTTTGGAACTGACTTTGTATTTGTTTGCATATATTGTCCCCCATTAGATTGTAAGCTCCCTGAGAAGCTGTTTTTTCCTCTTTTGTGTCTTTAGCACTTAGTAAAGTACCTGGCACGTAGCTGACACTTAGTAAATGTTAATTAATTGATTCCAATTATCATTCTCCAATACAATATTCTCCTAACAGGAAAGCCCAGATCATCAACACATCACTCAGCAAAGCAGAGCTCCTCCAATCTCATTTCCCTTAAAGAGTTCAGAGAAGGGACAGGGTCAGATCAAACAAAGCCCAGTTAGTATAAAACCAATGAAATCATTGGGGGATGTGGATACCTTGAAACTCTCTGGTGTCCCTTCCTATACTTTGAAGAAAGTATACTGTAAGAATCCTGATAATATCACCCTTGATCAATGAGCAGGGTGCTTCTCCCATGCATTCTACCTGCTACATTTTGGACAGGTAGTAGTCAATGTTGTCTTGAGGATTGCTAGGGTCCAGTATCTTTTGATGCTCCTTTACACTTTCCCAAATGAAACATTTCACTTCTTCTACATTTCTTGAAATATTTTATGCTTTCCAGGGAAGTATACTCTTAATGCTGGTAAAAAGTTGTAGAGCTAGACCCCGAAAACACAAATAAACATATGTGAGTCTACTATCACAAAGATATAACTTTATACTTTACTTATAAATTATTATGTTCTAGTCAAGAACAATGCATTTCTTTTTAGGTTACATTTTTTTGCTAGCAAAATTATTTTCTCTCTCACCCTCACTACACCTGGGCAAAAAAAATAAGAAAAAGAAACATCCTTGAAGAATGCATACATAGTCAGGAAAAAATGATCCTCACTTTGGCAATAGCCAAAAATGTGTGTCATGTCCTACATCAAGTCCATTGCCCCTCTGTCAGAAGGAGGGCAGCATGTTTCATGGTTCCTCTGGAATCCTGGTGAATCCTTACATGCATCAGACCACTTTAGCCTTCTGTGGTGTTTGTCTTTCCATTGTTTCTGTTATTGAACAAATTCATCCTGCTCACTTTACTTGACATCTATTTATAAAGTCTTCCTAGGTGTAAAGCTGCCCTTCCATTTCTTAAAACACAGAAGACTTCTCCTGTATTCATGTACCATTATTTGTTCATCTACCCCCCAATTTATGAGCTATCTCTTTGTTTCAAGGACAGTGAAGTCTCCAAAAAAGGTTCAGTTTTTTGCATGTAACTTCAATTTTTCAGATTTTCTTCTTTTTGACTTTTTGGTGGTACTGCCCAAATAATCGTATCTCTGATTCAAAGGACATACATGATTCACTAGTTGGGAAGTGATAGATCAAAATTGCTTTCCAGATTGCCTGAACAATTCACAGGTATAGGAACAGTCTGTCAATATCTTGATTTTCCCATATTCCCTCTTTGTTTAATACATTTTTAAACATTTTGGATGGAAAAATCAGGAATTATCCACTTTTTAAAGAAAGTCATGTGGGGACAATTTTGTGACAGTCTTTAGAACCGAGTAAATTTGCAGAATATAGGAGGGAAGATTTGGTATTGATTATGAAACAAGGAGAATTTGTAGCAGCCATCAGCAGACAAAACTTCTTATCCTAATCGGACAAAGCAAGTTTCAGGGTAATATGTAATCAAATTAGGGAAACCAGAAGCCATTGGACTCATTGAAGTTCAGGGAGTGACAATCTCATTTTCTCTGACTGAAACTGGCATGGAATAGAGAAAGAAACCTAGGAAGAATACGATGCTTTCTCTTCCAGAGGTGGGATGTTGGCAGAATACAGTGCTTCCAATTGCACCCAGTGGAGGGTGGTGATTATGACTGAGAGTAGGATAATTAATTAAAGACTTCAGAAGGAAAGCTCTGACCAGCAGGAAAGATCAGCACTTGAAGTGAGAGGAAGAGAAAGATCTCTTTAGAGCAGAAAGTGCAAAATCAACCACTTTTTTAATTAAGTTTTTCAACTGAAAAAACATTGTCTCTTCTTCTTGAATTTAAAGTTTAGAAATTCCTGCAACAAATATGAAATCAAACACAACACATAATCTATGTCCATAAATGTGTGTCTCATTCTGCATATACAGTCAGTACATTTTGAGCCAGAAAAAGAAAATCATGTTTCATAATTGCACACAGAATCAATGGTGGTCATTGCATTGATCAGAATAATTCAGTCTTTCAAAGGTTCTTGTCTTTAAAATGTTGTTGTAATTATATAAAATGACCTCCTAGTCCTACTCATTTCACTCCGCATCAGTTTATATAATTCTCCCCAGATTTCTCTGAACCTATTCCTTTCATTATTTCTTTTAATAACATAGTATTTCAACAAATTAATGAAGTATATTTTTTAAATGATTCTCAAATTGAAGGGAAGAACCCTTCAGTTTCCAGTACTCTACCATGACATAAAATTACTTAGGCATTCTTTTCATTTTTCTCTGATGTATATAGGAACTAAAGCTAAGACAGGGATTATTGATTGAAAGGATACACAATTATACAATTTATTGACTTTTAAGGGACAGTTCCAAATGGCTTTCCAGAAGGATTCCACCAACATCATATTAATATGTCAGTTTTTCTGAGGCACCACCAATAGTTGTCATTTTTTTCTGTTATCATCTTTGCCAAATAAGAGTGAGATTTACTTTAGTTTTCTAACTATTAGTGATTTCCTACAATTTTTCATATGGCTGTTTGTAGCTTTGACATTTTCCTTTGAGAAATATGTGTTTATAATGCTTAACCATTTATAACTTGGTGGATAGCTCTAATAAATTTGAATCAATTCCTATAATTTTGTCATTAATATCTGTATCAGAGAAAATCAATGCAAATTTTTCTCACCAGGTAATTGTTCTCCTTCTAATTGTAGCTGCGTTGTTTTGTTTATGCCAAAAATTTTCAGCTTTATATGTCAAAATTGTTCCTTTTGTCTTCTGTAATTCTCAAAATACACTTTTTAAGGAAATCTTTTCCTATTTACACATATGAAAGGTGATGTCGTCCTTGTGTCTCTAAGTTGTATGTGACGTGACCTTTTGTAATTGTCATGAATTAATTTGAGGTTTGGTCTTAGCATTTTTGGCATAATAATTTCTAGTTTTATCATCATTTTTTTTCTCACACAGTGAGTTCCTACCACAATAGTTAGTGGTCGTTTGTTTGTTTTGCATATCAAGTATTAGGCTATCAGAGTAGCTTTTTTCTAAATGTGGTATACTTTATTTATTTAACTGATCTTCCTCTCTACTTAAAAATTAGTAACAAATCATTTTGAGATCTGGTTGCTAGCCTCTCTTCTTCCATTTTTTCATAATTTCCCTTGAAGTTTTTGACATTTTGGCCTCCAGATCAATTTTATTATCATTCTTTTTCTAGCACTATTGGGTAATCCTTAGATTTGTAGGGCACTGCATAAGTAAATGAAGTGAAGTGATATTGCTATTTTATTATATTAGATCAGCCTCCCTACACCAATTAAGATTCTTTTAATTGTTTTGGTCAGTCTTTACTTCCATGAAGGGAATTTTGTAGTTGTTGTATTCAGACAGTTTCTACGTGTATTGTGGTAAGCTGATTCCTAAGTATTTTATATGTTCTATAGTATTTTTAATTGAATTTCTCTTTTTATCACTTCCTGTTCACTTTTTGAGCTCTCATATGGCCTGAGCCCACCGGACATCCACCTGGGATGTCTGGGATACAGAGGCCCTGACCTCCACATCTTTCCCTGATGGTTAGCATTGTTCCACGTCATCAGAAATGAAAGGTGGGAACATCTGTTCCCCAAGAAAATAACCTTCTATGGTCTTATTTTTCTTCCCTTTTCTGGGCATTTTCCCAGCCAGTTACTTGACTTCTGAGATTCCTCTCCACCCCCGCCTAGATCCGCCTAGCTAGTGCTTGGGGTCTGAGATTCAAATGCTGCTCCCCAGCCTCAGGGCTTTCAGTGGTGGGCAGGGGTGAGGTTCAGGGTAAGATTAAATCAGGTTCTCAGGTGGGGGCAGGGCCACCTCCCAGGCTCAGTCCCCTCAGGGGGTTCATGCAGAGATCTTCAGTAATGCATCTGATGTCCTGTCTGCTCCGGGGAGCCCCTGGCTGCTGCTGCCACTGCCACTGCCTCTGCTGCTGCCTCCCAAGGGGGTCCGAGCCACGGAGACACCCCACTGCCCTCTCGGCCAGCCCAGACATCTCTCTCACTGACCTGGAGCACCTGTGTGTGGAGGGACCTTCGCAGCTGCTGGAGATTCCATCCCTGAAGCCTGCTGGGATCTGCTCCTCTCAGCCAAGTGGCCAGGGCTGGGCTCCGCTGTCCAGGGCATGACGGACCTTTGGGGTTGGTTTTTCAGGGCTCTCTGGAATGGAAATCTCCTCCACTGAGTTGCTGCATGGCTTGCACTGGTCTAGAATTTGTGGGGAGTTCTTTTTACAGAAAATTTATGGGCTGTGGGTTCGGAGCTAGCATACGTGTGTCTTTCTACGCCACCATCTTGGCTCCTCCCCCTCCCCAATTTTCAAAAATAGTCTATATAGTATTGGAATTAACTTTTCTTTAAAGGTTTGATAGAATTCACTTTTGAATCCATCTGGTCCTGGAGATTTTTTCCTCGGCAGTTCATTGATGGCTTGTTCAATCTCTTTTTCTAAGATGGGGTTGTTTAAGTATTCAACATCCTCTTCTGTTAATCTGGGCAATTTGTATTTTTTAAAATATTCATCCATCTCATTTAGATTATCGAATTTGTGGGCATAAAGTTGGGCAAAGTAATTTCTAATTATTTTTTTTAGTTTCCTCCTCATCGGAGGTGAGTTCACCCCTTTCATTTTTAATATTAGTAATTTGATTTTCTTCTTTTTTTAATCAAATTGACCAAAGGTTTATCAATTTTATCAGTTTTTTCATAAAACCAACTACTGGTTTTATTTATTAATTCAATAGTTTTCTTAATTTCAATTTTATTAATCTCTCCTTTGGTATTTTCTTGGGGATTTTCGATTTCTTCTTTTTCTAGGTTTTTCAGCTGCATGCCCAAGTCATTGATCTCCTCTTTCTCTAGTTTACTTATGTAGGCATTCAAAGATATAAAACTTCCCCTAAGAACTGCTTTTGCAGTATCCCATAAGATTTGATAAGTTGTCTCATTATTGTCATTCTCTTGAATGAAGTTGTTGATTGTTTCTATGATTTCTTCTTTAACCCATTCCTTCTTTAGGATTATTTAGTTTCCAATTGATTTTTGCTTTATCTTTCCATGGCCTTCTATTTTTGTAAATGTTCCATGTACCACTGAGAAAAAGGTATATTCTTTTCTATTCCCATTCAATTTTCTCCAAAGATCTATCATATCTACCTTATCTAGAGTTTTATTTACCTCCTTAACCCCTTTCTTGCGTATTTTGATGTTAGATTTATCATGTTCAGAAAGAGGTTGGTTTAGGTCCCCCACTAGTATAGTTTTGCTGTCAATTTCTTCCTTCAACTTGCCCAACCTCTCCTCTAAGAATCTCGGTGCTATATCACTTGGAGCATACATGCTTGGTAATGATATTGCTTCATTGTCTATGGTGCCTTTTAGCAGGATATAGTTTCCATCCCTATCCCTTTTGATTAGATCTATTTCTGCTTTTATTTTGTCTGAGATTAGGATTGCTACTCCTACCTTTCTTACATCAGCTGAAGCACAATATATTCTGCTCCATCCTTTGACCTCTATCCTATGTGTATCCCCCCATTTCAAACGCATTTCTTGTAAGCAGCATATTGGCTTTTATGGCTTTTAATCCATTCTGCTATCCATCTCCGTTTTATGGGAGAATTCATTCCATTCACATTCACAGTTATGATTACAATCTGTGTATTTCCCTCTATCTTCTTTCCTGCCATTTGTGCTTTAAGCTCTCCTGTCACCCTTCCCCTCCTCAATAGTATTCACTTTTCACCACCTCCTCCTGCAGCCTTCTCCTCCTTCTTATAGCCCCCTTCCCTTTTATTCTTATTGCTTCTTCCCTCCCTTTTAGTCTCCCTCCCCTTTCTTCCCCCTTCCTCTCCTACTGCCTATAGAGCTAGTTAGGATTATCTACTTAAGTTTATTGTTCTGTCCTTTAAACAAATCAGATGAGAGTACCTCTCATACGATGCTCATCTCCCTCCCCTCTTTCCCTCTACTATGATTTTGTACTTCTTCTTGTGATGTAATTTGCCATTTTCTGTTTCCTCCTTTTCACACCTCCTATTACAATACCTTCTCATACTTAAATCATTTTTTTATCATGATATCATTTACTTTGTACCCATTCCCCCTATGCATATACCTTTTATATTTCATAATAGCCGCACAATTCTCAAGATTAACTGGTATCATCTTCCCTTATAGGGAGGTAAACAGTTAGCCCTAATTGAGTAACAAGTTGTTGTTTGGTTTTTTTTTATTCCCCCCGTTTACCTTTTTATGATTCTCCTGAGACCTGCATTTGAAGATCAAATTGTCTATTAAGTTCCGGGGTTTTGGTCAGGAAGTTCTGGAAATCCCTTACTTCGTTGAATGACTTTCTCCTTGCCTGAAATGTTATGCTGAACTTTGCTGGGTAGTTGATCCTTGGTTGTAATCCCAACTCCTTTGCCTTACAGAATATTGGGTTCCAATTCTTTCGATCTTTTAATGTAGAAGCTGCAAGGTCCTGTGTAATCCTGATTGTATCTCCTTGATATTTAAATTGCTTCTTTCTGGCTGCTTGTAATATTTTCTCCTTCACTTGATAGCTCTGGAATTTGGCAACTATATTTCTTGGGGCTTTGAGTTTGGGATCCCTTTCAGGAGGGGAACAGTGGATTCTTTCGATGACTCTTTTGCCCTCTGAATACAGCAGTTCTGGGCAGTTTTCCTTGATGATTTCCTAGAAAATATTGCCCAGGCTCTTTTCTCCATCATGGCTTTCTGGCAGGGCAATAATTCTTAAGTGTTCTCTTCTGGATCTATTTTCCAGGTTAGTTGTATTTCCAATTGGATATTTTACATTTTCTTTTATCTTTTCATTCTTTAGCTTTTGTTTGACTGATTCTTTTTTTAATATAAATTTATTTATTTGACTTTTTACATTCATTTTCACAAAATTTTGGGTTCCAAATTTTCTCCCCTTTTCTCCCCTCCCCCCCACCCCAATACACCAAGCATTCTCATTTTCCCTATCACCAATCTACCCTCTCTTCTATCATCCCTCCCTTCTCTTGTCCCCATCTTCTCTTTTGTCCTGTAGGGCCACATGACATTCTATTCCCCATTAACTGTATTTCTTATTTCCTACTAGCAAGAACAATACTCAACAGGTGTTCCTAAAACTTTCAGTTCCAAATTCTCCCCATCCCTCCCTCCCCACCAATTCCCTTTGGGAAGGCAGATAATTCAATATAGGTCATATCTATGTAGTTTTGCAAATAGTCGTGATGTGTAAGACTAACTCTATTTCCCTCCATCCTATCCTGCTCCCCATTGTTTCTATTCTGTCTTTTGATCCTGTCCCTCCCCGAGTGTTGACTTCAAATTGCTCCTTCATCCCATTGCCCTCCCTCCCATCATCCCCCCAACCCTGCTTATCTCCTTCTCCCCCACTTCCTGTATTGTAAGATAGGTTTTCACACTAAAATGAGTGTGCATTTTATTCCTTCCTTTAGTCGAATGTGATGAGGGTAAACTTCATGTTTTTTTGTCCTCAGCTCTCCTCTTTTTCCCTCCACTAAAATGTCTCCTGCTTGCCTCTTGAATGAGATATAATTTACTCCATTCCATTTCACCTTCTCTCTTCCAACTACATTTCTCTCTCACCATTTACCTTAATTTCTTTTAAGATTTGATCCCATACTATTCAATTTACTCTGTTCTCTCTGTCTCTGTATGTGCGTGTATGTGTGTATGTGTGTGCACGCACATATGTACATGTGCGTGTGCATGTCTGTGTGTGTATGTGTGTGTGTGGTCTCAACAACTACCCAGATACTAAAAGTTTTAAGAGTTACAAATACTGTCTTTCCATGTAGGAATGTAAACATTTCACCTTTGGTAAATCCCTTATGACTTGTCTTTGCTGTTTACTTTTTCATACTTCTTCTCATTCTTGTGTTGGAAAGTCAAATTTTCTTTTCAGCTCTGGTCTTTTCATCAAGAATGCTTGGAAGTCCTCTGTTTCATTGAAAGACCATATTTTCCCCTGAAGTATTATAGTCAATTTTTCTGGGTAGGTGATTCTTGGTTTGAGTCCTAGTTCCTTTGACTTCTGGAATATCCTATTCCACGCCCTTCGATCCCTTAATGGAGAAGCCGCTAGAGCTTGTGTTATCCTGATTGTATTTCCAAAATACTGGAATTGTTTCTTTCTAGCTGCTTGCAAGATTTTCTCCTTGACCTGGGAATTCTGGAATTTGGCCACAATGTTCCTAGTAGTTTCTCTTTTTGGATCTCTTTCAGGCAGTGATCGATGGATTCCTTCAATACTTATTTTGCTCTCTGGTTCTAGAATATCAGGGCAGTTTTCCTTGATAATTTCATGAAAGATGATGTCTAGGCTTTGTTTTTGATCATGGCTTTCAGGTAGTCCCATAATTTTTAAATTGTCTCTCCTGGATCTATTTTCCAGGTCAGTTGTTTTTCCCATGAGATATTTCACATTCTCTTCCATTTTGTCATTCTTTTGGTTTTGTTTGGTGATTTCTTGGTTTCTCAGAAAGTCATTAGCCTCCATCTGTTCCATTCTAATTTTGAGAGAACTATTTTCTTCAGTGTGCTTTTGAAGTTCTTTTTCCATTTGGCTAATTCTGCTTTTGAAAGCATTCTTCTCCGCATTGACTGTTTGAACCTCTTTTGCCCGTTGAGTGAGCCTATTTTTCAAGGTGTTATTTTCTTCAGCATTTTTTTGGGTCTCCTTTAGACAGTTATTGACCCGTTTTTCATGTTTTTCTTGCATCTCTCTCATTTCTCTTCCCAGTTTTTCCTCCACCTTTCTACCTTGATTTTCAAAATCCTTTTTGAGTTCTTCCATGGCCTGAGCCCATTGAATATCTATTTCAGATGTTTGTGGTACAGAAATAGAATAGTTCTACTGAGTCCTTGCTAGGAAACTTCAACCTAATTAAATTAATGTTTATTCAATAACCCCAGAAATCAGTATTTTGGAATCTCAATAACTAGCTTCTAATTTGAATTCCATCATTTCTAACTGACTTTGGGCAAATCATTTGACGTGATACTCATTGGTTCCATCTCCACATTGGGACAGATACTCTCTACTTCAATGTCTTGTAAAAGGAAATGACATAAACCAAATTTTCTCGGGTATTCTTACTGTTATTTTCCATGCACATCTTCTTACCATAGTGTTGCCATGGTGAAACTGAAATGGAGAGAATCAAGGTAACTATACACTTTCCACTCTTTCTTCATTCAACACCATATCCAAAATAGTTCATATGTTATAAAACATTGCCTTAAGTTGTAACTTCCTATGACATCATAACAATGGGCTTTGATTTTCTCATGCCTAAAATGTGATCATTGGACTGTATATTTGAGATGTCTTAAAACACTAGATCCCATGGCACCACGAATGCTGACCTTTGGGAGGACATATTGATGTAACTGGATATCCTGGTTCAGTGCATGGGGAAAGTTGAAAGGTGTGAAGGTAATGAATCTTTGCACTTCATGAACCACAGTATCCATTTAGGGCATATCTTGTTTGTTGTTTATGGAAGGGACTCGATGAGGTCCAATTACACAATCAATTTCCTTATGAATTTTTGCTGCAGGGATAACAATAGGAATAACCATAGTTTCCTGGTCTGGGAATGCTCAATGGAGCCCATGTGGAGTATTTGCTTGAGCACATGACCTAAGATGATTCTCAAATCAAGAGCAATGGGATATTTTTCTGTGGCTTAGTGGATAGGAGTCAGGAAGAATTGTGTTTGGACTCTTCTGTAGACTCCATCTCTATAAATTCAGGCAACTCATTAAACCTAACTAAGCCTCATTTTCTTCATCTGAAAAATAGGGATCATAAATTATCTGTTTTCTAAGTTTCTCCATGCCTCTAAAACTAATATCCCATGATGTATAAAATGGAGATGACATCTGCCCTTCCCTTTGAGGGTACCCTGCACAACTCATTTAACCTCTTAGCAGTGCACAACTTGTTCTAAAACTAAGATACAGGGAAGATGTCAATGTTTAGGAATATCTTTGACACCTTTTTATTGCCTTCAACATTTTGTCAAAGAGCTAACATTTCATTCTCATCTATTCTTATATGACTTGATTTTATTTCATTGATCATTTGGAACTTGTAATTTCTGAGGTATCTTTCTGGAATATTTACATTGGAGGATGAGAGTCATATTTCTATTTAGCTTTCTCAACAATTTTGTGCATATTATACTTTCCTGAATTTAATAGGGCTTTAAAGGAGGGGTGTTGATGAATGGAACACTAGGTAAGCTAGATTTGAAAAAAATATCTTCAGTTTCCAAGCAATCACTAGTCTTATGCTAGACATCATTTGGGGATTGTTACAGTTGTAGAGAGAGATTGCTTCTTAGGAGTATTGTGAGAGATGACTTCAGAATGACTGAGAAGTGATGCCAGCATTTGCTTTTAGAACATATTGGCCATAACGTCTTACATGAGGCAGTCATGAGTAGAGCATTTGTGCTATAGCTAACATGAGCCAGGCAGGAATGCCAGACTCAGCTGTGCTGCAGAAATGTGACCAGGGCCAAGAAGGACCAAGCACATGTCTGGTGAGTTCTGACTGGTACATCAGAAGGTTGAAAATAAAATTCAGTGGGAGATCCCAGAGCATGGGAACTGTAGACTGTAGGGAAGATGGTAGACTTCATGAAGCAGGTGACTTTTGAATACAACTCTCATACATATGCAGGGATTCAACAGCTAAAGAGTGGACCAGAAGAACATTCCAGGGACTGGGAGCAGGAGGAACAAAGCCACAAGGACAGAGAACCTGAGGGTTTTACTGTGGGACAGAGAATGGTCCAATTTGGCTTGGTCATAAAATACATCGAGGCGAGTAACATGTAGATAAAGTTGGAGAATTAAGGTGGTACAAGATTAGAGGTCTGGAGTACTAGTTCTAAGTTTTCTACTTCTCAGGAAAGCTTAGCTTGTTTATTTCTGCAACCACAAAACAACACATTTCCATACTCCAGATGGTATTGGTGGTTATAAGATAAATGGGATGGGAGTGGTGAGTGGAGATCAGGATAGTGTCTGGTCCTTATAAAACTGAAGAAGAAAACTAAAGCCACCCTTTCATGAACTCACCAACACCCACCCTCCTTGCCAAAAGTGAGGAGGAAGAGGCTGACCATGGTGCTGAAATCCACATGTCAGCAAAAGGCCTTAGACATGCTGATTCATGAATTTTGCCAAGATTGGTTCACAACTTTCTTCTTGTTCTTCATATATATTTACTTAAAACCTGGGACATTTACTTTTCTACTGTGCAGTTTTCATTTTTGATTTCTTGAAATATGTCTCTGGAAAAAGAGAATTTGCAAAAACCTATTGTGTTTTAAATGGAGCTACTTGACTATTATCTTGACCTTTGTCTTGCCACTGGACTCTGATGACTCTGGAGGAGAGAGCGAGGTTGATGACTTTGTGCAGTTTTACCTCAAATTCAGTTCATGTGCAAATCAAGTCACCATGCTCCTGATATCATTGACACTCTTCTAGAATGAAGGTTTGACTACAACAACAAAAGCATCAAGGAAACAACAATGGAAGACCTATAAGAATTGATCCAAAGTGAAATAAACAGAAACAGGAGATCATTGCACACAGTCACTTCAATATTGTATTGATGGCAATGTAATGATGTAATAGTAGTAAACTATGATAGACTACTCTGATTAATACACTGATCCAAGAAAATTCTGAAGGATTCATAATGAAAAATGCTATCTACCTAGAGAGAGAACTGGTGAATTTTGAGTGCAAATGGAAGTATAATTTTTTCACTTTAATTTTCTTATGTTTTGTGACATGACAAATATAGAAATGTGTTTTGCATGGTTTTAGATGTATAACTGATATTTTTTTTGCCTTATCAATGGGTTAAGAAGTGACTGAAATTGAAAGTTGAAAGGGGGAGAATTTGGAACTCAAAATATTTTAAAATTCTAAAAAATAAGTTTAAAAATTAAAACATCAACAATAAAAGAAACTAGAGCTAAGAAAGGTGAAGAGATGGGACCAAAGTCCCACAAGTAGTAAGATGCAAAGATGGGATTTCAACCCCGGTCTTCTAACACTAAACCCAGTGACTGTATCACAAAGTTTTCATTAAGACTTGAGACACATCTCCTGGGGTTTAATGTCAATCAACTGAAAATTCTGTCAAAACCCAAGACTTCCACTTCTTTCACTCCTTAAACCTTTGAAATCTACATTTTGGTCCCATCAGTCAACTCAAACTGATCTCTCAAAAGTCGCTAATTCTTTCAATCAAATGTGCTGATTTTTTTTTCAGAGTCCTAACCTTTCTGTACTTATCTGCTGCTTGCAGTGTTGAGGATGATATTATCTTTCTGAACACTCTCTCCTTGCTGGGTGACACCTTCTCTTAGTTCTTTTCTTGTTTCATTGATCATTTGTCTCCTTTACTGGTTTATAATTCACATCTTAACCAATGAATGCATTACTCATATAGGATGTTGACCACAAAATCACAGAAGGGACTTTCTCCATGGTAATGTCTGCCCACAAAACTATCCATTTTGGCTTACCTTAAAGGTGACCCTAAGTTCATTGTAGTATCATTTGCATTCTGTTTCTACTCCCAGCCCCGTGGAGCTTTTCTGTATTCATTATGGGTAGCCACATAGCAACTCCAGTTTGCCTACATTTGCCTTCATAACCAGGCAATTCTGCTTTGTTCCAGATTCAGGATGCTCATCAGCACTTTCTGTTACACATAAACCTCATACTTCCTTCCAATGTGGTGCCTGTCTCTTTAAGGAATAAGGGCCACTAGGTGTGTGACCTCAAATAAATGCATTTGCTTGATTTGTAGACAGTCTTGAGTCTGAATTCTTTAGAAACACCATGACATATGACTTGCACCCCAACAACATCACTCCACAAACTATTGTTTCACAAGACTCTTTCCACTTCTCTGATACTGTTTCTTTCTTGGCAACTTTGTCAGCTCTCAGGGTTTAACTATCATTTTTAAGCAGATGAGACACACATAAAGATATGTAAATGTATGTATATATACACACATATGTATAAATGTATTTGTGTATGTGTATCTATCCAGCCCCAGTCTCTACCTTGAGATTAAGTCCCACAACACTAGCTGCTTTTCGGACACTATAGATTGGATGTCCCTTTAATGTAAGCACATCTGAACTCAGTACTTTTACTCCCAAACTTTCCCCACTTTTGAAACTTCCTTGTTTCTATCAGTGCTCTCCTTATGATTTGGAAAGGAGCTCACTGACCTTGAGTAGGTTGCATTTAAATGAGTTTTCCATTACAGAACCTCTGTGGAGACTGACAAGTTCAACTATGTTCTCAGAAGTCCATCACAATTTTCTCAGTTCAGATCTTTGGACTTTTGAATATAAAATTCTTGTTCATTGCCAAGATGCTAAAGAATATCTGACTTACAACTGGTCCTCTATATAGGATAGAATTTAATTCTGAAAAACAACTAGAAGTGCACTCTGTGCTGCTTTCTTGAGTCTTGAATGCCCACCTTTTACTCCTGTCCTTCCAGTGAAAAGTAAGAAATTTATTGCTAAAATCTTTTTTTACTTATTTCTTCTTTATAAATTTATTTATTTAACTTCTTACATTCATTTCCACAAAATTTTGGATTCCAAATTTTCTCACCTTTTACCCCCCCACACCTGAATAGACCGAGCATTCTAATTTTCCCTATCACCAATCTGCCCTCTCTTCTATCATGCCTCCTTTCTCTTGTCCCCATCGTCTCTTTTGTCCTGTAGGGCCAGATGACTTTCTATTCCCCATTACCTGTATTTCGTATTTCGTAGTAGCAAGAACAATACTCGACAGTTGCTCTGAAAACTTTGAGTTCCAACTTCTCCCCATCCCTCCCCTCCCAGGCAATTCAATATAGGCCATATCTGTGTAGTTTTGCAAATGACTTCGATAATACTCATGTTTTGTAAGACTAACTATATTTCCCTCCATCCTATCCTGCCCCTCATTGCTTCTATTCTTTCTTTTGATCCTGTCCCTCTCTGAGTGTTGACTTCAAATTGCTCCCTCCTCCCATTGCCCTCCCTTCCATCATCCCCCCCACTCTGCTTATCTCCTTCTCCCCAATTTTCCTGTATTGTAAGATAGACTTTCATACCAAAATGAGTGTGCATTTTACTCCTTCCTTTAGTTGAATGTGATGAGAGTAAACTTCATGTTTTTCTCTCAGCTCTCCTCTTCTTCCCTCCACTAAAATGTCTCCTGCTTGCCTCTTTTATGAGAGAAAATTCGCCCCCTTCCATTTCTCCCTCTTTCCTCCCAATACATTTCTCTCTCACTGCTTCATTTTTTTAAGATATGACCCCATCCTATTCAATTCACTCTGTGCTCTCTGTCCCTGTGTGTGCATGCATGTGTGCATGGACATGTGTGTGCATGTGTGCGTGTGCGTGCGTGCACGTGCATGTGTGTGTGTGTGTGTGTGTGTGTGTAATCCCACCAATTACCCAGATACTGAAAGTTTCAAGAGTTACAAATATTGTCTTTCCATGTAGGAATGTAAACAGTTCACCTTTGGTAAGTCCATTATGACTTCTCTTTACTGTTTACTTTTTCATGCTTCTACTCATTCTTGTGTTTGAAAGTCAAATTTTCTTTTCAGCTCTGGTCTTTTCATCAAGAATGCTTGAAAGTCCCCTATTTCAAAGAAAGACCATATTTTCGGTGCAGCCAAGATGGTGGAGTAGAAAGACTCACTGTATGCTAGCCCCGAAACCACAGCCCATATATTTCCTGCAACTCCCCACGAATTCTGGAGCACTGCAAGGCACACAGAAACACAGTGGAAAAGATTTCCGTTCCAGAGAGCCCTGGAAAGCTGACCCCAAAGGTCCGTTGTTCTCCAGAAAGCAGAGTCCACACCTGTGCTGCCCTGGCCGCTTGGCCAAGAGGAGCAGATCCGAGCAGGCTTCAGTGACAGAACCTCCGGGGGCTACGAAGGTCCCTACGCCCACAGGTGCTACAGGTCAGTAAGAGAGCCATCTGGGCTTGCCAAGAGGGAAGCGGGGTGTCTCCGTGACTCGAGTCCCTTCGGGAGGCAGTGGCAGAGGCAGTGGCAGTGGCCGGGACTCCCTGAGCAGGCAGGAGCTCCATTACTGAAGGTCTCTGCATAAAGCCCCAGAGGGGACTGAGCCTGGGAGATGGCCCTGCCCCCACCCAAGCACCAGAACTTAAGCTCACATTGAATAACAGCCACACCTGCCACAGAAAGCATATTTGAATCTCAGACCCCAAGCACTAGCTGGTCGGATCTAGGCGGGGGTGCAGAGGAATCTCAGAAGTCAAATAACTGGCTGGAAAAATGCCCAGAAAAGGGAAGAAAAATAAGACTATAGACAGCTACTTTGAGGGGGTACAGATGTTCCTGCCTTTCATTCTGATGACGAGGAACTATTCTTACCATCAGGGAAAGACGTGGAGGGCGGGGCCTCTGTATCCCAGACATTCGAGGTGGATGTCCGGTGGGCTCAGGCCATGGAAGAGCTCAAAAAGGATTTTGAAAATCAAGTTAGACAGGTGGAGAAAAAACTGGGAAGAGAAAGGAGAGAGATGCAAGAAAAGCATGAAAAACAGGTCAATACCTTGCTAAAGGAGACCCCAAAAATGCTGAAGAAAATAACACCTTGGGAAAAAAAGGCTAACTCAATTGGCAAAAGAGGTACAAAAAGCCAATGAGGAGAAGAATGCTTTCAAAAGCAAAATTAGCCCAATGGAAAAAGAGGTTCAAAATCTCACTGAAGAAAATAGTTCTCTCAAAATTAGAATGAAACAGTTGGAGGCTGATGACTTTCTGAGAAAACAAGAAATCCCCAAACAAAACCAACGGAGTGAAAAAATGGAAGAGAATGTGAAATATCTCATGGGAAAAACAACTGACCTGGAAAATAGATCCAGGAGAGACAATTTAAAAATTATGGGACTACCTGAAAGCCATGATCAAAAAAAGAGCCTAGACATCATCTTCCATGAAATTATCGAGGAAAACTGCCCTGATATTTTACAACCAGAGGGCAAAATAAGTACTGAAAGAATCTATTGATCACCGCCTGAAAGAGATCCAAAAAGAAAAACTCCTAGGAACATTGCAGCCAAATTCCAGAATTCCCAGGTCAAGGAGAAAATATTGCAAGCAGCTAGAAAGAAACAATTCCAGTATTGTGGAAATACAATCTGGATAACTCAAGACCTAGCAGTGTCTCCATTTAGGAATTGAAGGGCATGGAATAAGATATTCCAGAAGTCAAAGGAACTAGAACTAAAACCAAGAATCAGCTACCCAGCACAACTGAGTATGATACTTCAGGGGAAAATATGGTCTTTCAACGAAACAGAGGACTTTCAAGCATTCTTGATGAAAAGACCAGAGCTGAAGAGAAAATTTGACTTTCAAATATAAGAATGAGAAGAAGCATGAAAAAGTAAACAGCAAAGAGAAGTCATAAGGGACTTACCAAAAGTGAACTGTTTACATTCCTACATGGAAAGACAATATTTATAACTCTTAAAATTTTTCAGTATCTGGCTAGTTGGTGGAATTATACACACACACATACACAAACACACACAGGTACACTTGTGCATGCACACACACATACAAACATGCACACACATACAGAGACAGAGAGCCCAGAGTGAATTGAATAGGATAGGACCATATCTTAAAAGAAATTAAGGTAAATGGTGAGAGAAAAATGTACTGGGAGGAAAGAGGGTGAAATGGAAGGGGGTAAGTTATATCTCATTCAAGAGGCAAGCAGGAGACTTTTTAGTGGAAGGAAGAAGAGAAGAGCTGAGAAAAAAAAAACAAGAAGTTTACCCTCATCACATTCGACTAAAGGAAGGAATAAGATGCATACTCATTTTGGTATGAAAACCTATCTTACAATACAGGAAAGTGAGGGAGAAGGAGATAAGCAAGGGGGCAGGGGATGATGGTAAGGAGGACAATGGGAGGAGGGAGCAATTTGAAGTCAACACTCGGGGAGGGACAGGATCAAAAGACAGAATAGAAACAATGGGAGGCAGAATAGGATGGAGGGAAATACAGTTAGTCTTACACAACACTACTATTATTGAAGTCATTTGCAAAACTACACAGATATGGCCTATATTGAATTATCTGCCTTCCCAAAGGGAATGGGTGGGGAGGGAGGGATGGGGAGAATTTGGAACTCAAAGTTTTAGGAACAACTGTTGAGTATTGTTCTTGCTACTAGGAAATAAGAAATACGTTAATAGGGAATAGAAAGTCATCTGGCCGTGTAGGACAAAAGAGAAGATGGGGACAAGAGAAGGGAGGGATGATAGAAGAGAGGGCAGATTGGTGATAGTGAAAATTAGATTGCTTGGTGTATGGGGTGGGGGGAGGGGAGAAAATTTGGAACCCAAAATTTTGTGAAAATTAATGTAAAAAGTTAAATAAAAAAAATAAAATAAAAATAAAAAAAAAGAAAGAACATATATTCCCCTGAAGTATTATACTCAGTTTTGCTGGGTAGGTGTTTCTTGATTTGAATCCTAGTTCCTTTGACTTCTGGAATATCCTATTCCATGCCCTTCGATACCTTAATGTAGAAGCTGCTAGATCTTGAGTTATCCTGATTGTATTTCCACAATACTGGAATTGTTTCTTTCTAGCTGCTTGCAATATTTTCTCCTTGACCTAAGGATCCTGGAATTTGGCCACAATGTTCCTAGGAGTTTTTGTTTTTGGATCTCTTTCAGGCTGTGATCGGTGGATTCCCTGAATACTTATTTTGCCCTCTGGTTCTAGAATCTCAGGGCAGTTATCCTTGATAATTTCATGAAAGGTGATGTCTAGGCTCCTTTTTGGATCATGGCTTTCAGGTAGTCCCATAATTTTTAAATTTTCTCTCCTGGATCTATTTTCCAGGTCAGTTTTTTTCCAATGAAATATTTCACATTCTCTTCCATTGTTTCACTCTTTTGGTTTTGTTTGGGGATTTCTTGGTTTCTCAGAAGGTCGTTAACCTCCAACTGTTTCATTCGAATTTTGAGAGAACTATTTTCTTCAGTGAGCTTTTGGACCTATTTTCCATTGGGTTAATTTTGCTTTTGAAAGCATTCTTCTCCTCATTGGCTTTTTGAACCTCTTTTGCCAATTGAGTTAGCCTTTTTTTCCGAGGTGTTATTTTCTTGAGCATTTTTGGGGTCTCCTTTAGCAAGGTATTGACCTGTTTTTCATGCTTTTCTTGCATCTCTCTCGTTTCTCTTCCTAGTTTTTCCTCCACTTGTCTAACTTGATTTTCACAACCCTTTTTGAGCTCTTCCGTGGTCTGAGTCCATTGCATATTTATTTCGGATGTTTGGGATACAGGGGCCTTGACCTCTATGTCTTTCCCTGATGGTAAGTATTGTTCTTCCTCATCAGAAAGGAAAGTAGGACAAATCTGTTCACCAAGAAAGTAACCTTCTATGGTCTTATTTTTTTTCCATTTTCTGGGCATTTTCCCAGCCAGTTACTTGAGTTCTGAGATTCCTGTCCACCCCCACCTAGATCCGCCCAGCTAGTGCTTGGGGTCTGAGATTCAAGTGCTGCTGCCCAGCCTCAGGGCTTTCAGTGGGGTCGGGGCTGCTATTCAATGTAAGATTAAATTCAGGTGATCAGGTGGGGGCAGGGCCACCACACAGGGGCTCAGTTCCCTCAGGGGGTTTATGCAGAAATCTTCAACAATGGATCCGAACTCCTGCCTGCTTTGCGAGCTCTGGTCTGCTGCTGCCTCTGCCGCTGCCTTCTGAGGGGACCCCGCTCCCCTCTCGGCCAGCCCAAGTCTCTCTCACTGACCTGTAGCCCCTGTGGGTTGAGGGAACTAACATTTAACATACCATAGGTGCATAGTAGGACTCTGAACAGCTGCTCTGAGAGGTGTGCATTTAAGAAAGGGAAAATCAAGGGGATCTCTGCTGACAAGGAATGCCAGACATAGCTGTGCAGCAGAGATGTGGCTGTGAGTGAGTAGGAACCAGGGCAAGCTCAGATGAGTGCAAAAGCACTGGGGTGTGGACATCACTGGCTCTGGGCATTTATGAGAGGCTAGATTTGTTGGTTTTGGCTCTAGACCAAAGGGGAGAACTGAAGAAGGATCTGAGGCCAGAGGCATCATATCCCATATCTCAGGGCTAGAGGTGACTATAAAAATGAAACTGCTACAAATACAAACAAAATATGAACAAGCAAAGGAAAAGGAATCCAACCACAAAGAATTACTGTGGTCATAGAAAAGACCAGGGTTCATATTCAGCGGAAGACATTGAAACAAAGAAACCCTCTTCTAATCCAAAGGATAGTGTCAAATTGTCACTGACTTAAAAAATAATTCAAAAAAGGACTTTTAAAAAGAATTTGAAAATAAAATGAGACTGAGGAAAATATAAAAAAAAATTTTAAAAAATTCAAGAAAAACATGATGATCATGAAAAGAAAGTCAAGCAACTGGAAAAGGAGATCCAGAATCTTCTGGAAGAAAATAACTCCTTGAAAATTAGAAGATCAGGAGAAAATCGAGAAAGCCAGAGAAGCTATAACAGATCAATAAATAATAAAACAAAAATATAAAGAATGAAAAAATAGAAGAGAATGTGAAACATCTCATAAGAGAAAACAATTGTTCTGGAGAAGGGATCAAGAAAGGAAGACATAAGAATAAGTGGACTACCTTAAAGCTATAATAAAAAAAATCTTGATACAACAATGTAAGGAATGATCACAGAAAATTGCCCTGAAGCATTGGAGCAAGATGGAAAAGTAGGAATAGGAAAAATCCACTGATTAGTACTTAAAAGAGACCCCACAAGGAAAATCCACAGGAATACTATAGTCAGATTCCAAAAGTCTTATTTCAAGGCTAAAATATTGTAAGCAACAAGAAAAAAATATAAATATGGTGGGAGTGGAATTAGAATAACATGAGACTTACCTAAGAGCTGCTAAAGGACTGCAGATCTTGGAACACTATATATTGAAGAACAAAAGCACTAGAGTTCCAGCCAAAAATATCTTATTTAGTAAAGCTAAGTGTAATCCCAAATGGGGAGAAATGGGCATTTAATTAATCACTAGGCTTTCAAGATTTTTTTTTAAAAACGAACCCTACCTTAATAGATTTGACTTTCAAGAGCCAAGAGAAATATAAGGTATGTGCCAAAGACTAATTACAAGGGACTCAATGAGGACAGATTGCTACCTTTTATGTAAAGCATATATTGAGCATGATATGATTTTCAAAAAGAAAACCTTTTAGGAACAGCTAAAAAGAGAAATCATCTTATATAAATGAGGGGAGGGAGGAAGAACCAACAAGGAGGAATTAGATGGGGAAGAGGGCTGTTGATTTTGGTAACGTATTTTCATCGGGAATGGGTTAAAGAAAGAACAACACATATATATTGAGGAGAGTATAAAAGTTTTCTAAATTCAGAAAGAAATAAAACACTGAAGGGAAGGGGGAGAAGATAAGGGAAGGCTCTTTAGAGTGGCAACTGAGGGAGTAGATCAAAGAGGAATATAGAAAGGTATTTTGGTTTGTGGGGATGGGAGAATAAGGGAGGGATCCTGGTGGGGGTTAGATTGAGTAATAGGAGGGCAAGGTAACGGATAGAATAAAGTAGAGGGGTCAGGAGGGATAGGGATATGCAAGAATACATGCACAAACATAAAATAAAGATCAGGAGTAGGATTTGTTAGGGAAAAAGAAGCAGGAGTATTAATCATGATTTTGCACAAAATTAAGGCTAAAATAGATTTAATCAAAAGAGAAAAACAGGGAAACTGCACTGTAAATCAGTCATAGTTATCATAGTTATATTGTTTTAGACTATTTAAAATAACTAGACAGTATAAGGTGGGAATATTGTTGTGATATAGGAAATCATGAGTTGATGGATCTGGAAAACTAAAGAAAGACTTGGACTTATGAAGAAGAGGTTATCGACCTTCAGAGAAATAGAGGATAAATTAGTATGATCTTACATAGATGCTTATTAATGAATATTTCTATATATGACTATGCTTATTGTTATCTAAGTACATGTATGTGTGAGTGCATGTATATATGGGCCTTTACGTATATATCTTTATATGTATGCATGTATATATACTTGCATGTGTATGTATCTGCTTTTAATTGTGCCATCTTGGGAGAGGAGGAAGGGCGAAAAGGAACAAACTAAAAAGTGTAGAGCACAGAACAAACTAAACTTACAAGGAAGCAAACAAGATGGACAACTCTCAACACAATGTTTAATATTTATTATAGAAGTTTTCTTGAAATAGAAATTTGTTGCTATATATTTTGAATCCCCTCTCACATTGTACTGTGCACATGACAATACTTCTTTTTCTTTTCTTAGTTTGTAATGAAGTTTAAAATTCAAGAAAACTACAATTCATTCTAATATGATTGATACATTAGGGAACATGTCAAACATAACATGAATTTTGAGTTTGCTTCCTGAGAAGTGACAAGAAAGCAGAATATGGCACCACTTAACAAAAATTTACAATCTGTTATTCTTACACAAGGATACCTAAGGCTTTTTACAAGGTAAAGTGCCACAAGTATTCTATAATTTATGGTACAGTTAGGAGCTGTGAGTAGGGAAAGCCTGGTCCTCACTCTCTCTCATCCAATTTCTTCCCCATAGCCTCTAACCTCAAGGCTCAAGTTTGACCTGCCCTGAAGCCTAGGGCTCAGTCATTTTGTTCAATAATTTTTAGGACATGCATCATTCTCCTTGGAAAAGAAAACATATAAGAAATGAACATCTCTGCCCTCTCTCTGTTGTTGGCACTATTGTCTTGTTTGCCCTAAGCAAGTGTCCCTTCACTTGGTTAATCCTTTCTTGCTCACTTAAATCCAATTAACTTGTCATGTCATGGCATCACCTCCATGATAACACAGACCTCAATAACAAAGTACAAACAGCAGCAGCACCAAATGACTGAGTCACTCAGTGCCTAGTTTTTCACATTTGAAAAGTGAGGGAAGTAATGCTTGCCTTACCTCACAGAATTTTCATGAAATTAAAAAACAAACAAACCCCAATGTCTGTAAAGAGCCTGGTGAGTGATAAAGTGCTTTGGAGAGTTATAGGATCATGGTTCTAGAGTTGAATGAGAAATTGGAAGTCATTAACTCCCACAGCTTCGTTTGACACATAAGGAACTGAAGCCCTAATTAAGGCAAATGACTTGACCAAGGTCACATAGGGAGTCATGAGCAGAGATTGCCTTTGAAGGCAGATCCTCTGACTCCAAATCAAGGTCCCTTCCCAGGATACCAAGCCAAGTCATTATGTGCACTGCTGGCCTCACAGGAATGGTCAAAGGAGATAGTGCACCACAATTGTATTTTATACTACAAAATGCTCTAATTATGGCTGTGTAGGAGTTTAAAAGCTCTATAAAGGTCTGATAATGATGTACTTCTCATTATTACCTTCAACTGAACCTCAGTATAGAAACTGGAATGAAATAGAATTCCATCTTGTCCAGAACACTGTGCAAAGTTTGGGGGTTTGATGCACCCAGTGCTATTTTATCCCCAAATTGGAGCACCTGGAGGACCTCATCACCCAAATGAAATTCTTCTTGCTCTCTACCATGACAATGTTAAAAACTGTCCATGACCTTGAGTCTCCCTGATAATAATGATTAGAAAGCTGACTCAAAAATGACCTCCCTCCAGAATCCACATCACTCCTTCTTGTCCTTGAACCATGCACCTTGCATCTGTGTGCAACCCTTTAGCAGTAATTAAATAATAGTAGTCCTGGATAAGGTAAACAGATAAGTTTTAAAGAAATGTAAACCTGCTCAGAACTTCATGCCAAGTTCAAAAGAGTCCATCAGTGGTCACCAGGGTCCATGTCTCCTATAAACAAACAATGAAGTTCATCTCTGATTGAGTGAGTCCATAGTTCAGGCAGGAGCCCAGCTCTACCTGCCACTCATTGGGTTTGCCTTGTGGAAAGCTCTTCCTATCTCTGTGCTCAAATGTCCTCATCTTTGAACTGGGTAGAGAATGTTTTATTGGGAAGGGAATCATAGGACTCCAAGGGCGCCCTGTTTGATAACTGGGTCTTCTAGTCTAACACTCACAGTAATCATGGAAAGAAATTGAAGTCTAGGGATATGAAAGGACTTGACCAAGGTCAGGATGGTAACAGGGGATGGAACCAGGATGGTATTTCTGATATTATTCTCTAGTCACTTAATCATTATGTGGCTCAATTTTCTCATCTGTAAAGTGGGAATAATAATTGCATCTACTTACTCAAATTGTTGAGATAATACTAATAAAGCTTTTAGCAGTGTCTGAAACACAGAAAGTATCACATAATAATAATAATTATTATTATTGCACATATCAAGGGATCTGTGATTGAATCAATGAAGGAGCTCCTTCTAAGAACAGAAAAGGTTAAATCAATTATGCTTTTACAGAAGAGGTAGCTCTTGTGTAAGTACTCCTAAAAACCCTCCACAGGGGCAGTATGTAGGGGTGGGCTGGTAAATATTTAACATATGGCTTCCCAGAAAGAAATAGCTGGCGTATTTTCAAATTAAATGAATCCCACTAACGTTTACCTCATTAATTTTTGAAATCTTCAAATAAAACAACAATTTAAGTACTTCTTTATGGTATTTGTCAGATGTCCAAGGTGTAAATGATCACACTTAGAATTTAACAACCAGTTCTCTTGAGATGAACAGAGCAGGCTCTAGCACATCCTTGGACAAGAATTGAATTCTTTATCTTTTCATTTTATTTTATTTCTAAAACCATCATATTCTCCTTTCTTCAACAGAACAAGAAGCTTTGATAGAGTAGCACCTTTAGACAAACTGCAGGCAATGAGCTTTCTGTGAAGTGAAGAGAGGGTGATAAGTGAGTGATAACTAGCTGAGACCATACTCAAGTGTTTACATTCCTTCTTGAAGTGCTCCCTGTATGCTGACCATTGATGGCACATTAGATTATCTCTGAATCTTTAAAGATCTGTGGGCAAGTCAAACACAGGGCAAGGTGGACACTCTGATGTGATTTTCAGAGCCTTGCACCTGGCATGAAAGCAGATGTCAAGTATGAACAGAGAAATGTGTCCCATATCAATCCAAGGGGGAAAACCATTAAGAATAAAACTACCTATAGCCATAGTATCAATACGAGATCTGTAGTTGTTCTCCAAACTACAATGGAGTAAGTAACCCATGAAAGTCTGTAAGAGGGATGGGTTCATGCTTTGCTTGAGCTGTCATTAGTAGATGAGGGCAAATACCAAGGATGATTGGAGGGCAACTATCATCAAGGATTGATACAGTAAAAGACAGCAACATGAAAGAAAGATCATTGTCAGGAAGGCTAAAGCTCAGAATACATCCAAGCATCTAAAAATGTTTGGGACATCAAAGGTCCAAGTAAGAAGAAGAAAGATAGATAGTGGGAAGAACTTCTAGGGCAAGTGGACCACTGCTCAAAGAGGATAGAAAGAAGGCAAGATATGTCAATGCCTGTTTTGTTGCCATCTCCTCTCTCAAGAGAAAGGTTCTTCAAGATGGAAGAAGGACAAGCATGGTTAAGAAGTTAACTAAGCCCAGTTTAGCTTAGGACATGAAAAGATAGCAGCTAATAGCTTAAATGTGAGGTGAAGTTTGCAGGATCTTAGAATCTGGACTCTATACCACCTTCTCTCAGGATGAATCTGGATATTTGCTTTGTCCTTAGCTCAACGCACACCCATAGGTCGGCAGAATTTGGTTGATAGCTTCTGACCCCTCCCCAAAAGATGAGCATGGCAAAATACTGGCACACCCCTACTTTCCCTGTGCATTTTAGGGGAAAGTTAAAGTCAGGAACACAATCTAATGATGTGGGTCACTTCCCACATCATTAATGTTTTAAGTAAATTACTTGATCTGGTCTTCTCCATACCATACATATCTTTGATAGTGAATAGAGAGCTCAAAAGGATTCAGTTCTCTTCTGTCACATTTGAGAAAAAAGGGGCCCTCAGGAGTTAAATGACTTTCTCATTAACACATGCATACCTCTTAGCTGAGTTTAAATCTAAATCCAGCTCTTTCTGATGCAAAGTCTAGTGCTCTATCCAATATGCCATATTGTTGGAGAGGAAGAAGGTTGCCTAGCAAGGGCAAATTGGAGCAACAATGGAAGCCCAAGGCAACTAGGAAGGTTCTAATCTCTCAGAGTAGGGACATGAAGATGGGTGTAAGACTTCTAGGACAAACTTTATGTACTTCATATGGTTTCAAATTATTTTCCCTGCTGTCTCTCATTATTTCATCAATTTCATATCTCTCATTTAGGATAAAAGTAATCCCCAGTCTGAATCTGACTTAGAAAACCAATTAATGACTGCAACAGACTTGGTGCAGGAACAGAGACAACTTTACTCTAAGATACGGTCTGCTGCTCATTCTGAAGCATCCTAAGAGCCAAGGTAAAGTAGAATTGCTATGTCTCCTGACCAGGCTTGCTGTCCTAGCGCTGTACCTTCCTCAGCAGATGGTCCCACTTTGTCACTTTTTGGATTTACTTGACTCCCACACAGACAAACAACAGGTCACACAGTAGCATATTTAAGAAAACAAAACACTTGAACAAGATCACAGAGTAATTTAAGTATGTGAAGGTCTATCATGGGAATTCAATTCACTTTGGAAGATGTATAAAGTTCCCACTATACACCTTCAGTTCAATGCTTAGGATGGAAAGACTCAAATAACATGTCCCCTTTTCTCAAATGACTTACATCCTACCAGGATTGATTCTACTGGATCCAAAGAGGCAGAACTAGTAACCATGGAAAGAAGTTGCAAATTGACCCATGAAGGTTTCATATAAGGAAAGATTTGCCTATTAAGTCTTTATTTTTTATTATTCTATTATTTTTATTATTACCTACTATAAGACTATTAAAATTCCCCCAAAATTGATTCATCCACCCTGGAAGTCATGAGTTCTTGCCTGTTGAAGGTTTTCAATTTGTACATTCCATTAGAAATAGGATTCCTGTTCAACTAGGGATAACCTTCTCATTTTTAATGGTGAGATTCTATGCCTCAGCAACCTGGCTTATTGAGACAGAAGATGAGATACATACCTGTTGAATGGTTTAAATCAAGATGATAATATCATCACCAGAGCTATCATATTCATATAAAGACATCTATTTTCAAATGGTTTGCCCACATTCTCATAGACAGGACATAAAACCAAGTCTCTAATAATTTCAAGTTCATATGTTACTCCACTGAATTGGGCTGCCTCTTGTAGTACTCCCACATACCTGACTCTTCATTTTCCTTTGCTGTATTTTCATCCAGGTCATCCCTATTAATCAGGGACATTCCCCAATACTCTGTTCCAAGCCATCTTCTATTCCTTCTCTATACTAAGGGTTCTTAACCTGAGGTCCAAGCACCAACGAAGGTCTAGGGATTGATCTCAGGGTGTCTGTAGGCTTGTTTGTGGACAATTTCACAATGCTAACTACCTGGTGGACATATTTCCACCTTGATGTCCCATAGACATCTCAAACTCAACATGTCCAAAAGAGAAGTATCTTTTGCCACAAACCTTCCCCATTAATGTGGAGGGCATCACTATCCTTGTAACCAAGGCTTGCAATCTCAGTGTCATCCTCAACTCCTCTCTCCTATCCATTTCTAATAGCTAATCTCTTATTGAGTCATATCGTTTCTACCTTCTTGACATCTCTTACATACATCTCCACTGACATCTCCACTCACATAGCTACCACTCTGGTTCATGCCTTCATCAGCTCATGTCTGACATCACACAATAGCCTTCGGATAGGTCTCCCTGACTTATTTTTCTCTCCATGTCAATCCAAGTTGCCAAACTCAACTGCCAAATAGATCTAAATTGTAAGACTGATCAAGTGTATATGAAGCTGCATTCATTTCCTATTACTTCCAGGATCAAATATAAAAATGTTCTGTTTGACTTTTAAGGTTCATTGCTACCTAAATCCTTTCTATATTTCCAATTTTCCCACTTTTGTCTCCACTCAATAACTTAGAGAATCAGGCAATAAACATTGCTTAAATATCAACGCTGTGTCAGGTACTGTGCTAAGTGCTAACAATACAAAAAGAGATAAAAGAAAGTACCTCCTTTCCTTGGAAGAACTTACACACACACACACACACACAGAGAGAGAGAGAGAGAGAGAGAGAGAGAGAGAGAGAGAGAGAGAGAGAGAGAGAGAGAGAGAGAGAGAGAGAGAGAGAGAGGAGAGAGAGAGAGAGAGAGAGAAGCTTTATATTCAAAGAATTATCACAGGGAAGGCACTAGAATTAAGAACTTTGGAAAATTTTCCTGTAGAAGAAAGGATTCTAGTTCAGACCTAAAGGAAGCAAAAAACAAAAAAGGGAATAGGAGGAGGTGAGGAAGAAAAACATTCCAGGAATGTGTCACAGTCTGAAAAAATTTCTGTACCTGAGAAATGGAGTGTCATCTTTGTGGAACAACCAAGAGCCCAGTGTTCTCTTTCAGCAAAGTGCAGTTTCTCTTTATCAATTGATTTTCGTTTTGCTCTCACCATTTCTAAGATCATGATTTGCTCCTCCTACATTTTTTATTTAGTTGAGGAATATTAAATTGTGCTGTAGTTTCCTATTTAACTGCACAAATCCCTTGTGTTTTAAGTAGATTTCTTATAAATAAATATTGTTTTATTCTGCTTTGTAATTTATTCTGCTATCCTCCTCAGTTTTATGTATGAGTTCATTCACATTCACGTATGTTTATTGTGTGTTATTATGTTCAACTCATTCTCTATTCTTTTTCTTCTCTAGATCCATCGCGCTCCATTCAAAAGTACAAATATAAAGGTGAACATAGAATATGCTCAGCATTGGTCCTCCATGATTGAGGGAGTCTGACATTTTCTCTTCTCCCTTTCCAGACTACAATCACAGGCTTTTACCTTCCCTTCTTTCCTTTAGAAGTTTCTCTTCTCAACCCTCACTTTCAGTTTAGAGTTTGTTTTACTTATAACTTATCCTTCACTGAATCTAGCATCCTTCTTGTTTGATACAAGCTGTTTGATCCTCAGGTAAGTCTATTAATCTCTATTAAGATGACACTGTAGAAGCATGGATCTGTAGATCCATGTAGAAGTATGCTCAAGCTCTTCCCTAAAACCCTTAAAATACCTGTAAAAAAAAGACTCTAAAGAAGTTCTGGAGCAGCAGAACTCACAAAATGACAGATTCAAATAGATTTCCAGCCCAAGACAACCTGGAAGGCTGACAGGAAGGATCTATTGTACTGAACTCAGAGTGGAGCTCATTTCAGTGTGTGACACTCCCACATAGACAGGATTAGAGCAGGCTTGAAGTCTCTGAAGTTGCTGTGGTTTCCAGATTTCTCAACACACAAACTCCAAAGACAGCTTCAAAGGTCAGAGAAAAACTCTCTGACCTAGGTGAGAGGAAAGAGTTATCTGGCCCCAGTGTCAGCCCCAGCCCCAGCTCCAGTCACAGGGATGTGGTACCTACTGCCAGGGCAGCAACTGCTTCTGGAGCTCTTGGTTTACAGACAGTGGGGGAATTGAGAGGCTGATCTGGGTCTCAGTCCTGAGTGGTGGTCCTGGAGTCAGGAGGATAACTGGCATGGCAGAACTGATAGCAGGAGTGTAGAAGGAATCCTACTCACAGTTCCATGGCATAAAAAGTTCTTGTGGTTGCTCACAGAAGAGTGTGAAGGCCAGAAGAGTAAACACCTATCTTTTGATCATACCATTTTGGAGGAACTGAGAATTTACAGTCCCTTAGAGATATCTTGGAGAACAGCTATAGAAAACCTCTGCAGAATGGGGTAGTGTAACCTCCACATGACAAAGGTCTCAAAAGTCAAGTAATTGACAGGGAAAATACCTAAAAGGGGGCAATAAGACTATAGAAGGTGACTTTATTAGTGAAAAGATATTTTCTTCCATCCTTTTGGAGGAAAAGGACCAAAGCATACAACAAAAGGAAGACAGCAAGATCAACTCTCCTACATCTAAAACCTGAAAAAAATATGACATTGGCCATGGAAAAGCTCAGAAAGGATTTTGAAAATCAAATAAGAGGGGTGGAGGAAAAATTGGGAAGAGCAATGAGAGTGATGCAAGAAAATCATGAAAAATGAGTCAACAGCTCGCAAAACGAGACCCAACAAAATGCTGAAGAAATAAGACCTTTAAAACTAGACTATCCCAAATGCAAATGAGGTCCAAAAAGCCAATGAGGAGAAGAATGCCTTGAAGAGTAGAAATGGCCAAATGAAGAAGAAAGTTTAAAACCTCACTGAAGAACATAATTACTTGAAAACTAGAATGGAGCAAAGGGAAGCTAATGAATTTGTGAGATATCAAGAAATTATTTAAAAAATCAAAACATTCAAGAGAAGAACATAGTGTGAAATAACTCATTGGAAAAACAACTCACTTAGAAAATAGATCCAGGAGAGATATTTTAAAAATTATTGGTCTACATGAAAACCATGTTCAACAAAAGAGCCTAGACATCATCTGCCAAGGAATTATCAAGGAAAACTGCCCTGATATTCTAGAACCAGAGGGTAAAATAGACATGGACAGAATTCACCAATCACCGCCTGAAAGATACCCCAAAGGATAACTCCTAGGAATATTGTAGCCAAATTCCCACGTTCCAAAGTCAAGGATAAAAGCAGCCAGAAAGAAAGAATTCAGGTACTGTGGAAGAGCAATCAGTATAACACAGGATTTAGCAGCTTCTACCCTAAGGAACTGAAGGGTTTGGAATATGATATTCCAGAGATCAAAGGAGGTACAATTAAAACCAAGAATCACCTAACATGCAAAAAACTACAAGGAAAAAATGGAATTTCAATGAAATAGAGGACTTCCAAACATTCTTGTAGAAAGGGTCAGAGCTGCAAAATACAAGAACCAAGAGAAATGTGAAAAGACAAACATGAAAGAGAAGCTATAAAGAATTCTACAAAGTAGAACTGTTGACATTCCTACATGGAAAGATGATATTTGTAACTCATGAGACCTTTCTCAGTATTAGGGAAGTTAGAGGGAATACATAAACATACACACATACATATATATGTGTGTGTGCATATGTATATGCATGTATATGTATATATGTATGTATATTCCTGGCTTAGTAAGAAGGCAGATGAAATTCAGTTTTATGGTGATAGTAACAATTCAAAGTGCTTTTATGATTTCCTGAAAGTTATTTATGGATCTAAAACCTATGGTGAATCACAACTACTCAGGGACGATGGAGTCACATTCATTAGTGATAAAGATATGATTCTAGAGAGATGAGCTGAATTCTTCCATAGTGTTTCAACAGATCATCATCTATTAATGCCAGGGTCATTGGCCATTCACCTCAGGTTGATATCAGTCCCACTCTAGCTGAACTTCCAACTGAAGTAAAGGTTTTGAGTGCCATTAGGATCATTTCATGTGGCAAAACACCTGTTGTTGATTCTATTCCAGCAGAGATTTACAAGGTAGGGGGACCATTACTCATACAAAAGCTGATTGAAATTTTCCAGGTTATATGGCAAGAGACCTCTTCCTTTCTCTTTCTCCTAGTATGCTCCTCTCAACCCTTAATTTTCTTTTGTAGATATAGTGCCTTTGTGTTCATCTCACCCTGTGTCCTCTACCTCCATTTCTCTCTGTGTCTGTCTCTCTGTCTTTCTCTGTGTCTCTCTGTATCTCTCTGTATATACACACATATACATACACACACACACACACATATATGCTCCTTTCAGCTATCCTAATACTGAATGCTGAGAAAGGTCTCATGAGTTATAAATATCATTTTTTCATATAGGAACTTTAGTAATTTTAGTAAGTCTCGTATGATTTCTCTTTCCTATCTATCTTTTCACGATTCTCTTGATTCTTCTAGTGAAAGTGAATTTTTTTCCCAAAGAGATCATAAAAATGGGAAAAGGTCACACGTACAAAAATATTTATAGCAGCTCTCTTTGAGATGGCCAAGAACTGGAAATTGAGGGGATATCCATCAATTGGGGAATGATTGAACAAGTTGTGATATATTGATGTAATGGAATACTATTTTCCTATAAGAAATGATGAACAGGAAGACTTCAGAGAAGTCTGGAAGGACTTATATGGACTGAAACTGAATGAAATGAGCAGAACCAGGATAATATTGTACATAGTAACAGCCAGAGTGTGCAAGGACTGTTTCTGGTAGACCCAGCCCTTCACAGCAATGCAAGGACCTAAAACATTCCCAAAGGACTCTTGAGACAAAATGCCATCTGCATCCAGAGAAAGAACTATGGAATTGGAATGCAGAATGAAGCAGACTCTTCTTTCCTGTGTTATGTTCTACTTGTTTTCTCTTATGACTTCTTCCATTCATTTCCATTTTTTTATGCAACATAACTAATGTGAAAATGTGATTGATAAGAGTGTATCTGTAGAACCCATATAATATTGTATGCCATCTCGGGGAGAGAGGGGAAAGGGAGGGGGAGAAATCTGGGAACTATGGACATGATTATGGAAAATGGAATACAAATAAATTAATTTTTTAAAAAAGAAGGTAAAATTTTCTATTCACCTCTTGTCTTTTCAAGAAGAATACTAGAAAGTCCTCTATTTCATTGAAGTCACATTTTTTCTCCTGAAGTATCATACTCATTTTTGCAGGGTAGGTGATTCTTGGTTTTGATCCTATCACCTTTGACCTGTGGAATATCATATTGCAAGCCCTTTCATCCCTTACTCTAGAAGTTGCTAAATCCTGTGTTATCCTGACTGTATTTTTACAATACTTGAATTGTTTGTCTCTACCTGCTTGTAAAATTACTCCTTCATATGGGCGTGCTGGGATTTGGCTCCAATATTCCTAAGTTTTCCTTTAGGGGTCTCTTTCAGGAGATGATTGATGAATTCTTTCAATTTGTATTTTACTCTGTGATCCTAGAATATCAGTGCAATTTTCATTGAGAATTTCTTGAAAGATGATGTCTAGGGTTATTTTTGATCGTTGTTTTCATGCAGACCAAAAAGTTTTAAATTATCTCACCTGGATCTATTGTCCAGGTGAGTTGTTTTTCCAATGAGTTATTTCATGTTGTCTTCCATTTTTTCATTCTTTTGTTTTTGTTTTGTAATATCTTGATTTCTCTTAAAGTCATTAGCTTCCATTTGCTCCATTCTAACTTTTATAGAACTATTTTCTTCAGTGAACCTTTTCCATTTGGTCAATTCTACTTTTTAAGGCATTCTTCTCCTTATTGGTTTTTGGATTTCTTCTGCCACTTGGGTTAGTCCATTTCTATAGCTGTTATTTTCCTCAAAATCTTTTGAGTCTCCTCTAGCAAGCCATTGACTCATTTTTCATGAGTTTCTAGAATTACTCATTTCACTTCCCAGTTTTTCCTCCACCTCTCCTTCTTAATTTTCACAGTCCTTTTGGAGTTTTTTCATGGCCTGAGACCATTTCATACTTTATGGAGGTTTTGGATGTAGGAGTCTTGACCTTGCTATCTTTCTCCAGTTGTATTCTTTCATCTTACTCTTGTTTCATGTTTTCAACTTCTTCATTCAAAAGGATGGAAGAGAGTACCTTTCACTAAGAATGTACCCTTCCATATTCTTATTTTTTCCCTTTTGAGGCCATTTTTCCATCCAGTCCTTTAAGATCTGTAGATTCTTAGTTCCTCCAACATGGTATGGTCAAAGGAAAGGTGTTTGCTCCTCTCCTGGCCTGTACTCTGGCCTGTGGGCAACCATAAGGACTCTTTTCTGCCCTGGAACTATGGGTAGAATTCCATCTCCACAGACAACTCCAGCTCCATCATGCAAGCATCCCTCCTCATCCCAGGTCTGTTACTCAGGACTGAGACCAAGGGCAGTTACTGGATTCCTCCACCTTCTGTAGGCTGAGAGCCACAGTCACTACCCTGGGACTCAGCCTGGGGCTGGAGCCTGACCAAATTTCCCTCTCAGCCAGGTGAAAGACCTTTCTCACTAACCTTTGAAGCTGTCATTGGTGTTTGTGGGTTGAGATATCTGGCAACCACAGTAATTATCCATGATTCAGCACTTTGAAGTCTGATCCAGTCCCATCTGTGCGGGCAAGGCCCATGCTGGACTGTACTCTACTCCAAGCCTGGTACAAAAGACCCTTCCTGTTGGTCTTCCAGATTTTCTTGGGCTGGAAACATGTTTCCCTCTGTCTGTCATTTTGTGGCTTTTGCTGCTCCAGAATATGTTTAGAGTCATTTTTTACATGTATTTTAAAGACTCTGAGGGGAAAGCTTGAGTAGGTCCATGCTTCTATTCCACCATCTTGGTTCTGCTCCAGGTTAGTCTATTTTTAATGATGTTAATTTCTTCAGCATTTTTTGGATCTCCATTAGCAAGCTGTTGACTCGTTTTCATGATTTTCTTGCATCATTCTCATTTATATTCCCATTTGTTCCTCTACTCCTCTTATTTAATTTTCAGAACTCTTTTTGAGGTCTTCTGTCTCCTGAGACCCACTCATATTTTTCTTAGAGGTTTTGGATGCAGGAGTTTTGACTTTGTTGCCTTCTTCTCATTGTATACTTTTATCATCCTTGTCTCCAAAGATGCAAGAAAATACCTCTTCACGGGGAATGTAAGAATCTATAGTCTGTTTCTTTTTACCTGAATTCCTCATTTTCTGAGTCAATTACTCAACTTTTGAGCTTTGTTAAATGGAGGGCTCCAGAAGCAAACAATGCTTCAGCAGTGGCTCTGAGGCAGGGGCTGGAGCTCCCCTCTCAACCATTTCCACTGATGTTTGAAACTGTCTTTAGCATTTGTGGGCTGAGAAGTCAGGAATCTACAGCAGCCACCATCAGTTCAGTCCCCAAGGCCTGCTCCTGCTCCGTCAAAGCTGGCATGACCCACAGAAAGACAATCCTTTCCCAGCCTGGTTGGATACAGCATGCCTGTTGATCTTCCAGATTGTCTTTGGGTGGCAATTTGCATCTACCTGCCATTTTGTGATTCTGCTGGTCTGGAATTTATTTATTTATTTACCCATCTGTTTATTTATTTATTTAATGGTGCCAATTTTAAATAATTTTTATTCTCCAAGACGAGAATTGCATTTTCACTTGTTTACAGTATGACAAAGTGCAGAATTGTTCACTTCTCTCCCTCTGCACACATTCAAGTATTCAGAATGCCCACATTTACACAGCAGCTTAAATGTTACTTTTAAACTGCTACTGCCTTGGCTACAAATTTTGAGTCCTTCAAATTTTAGAAAGGCAGTGTGGAATGCTCTTTCTCCTGTTGTTTAGTCCACTTCTTCAATGGTGGGTGCATAAGAAGTACCTCCAGATGAGGGTTCTCCACCCCCTAGGAATCCACCAGGCATTCCTCCTGGTGTGCCCCCTGCACTCTGGTACAGTTTGGTGATGATGGGGTTGCAGACCTTCTCCAAATCTCTGCTGATCCTCAAATTCTTCCTTCTCAGCAGTCTGGCTCCTATCCAGCCAGTTGATTACTTCATTACATTCGTCAAGGCTCTTCTGTTTGTCTTCATCACCAATTTTGCATTTCAGTTTTTCATCCTCCACTGTAGCCTTCACGTTGAAAGCATAAGATTCAAGAGAATTCTTGGAAGACACCTTGTCTCTCTGCTTCTTATCCTCAGCCTTGTATTTCTCAGTCTCCTGGACCATACGTTCAATGTCTTCCTTGCTCAGATGTCCTTTATCATTGGTGATGGTGATCTTGGTCTCCTTGCCTGTGCTCTTATCAACAGCAGAAACACTGAGGATGCCATTTGCATCAATGTCAAATGTCACTTCAATCTGAGGAACACCTCTGGGTGCTGGGGGGATTCCTGTGAGTTCAAATTTGCTAAGCAGATTGTTATCCTTTGTCATTGCCCTCTCACCTTCATAAGGTAAATGTCTGTGTCTGCTTGGTGGGGATCATGGTATTATGTTTCATCAGAACAGTTATAACTCCACCAGCAGTTTCAATTCCAAGGGAAAGAGGAGTGACATCCAACAGCAACAAGTCCTGCACATTCTCAGATGTATCTCCAGACAAAATGGCAACCTGGACAGCTGCACCATAAGCAACAGCCTCATCAGGATTCATACTCTTGTAGAGTTCCTTGCCATTGAAGAAGTCTTGCAAAAGCTTCTGGATTTTGGGAATTTGAGTGGAACCACCCACCAGGACAATATCGTGAATCTGTGATTTATCTAGCTGGGCATCTCTTAAGGCCTTTTCCACAGGGTCCAGTGTGCCATGGAAGAGATCAGCATTCAGCTCTTCGAAATGGGTTCGAGTGATTGATGTATAAAAGTCAATACCTTCAGAGAGAATCATTCTCAATACTGGCCTGGATACTAGAAGAGAGAGTGGGTTTTGCATGTTCAAAAGCAGTGTAAAGATGGGGAACAGCCCTCTTGTTCTCACTGATGTCCTTCTTGTGCTTTCTCTTGAACTCTGCAATGAAATGGTTGACCATTTGGTTGTCAAAGTCCTCCCCACCCAAGTGGGTGTCTCCAGCGGTGGACTTGACCTCAAAGATGCCATCTCCAATGGTAAGAATGGAGACATCGAAAGTACCACCTCCAAGGTTAAAGATCAACACATTTCTCTCAGCACCAACCTTTTTGTCCAAGCCATAAGCAATAGCAGCGGCAGTTGGATCATTGATTATTTGAAGCACATTGAGACCAGCGATGGTTCCAGCATCTTCAGTGACCTGATGCTGGGAATTGTTGAAATAGGCTGGTACTGTGACGACAGCATTTGTGATGGTCTTCCAAGGTAAGCTTCAGCAATTTCTTTTATCTTGGTCAAGACCATAGAAGACACTTCTTCTGGATAGAAACTTTTGATCTCCCCTTTGTACTCCACTTGGACCTTAAGCCTGCCTGCGTCATTCACCACTGTAAAAGACCAGTGCTTCATGTCTGACTGTACAACTGCATCATCAAATCTGCGACCAGACGTTTGGCATCAAAAACTGTTTGGTGAGGTACATTGCAACTTGGTTCTTTGCAGCATCACTGATTAAACATTCTGTGTCAGTGAAGGCAACATAGCTGGGGATGCTCCTGTTTCCTTCGCCATCAGCAATGATCTCTACTTTCCCATGTTAGAAGACTCCCACACAGGAGTAAGTGGTGCCAAGATCAATGCCAACTGCGCGTCCCTTCGACATGGTTGCTGGGGAGTCGGGGGTCATAGCTGACCACTGTGGAGAAAGAAAAGCTGCTGCTGCACTGAGTAGACCTAGAATTAATTTAGAGTCATTTTATAGGTCTTTTGAGGAGTTTGGGGGGAGACCGGTAGTAGGTCCCTGCTTCTACTCCTCCACATTGACTCCTCTTTCCTTTATTAAGTTTTAAAAGAGAAAATAACAGAAAGATCATTTAGAGATTTCTTCCCAAAGGTATACAAGGGGATAAGGATTGAAATAGAATTTTTAAAATAGGGGTATTGGTGATGAAAAAGGCCTGAAATATCATCTACTAATTCAGATACACCTTTCAAGTATAATGGAATAAATGCTTGCTAGGTAGGATTAAATAGCAGAATAGATGTGTCCATAAAAAGGCAAAGAGAAGAGAAGAGATAGAGGGGAAGGTGTGAAGTCAATATTAAACAACGAATGGAAATAACACCTGTATTCTTTAAGTAAAAAGAGGGACCATGGGAGGAGGAGCAAGGTGGAGAAGGGAAGGATTGAAAGACGGTAAGGGGAGACGTCTTAGCTCAGTGATAGGAGTGGTGTCATTGAAGATCATTCCAATGTGTGGAGAGATATGTTCAATTACAGGAATTTGGGGAAACTTTCAATGAGAGTAATTGGAGACAGGTCTGAGAGAGAATTGGGATTCCCAGATGGAATCTTTTCAAGGAGAAAGGGAACCAGAGCTCCTGGGAAAGTCACAATTCAGAAGGCTGGAGGGCATGAACCCAGAAAGAAAATACATGTTAAAGAAGAAGAAATTTGTCTTGTCAAATTCATATCATAGAACCTGGACATAGCCTGTGATTTCTTTATTTTTAAATAAGGTATATATTTATTTTTAATTTTCAACATTCACTTCCACAAGGTTTTGAGTTCCAAATTCTCTCACCATCTCTCCACTCGGCCAGCTCCAAGACAACGTGCATTCTAATCCACCACTTTCAACAATCTGCCCTCCCTATCATCACAATCCTCCCTTCTCTTATCCCCATCTCTCTCTTTTATTTAGAGCAAGATAGATTTCTATGCCACATTGCCTATATATATATATATATATATATATATATATATATATATATATATATATATATATATATATTGCATGTAAAGGCTATTTTTAACAATTGTTTTTAAAAATTTTGAGTTCCAACTTTTCTCCCTTCCTCCCTCCCCCACCTTCCCACTAAGAAGGCAAGCAATTTAATATAGGTTTTACTTGTGAAGTTATGTAAAACTTTTCCACAACAGTCACATTGTGAAAAACTAACTATATTTCTCTCCATTCTATCATGCCCCCAATTTATTCTATTCTCTTTTCAGCCAATCCCTCTTTAAAAGTTATTTCTTTCAATCGACCCCCTCCTCCCATTTGCCCACCCTTCTATCATCCCTCCCCACCCTGATCCCTCACTTATCCCCTTCCCTCCTACTTTCCTGTAGGGTAAGATACGTTCTCATAGTAAATTGAGTGTGCATGTTATTCCCTCCTTAAGTCAAAAGCAATGAGAGTAAAGTTCACTCTTTCCCTCACACCTCCCTCTTCTTCTTCCCCTCCATTGAAGATTTTTCTTGGCTCTTTTATGTGACAGATAATTTACCTCATTCAATTTCTCCCTTTCTCCTCCCAATATAGTCCTCTCTCATCCCTTAATGTTATTTTAAAAAATATCATCACTGTTCTACTAACCTTGTGCTTTCTATCTATATGTATATAATCCCTCAATCTACCCTAATACTGAGCAAACTGTCAAGAGTTACAAATATTATCTTTCCGTGTGGGAATACAAAGAGTTTGACTTTAGTAAGTCGCTTATGATTCTCTTTCCTGTTTACCTTTTCATTCTTCTCTTGATTTTTGTATTTGAATGTCAAATTTTCTATTCAGCTCTGGTGTTTTCATCAAGAATGCTTCAAGTCTTCTATTTCATTGAAAGACCATTTTCCCTTTTTACCCATACAATCATGGCCCTTGCAGGTTTGCCACCACTGAACAAGTTGATGAGACTGACACCTGAGAATATTGTGTGTTCTCATGTTCATCAAAGGAACAGGCTAATTTGCCTTAAAACAATCAATACTATTAATTTCCCACAATGTCATTTTAAGTAAACAAATCCTTATCCCTAACAAAAAAAGACCATTTTTCCTTGAAGTAATAAACTCAGTTTTGCTGGGTAGATGATTCTTGGATTTAATCCTAGCTCCTCTGACCTCTGGATTATTTTATTCCAAGCCCTTCAATCCTAGAATTAATGTAGATGCTGCTAGACCTTGTGTTATCCTGATGGTACTTTCACAATACATGAATTGCTCCTTTCTTACTGCTTGTAACATTTTCTCCTTGACTTCGCAGTTCTGAAATTTAGCTACAATATTCCTAGGAGTATTCATTTTGGGATGACTTTCAGGAGATGATAATGAATTCTTTCAATACCTATTTTACCGTCTGTTCCTAGAATATCAGGGCAGTATTTCCTGATAGTTTCTTAGGAGATGATGTCTAGGCTCTTTTTTTGATCATGGTTTTCAGGTAGTCCAATAATTTTTAAATTGTCTCTCTGGGATCTATTTTCCAGTTCAGTTACTTTTCTGATGAGATGTTTCATATTGTGTTTTATTTACCAAAGAATTCTTAAATTACTCATTCCTTTTGACCCAGCAATACCACTACTAGGAATATATTTACAAAAATGATTGAGGGAAAAGGAAAAGAACCAATATAATCTAAAATGTTTATAGTAGCTCTCTTTGTAGTGGCAAAGATCTGGAAATTTCAATGATACCCATCAATTGGGAAATGGCTGAACAATTTGTGGTACATGACTGTGATAGAATAATACCGCGCTATAAGAAATGATGAATTCAATGAGTTTAGAAAAAGCATGGAAAGGCTTCCACAAAATAACAAAGAAAGTAATGAACAGAGCCAAAAGAACATCATATAGAGCAACAGCAATATTGTTTTTAAGAATAACTTTGGGTGAATAAGTCACTTTGACTATTATAAATGCCCAAATTAGCTACAAAAGACATGTGAAGAAAGATGCTGTATACCTCCAGAGAAAGAACTGACAAAGAGAAATATAGATAGAACAAATTTACATGAACACACATATATATTTTTATCGGGTGGTAGTCACCTCTACGTTGGGGGGGAAAAAATAAATTTATATGATAACTTTATTATATATTTAAAAGGTTTAGCAAGTTGCACATAACAGATTTATAGTATCATGTACATTCATTTTGTTATACTCTGTTATTGAAATGCTTGTTTTATTCCAGAAATTTAAAAGATAAAAACAAAATTTTAAAAATGCAAATTAAGATGATTAAGGAGATGATATCTGCAAGGGACTACAGAAGACAAACAAATGTCAGTACTTAGCACATATTTAGCAGATGCCATACATCTGAATCAAAGTAAAGAAAATTCACTGAATTCCAAGAAGATATAGACTTCCCTGCAACTCCTGTTCAGATGGGGTCTCATAATTATGGCACTCTGATTTCAATATATTTATTTCATTTCAATTCAACCCAAAACTAACCACGAGGAGCTATCGAAATATCAAGCTCACATACCACCTCTGACCTGTGGACTTAAGTACATAATAAAATACCCTGACATTAGTCAGATCTTTTCTACTGCAGGTACATAACAGCCATGTCTCATTATTTGCTGTCAGAGAACTGCCACGGAGTACTCAGTGGCAATGACCTGATGCACTGTCCATTATCAGCAGTGTGATCGTATCCAGCAGGCTAACCTCAACTGTTTGCTCTTTTCTTCTCCTTTTATACTTCCAACCCCACATTTCATTCCTATGTGCTAGAGAAGAGAGAGTGTTGGCCCTGGGGTCAGGAAGACTTGTTCTGACTTATTGGCTATGTAATCTTTGACTAGTCATTACCATCTTAGTATACATAGAAAACTTTCAATCAGGGTGTTTCAGAGAAAGTGTCAGTGTGCATTAGGATAGGACATCTATCAACAGAAATTTGTGCCCTAATGGAATCACACATTTAAGAATGATATAGCACATATTTGGCATGATCATAACAGGGTTTTGTGCTAGGAGAAGCTTTATGTGGAGTTAAAACATATGCCTTCAAATCCTGCTCTGCCTGTCCCTGCTTGAAAATATTTGTGTAAATCACTGAATGACTCAGGGCCCAGGTTTTTGCATTTGAAAAATGAGCTCAGTAATGCTTCCCCACTCACCTCACAGAATTCTCATGAGAGTTAAAGAGCTTGGGAAATCATAAAATGCTTAAAAGACTCATGGGATCACAAATCCAGAGCTGAATGGGAACTTGGAAGTCACTGAGGCCAATAGCTTCGTTTGATAAACTGAAGCCCTAGTTAGGGCAAGTGACTTGACCAAGGTCACACAGGCAGTCACCAGCAGAGCTGGCATTTGAAACCAGAACTTCTGACTCCAAATCTAGGTGCCTTCCCTGGATACCAAGCTACCCCATGAGGTACACTTCTGGTCTCACAGGAAACTTGTGATGATCAAAGGATCATCTGCATTTTACAAATGATCAACTGCATTTTGCACTAAAAATGCTCTAATTATGGCTGTGTGTGAATTTAAAAGCTATATAAAGTTTTGATAATGATGTAGATATTCCTTTGTTACCTCCTAACTGAACATCAGTAGAGAAAATTGGAATTCCATCTTGTCCAGAATGCTCTGCAAGGTTTGGGGATTTGATGCATCCAGATGGGAGCACCTGAAAGACCTCACCTTCCAAATGGAACCCTTCTGGCTCTCCATCATGACAGTGTCATAAACTGTCCATGAACATGTGTTTCCCTGATAATAATGATCAGAAGGTTGATGACAAGTGAGCCCCCTCCATAATTCACATCACTCTCTCTTGGCCTTGCACCATGTATTTTGAATCTCTGTAGAACCAATTAGAAGGAATTAATTCATAGCAGCGTTCAATAAGGCACACAGATAAGTTCTAAACATGTTTAAAGTGCTCATAATTTCATGCCAAGTTCAAAAGAGTCCATGAGTGGTCACCAGGGTGCATGTTTCCTATGAACAAAGAAATGAACTCATCTCAGTTTGGTTGAGTTCATAGTTCAGGTAGGATCCCAACTCTGTGTGTCACTCATTGTGTGTATAACCTTATGTAAATCCCTTCTGATCACTTCACCAACAATTCTTGATCTTTAAACTGGGTGGTGAGGATTAGGTAAGGCATATGGGGGAAAAATCACAAGATCACAAGGGTTCACTGTTTAAAGACTAGTTCTTCTAGCCCAATGCTCTCAGTAATCCGGGAAGGAAACTTTTATCTAGGGACCAAGGTCAGAATGGTAATGGGATAGAGGCAGTATGGTATTTCTGCTATTATTCTTAAGCCACTTAACCTCCATTTGGCTCACTTTCCTCATTTGTTAAATTGGGATAATAATAGCACCTAGTTACTCATATTATTGTAAGGATTAAGTGAAAAAATTGTAAAGCTTTTAACACAGTGTCTGGGACATAGAAAGTGTAGTATAAATATTATTATTATTACATAAATTAAGATTTCTGGGATATTACCAGTGAAGGAACTCCTTCTAACAACTGATATGGGAAAATAGTCATACCTTTGCAGGGTAGATAATTCTTGTGTCAGTATACCTAAGACCCTCCACAGAGGCAGGTGAAGAAGTAGGCTGGTAAATAGCCAGGTTTCTAGAAAAAAATTACACTGGTCACACTTTTAAATTTAGTCTTAACTATCAACATTTTCTTCATTATTAAGTCTAGAAAAAAGCAATAAATCAAGTCCTGATTTGTGGTATTTGTCAGATGACCAAAGTATAAGTGGTTACACTTAGATTTTAACAACCAGCTCCCTGGAGATAGACAGAGCATACCCTTGGAGAGAAATCTTAATTCTTTATCTTTTTATTTTCTTTTTGAAACTCTCAGTATCCCCTTTGTTCCAACTAAACAAAAGACTTTAGACAAACTTTGCCAGGCAATGGAATTTCTGTGAATGAAAAGGAGGAAAATAAGTGAATGGTGATTAACTGAGACCCTACCTAGAGTCCTTCCTGAAGTATTCTCTGTGTACTGACCATTGAAGGCATATCATATTACCTATGGAACTTTAAAGATCTGCAGGAAAGTGCAATATGGGGCAAGGAATACATTCTAATGAGATGCTCTGAGTCTTGAACCTGACACAAAACAGAGGTCAGTATGAACAGAGAGATGGGTTCCATATCAATATATATTGGAAGACCAGCAAGAATAAAAGGACTTATGATTACATTCTCAGTCTGAGATCTATGGCTGTCCTCCAAGCTAGAATGAGGCAGGCAATCTATGGAGGTCGGTAAGAGAGATGAGTTCAGACTGTGCTTAAAGTGGCATTAGTAGACGAAGGCATATAACAGGAATGGTTGCATGGTGAGTATTTTCAATCACTGATGCCAGAAGAGATATCAACCTGAAAGATCAAGGTCAGAAAGACTAAAGCTCTGAAGACATTTAAGGATGTAAAATTTGGGGAACATCAAAGGTCTGAGCAAGAAGAATGAGAAAGAGAAAGACAGTGGACAGAACCCCTGGGGGATGGGCTACTACTCAAAGAGTACAGAAAGAAAACTGGACATGTCAATATCTATTTTTTTGCCATCTTCTCTCTCAAGAGGAATGTTCTTCAAGGTAGAGAAACAACAAGCATGATTAAGAAGTCAATTAAGCCCAATGTAGTTTAGGAGACAAGAAGATAAGATACAAGCTCTTTAACGGGAGGTCAAGCATGCAGGATCTGACCATGTAAAATCCACTCCCACCTCCTCTCAGGCTGAATTTGGCTATTTTCTCCTTTCTTAGGTCAATACACATTCATAGACCTATAGAAATTTTATTATTGACAGTTTGTGATCTCCCAATAAGAAGAGATGGATATAATCCTTCCTGCCTCACACTCTCTCCGTATAATTTATTGCCAGGTTAAGGTCAGTGGACAGATTCCAAAGAGCATTAAACTAATCAAAGTTAATGGAAAACGAATCCTGATTTCCTACAAGAACTATCTGTTTATTGGCTGAGCATTCCCTCCCCTCTATAAATGATTATAAAAGCATGGTAACCCATCCAGTACCTCTGAGAGCTGTAGGACCATCTCTCAGTGCAATGGATCCTTGGGGACTCACCACTATTGCCCTTCTGGCTTGTGTCCTTTTCCTGTTCTTTGTGTCCCTATGGAACCAAGAATTCAAAAGGAGGAACCTCCCACCAGGTCCCACTCCTCTGCCCTTTATTGGCAACATTCTGCAATTGAATTTCAAGAATATGACTGCAACATTCTCACAGGTAAAGGGACAGAATTTGTGGTTTGGATCCTAGGTGCTTGGAACATATCTCTGTGTGTGTTGGAAGGGGGGTGTGACACAAAGGCTTCAAATAAATAATTGAATCAGAACTCGTGGTAATTTAGAGTCCTACCTTACAGACAGTATAATCAAGGGTTGTATGAATGATATCTCCATTATCAATGATGTCAGGCATGCATTGATGGTTTTGTCAAAACTCTGATAGCAAAATAAATTCAACAATATTATCCAGTTTTCCCAGCAATTTTTGTTGAACAGTAAGTTCTTATCCCAGAAGTTGAGGTCCTTGGGTTTATAAAACTTGATAACAGTGTGGCAGAAACCAGGCATAGACCAATGACTGACACCTTACAGAAGAATAAAGTCCAAATGAGTACATGAACTTGGTAGAAAGATTGATACTATAAATTAGTGGAGTAAGGAATAGTGTATTTATCATATTTATGGAGAAGGGAAGAATTTTTGAGTAAACAAGAGATAGAAAGTATTATGAAGGGCAAAATGGATAATTTTGATTACATTAAATTGTAAAGTTTTTGCATAAGAAAACCCAGTGAAACCAAGATGAGGAGGGAAGTAGAAAACTGAAAAAGAATTTTTGCAATTAGTGTTTGTGATAAAGGCCTCATTTCTAAAATATATAGACAATTGAATCAAAAGTGCAAGAATACAAATCATTCCCCAATTGATAAATTGTCAAAGGATATAAACAGGTAGTTTTCAGAGGAAGAAATTAAAAGATATCTATAGTCAAATGAAAAAAATGCTGTAAGTCACTATTGATTAGAGAGATGTATATCAAAACAACTCTGAGATGTCACATGACACCTATAACATTGACTAACATGACAAAACAAGAAGACGATAAATGTTGGAGAAGATGTGGGAGAGTTGGAACACTAATTCATTGTTGGTGGAGCTCCGAGTTGATCCAACAATTCTAGAGAGCAACTAACCCTTTGACCCAACAATACCACTTCTAGGATTGTATCCCCAAGAGATTATAAAAATTGGAAAGGGTACTACATGGACAAAAATATTTATAGCATTTATATATTTTATGGTGGCCAAAACCTCTAAACCAAGGGGATGCCCATCAATCGGGGAATGGATCAATAATTTGAGGTATATGAATATAATAGTATACTACTGTGCTCTAAGAAACAATGAACAGGAAGAGTTCAGAGAGGAATGGAGAGACTTATATGATCTGATGCTCAGTTAAAGGAGCGGAACCAGAAGAACTTTGTACCTAGCAACAACCACAGTTTGCAAGGATTTTTTCTGGTAGACTTAGAACTTCATTGTAATGCAAGGACTTAAAAAGTTTCCACTGGTCTTTTAGGGCAAACTACCTCCCACATTAAGAGAAAGAACTATGAAATTCAGCAACAGAATGTAACAGATCATTTTCTATTGTATTATGTTCGGTTTGTTTTAGGATTTCTCCCATTCATTTTAATAAGAATTAAAATTCTTATTAAAAATACATTTTAATTAAAATTAAAAACTATGCAACATGAGTATGGTGAAAGTGTATTTCATAGGACTGTATGTGTAGAATCCTTATAAAATAGTATGTCGTCTTGGGGGGGGGTGGGGATAAGGAGGGAGGAGGAGGGAGGGAAAAAATCTAAGTTATATGGTAGTGATTGTAGAACACTGAAAATAAAAAAAACAAAAAAGAAATTCAACAATAGGATAAAGTATTTGTCTTTTGTAATGCATCACACTAGTTTCTGGGGATCCAAAAACAAAAATAAATCAGTCAATTAATGACAACTTCTTCAGTACCTACTATGTGCCAAGCACAGTGCCAGACACAGGAGAAAAACATATAGTGAATGAAGCCATCTCACTTTGAAAGAAAATGGTTCCTGTCCTCCTAGTTCATGTTCTAATAGAGGGATACAACAAATTCATAGATAAATAAATAGAAGGTAATTAAATTACAGAGAAAGCACTTGTAATTGGAAGATCCAAAAAAAAGTTTCAAGTGGAAGAGAACACCTGAGCTAGACCCTGAGGAAAATAACATATTCTGATCGGAGGACAGGGTGGGAATGAATGCCTGGCATGGGAGACAGTCTGGGCAAAGGCAAGGAATTGGGGGATAATATAACTAGCAAGTGGGTTGGGCAAGAATGTAAAGTTTAGGATGAGGGGTAATACAAAATAAATCTGGGCAATTAGATAGGAGCCATGTGTAGAGGTCTCTGAGTGCCATGTTAGGGAAGCAGTAGGGAGCCCCTGAAGACTTTTGAAAAGATGAATGACATGGTCAGAATTCTGCCACAGGAATATTGAATTATTAATTGTGTGGATTATTCATTACAAAGGAGAAATATTAGGACCAGGGTGTTGAAGTTGGAGTCCATTGAAAGAATGGATAAAAATATCAATACTTAAGTACTTACTATGTGCTCAGTATAGTGGAGATAATACAGAGTATGACATTTCAGGTCTATATCACTAGGAAAGGTCTTATTCTTCTTAGGACAAATTTACAAAACTGGTGGTAATACAGCACATTTAACATTAATTCTATTGATAAAAGTCATATCTTTTCTGATACTGAACCATTTTCTTTTCTAGTCTTCAGTAATTATGGCTTCAGCATCTACAAAAGCAGTTGCCAGAGTTTTGCTTCCAGGGCTGATGTTGAGCGTGGCTTGAATGGAAGCAGGAATAGTGGTTTGCACGGCAGAACTGCCACTCCCATGAATCTTCGGCTTACCTGCCGTCCAGGATCAGTTGTTTAGTAACTGGTAGTGATGGTTGTGAGGAAAGTGAGTCCCTTATTCACAATGATTGCCCCTCAGGGAAAGGATTCTTGCTTGGCCTGGGCAAAAAGGAAAGTCAACAGTCTATGGGAAGAAGTTCCCAAAGGGGGTGATACCATGCCCTGAGGGTCACCGGGATGGTCCAGGAGGTGATAATAGCCTCTCGTACAATTATGGAGCATTGAATAAGGAGAAGTTGGCAGTGGAAGCACAAGGACAGAAGAGAAGAAAAATTTGAAAAACCTCTTGTATGTGTTTTATCTGTTGTGAAAAAGAATTAAAGTCATATTATTTACATTATTTTCTAAACAAAATAAACTTTTTTGTTTTTTTATTTTTTAAAAATAAACAAATAAAATAAACTACATAAATAGTAAGTTATAATAGATCAGTGTGTCAAGTCAACCCATAGGTCTTAACAAACAAGTGTTGTTAGGTGAGTGTGCAGTACATTTATGGTTGTGAAGTCCAGCATCCATTTGCAGGAATATCTCCATGTAATGACATTTTTACACTCTGACACTATGTCCTAGGAATAAAAAAAATTTAGAAACCACAAATTTATAATAAATTATTAAATATAAGTGGTATTATCTAAGAAATTTTTTTGCATTTTTTAAAAGATACAATTTTTAAAAATTGAAGGGTTGAGGAAAATTGATTTCCAAGGGGCCTCTGAGTAAGTTTTTTTAGAAAAGAGACAGAAGGCCAAATAAGTTTGGGAACCTCAGGTCTAAGGGGAGGAATCATTGATGTGAAAAGGCTATCGCAAAGGCTTTTGAGTAACAGTTCTGGGCTATCTCTATTGATTTCCAAAGGATTGTAGTGGTAGCTTGATTGTCATATTCCATTTTTCTTCCCTTCTAGGTTACTTGTTGGGTTAACTAGTGTGGGTGCCAGTTTCACAAGTCTATTACAGTAGTCTAAGCAAGGTGGAGAGGATGAGGGTCTTAATTAGGTCAGAAAACAAGTGAGGAAGGAAGACAGAATACATGTGGGAGACATGAAGATAGAATCTACCAGGCTTGACCACAATTAATAGGATATAATTAGGAATGAAAAGTCAGACATAAACCCATAGCTATAAATCAGGGTGGATGGAGGTGCCTCCAAGTGAAGTCTGCCTCTTGGGTTCCCTCAAGGAAAATGGATGTTTGGAGGAAAGTGTAGTTTTAGGGGAAAACAAATGAGTTGTATTGTGGACATATCAAGTTTCTAATACCAATAGGATATCCAGGGTGAGAAATCCACTTCTCAGTAGCTAGATATGTGGAGTTCAAAAGTGATAGCCTAGTCATATGAATGTGGGAACCTTCTGCTTATAAATAATAATTGAAACCATAGATACTGAGGTCACCTAGTTAGAAAGTGTAATGGCATCTCCATGGAATCTCCCTGGGAGTGAAAAGGAAAGAGGGGCCAGAAAAGAGCCTAAGTGGGCAGGAGATTTATGATGATCCAGCAATGCAGACTGAGAATAAGCAGTCAGGCATGCAACAGGAGAACCAGAAGAAACTGAGATAGTCTGTAGAAATTTCTTGATAACTCAGTTTCCTATCTATTTTTCTCTCCATTTTGCAGGGAGGGGAAGTTTTACTTTGCTATATTGTTTCTTGATGTCTAATGGAACCATTAGCCTCAAGTCACCCTGAAGCCAAATTTCAAAAAGAGAAAAAAATCCAGAACCTGTGTAAAAAAAAGGTCAATTAATTTTATGTCAATTGCTGGAAAATTTTGAGAGTGGATCACTGTAAAAATATATGTTGAACATCAACAAAAGAGCATGATGATTACAAAAAGCTACCATGCCTTCATTAAGAACAGATAATGCCAGGGTAACTTCTTGTCCTTCTTTCACAGACATATGAAAGTGATAGAAGATCTAAAGTCCTGAGTTTAAACTTATTTGAAAAGAAACCTGCAGAAAGAAGGCTGGGTAGCGAAGAATGGGCCTAAGCATCTCTCACAATTTGATAAAAATAATGTCATGAACTACAACAAAGAGGGTTGTTTTTTAAAATTTCTGTGTGGGAAAAGCAGGATAACTATGGAAAAGGACCTTTGCTTGGGCTGCATGGGACAATAATGACAACAGAGAGGGGGCAAAGTCAGGTATTCCTTATTTGACTATGCTTTTCTTGCCAAGGAAAATGAACTATGAACTGGAAATAATTGAAAAAAAATGACTGAGAGGTGATGTTCAAGAAAAATAAGGAAATAGTAAGAGAACAGTTAATTTTACTTAATTAAATTCACATTTTTTTATGGAAGGAGATTCATCTTTTCCCAACCAACAGACGTATGAGGAAAAGAAAAATGACTTACATACTCTGTATATGTAACCCTATCTGTGTATATCACTGCAATGGTATATAATTTTGCGTTCACTCTTGTAGAACTCAGAGAGCTTCAGCATTCATCCATTTGAGGGGCAATGATTCCAGTGTAGACATAGATTAGGGAAGTAAACCAATGGGGAAATGTGGGACTTTGCAAAGTAAGCATAAATGCTGAAAATAAATGTAAGGTAATGTTTAGATGAGAAGGCAGTGCAGAGAGGTATCAGGAAAGAACT